>JBBPBS010000276.1:9695343-9713204 GCA_037974835.1 Cicer judaicum
TTTAATTTTTATCTTAATTCTATATGAAGAAATCAATCGATAAAATATTTATTCATATTGAATTAAAAAAAATGTAAATAATAAATTATAATATTTTACATTTTCAACACGACCAATCTAAAACTGTAAAATGTTAATTTGAATATTTGAGTTTGATCAACTTAGACCAATTCAACTTGAATTTGTTAATCGAAAGAGCATTAAAATAAAAAAAGTAATTTTGAAAAACTTGAAATTCCCAAAAACTTTAGATCCATGAAATGTGCCGTGAGCCCAAATCTTTAAGCCCAAGTTTTGCGTACTAAACCGCCAAATTTGCAAGAAAAAATGCAAGGGTTTTAGTTTTCTTCCTCCCAACTCATAAACCCTTCCATATTTACTCCACGCAGATCTTGAGTCTTCCAAGGATGAGACATTTTCTCCGGAAGAACCTTTTGTTTTTCTCTTATTCTCATTGTTCATCATGTTCATCATCGCAATCTCGCACGCTTCTTCTTCGGTTTCAACTGTGCGAATTCTCATCTTCTCCAACTCCGCACTCTCACTGGAAGCGTCTCGACGAAGAGTCACGCAATGTTAGGGTTTCAGTGTGGTGGGATTTCGAGAACTGCAACGTGCCTGCAGGCGTTAACGTTACCAAAGTTGCACCTGCAATCACTGACGCCGTTAGAGCTAACGGAATTAAAGGTCCTCTTCATATCACAGCTTTTGGCGATGTTTTGCAGCTTTCTAGAGCTAATCAAGAAGCACTTGCTTTCACCGGGATTCATCTCACTCACATTCCCAACGGTTTCTTCCAATTCATTCTCTTATTTTTTTCTTAATTTGTTAGTTTTATTATAATTTGAAACCTAGATTGTAAGAGTTATGGTCCATACCATGTTTAGGGTGCATTTTTTATAGGTTTTTTTTAGTAAAATAATCATTAAAAAAGAGACTTTTTTGAAGGTCTTCATCAATTTATAGCAATTTTTTATTAAAATGAAAAATCGAAAATAATATAATAAACGTCTTAAAATGATAAGCTGTTTTTATTAGTTTTTTTTTATAAAAAAATCATTTTTTATAATTGGATTTTTTTAAACAGTGATTTTTACTACGATAGACAAATATAAAAAATCAGCATCTTATTTTGTTTAAAATCTCTAAATTATGGAATACCAAAACCACTTTGTTCATACAAATCGTTCTACTTAAAGTCAAATGTTTTAGTGACGTGACTGTTATGATTGACTAACTGAACATGTATATGAGTTGAATCAATGTTTTGACATCCTTTATGTTTCCTTTGAAAGCATTGAAGCTTATGAAAGTTTGGTAAAAGAAAAAAAGGACAATTCATTCTTTTGGTGAATGGAAAAAAAATTGCCACACCTTTGATCATTTTCTTTTAGAAAGACTATTACATGCACCATGGATAGTGCACTCAATTTCTCGTACTAGCATGTTTAAGAAATCAAGTCTAAATGCATCTTTTATGACCTCTCCAGTTTTGGCAAAAACTATATGATTTGCAATGTTTCTTTTGGCTGAAACTGGTGCCATGAACAATTTGTGTGCATAAATGGAGAGGATTTAGTAATTCTTGCACTGAAGTTTGAGTAAAACCTTGGATGGAGTGAAGTGAAATTTATCTTCTTTTTTATGTGAACAGCAGTTCCATGCCATTTCATATTTGAGATGGTGGTGCAGCTAATAAATCACGGAAAATGATTTACAACTAATAATCTTAGTATCATTCATATATATCTCAGGACTTTCTGAAATGTTTCATTCATCTACATTTTTATCTTTTCAAAATTGTAATGTCTTTGAGTACTTTGTTGCAGGTGGAAAGAATAGTGCTGATAGATCTCTTCTTGTTGATCTTTTGTATTGGGTTTCCCAAAATCCTCCGCCTGCACATCTCTTTCTGATATCTGGTGATAGAGACTTTGCTGGCATATTGCACCGGTTAAGAATGAACAACTACAACATCTTGCTTGCGATTCCAGGTAATGCTCCTGATGTTCTCCGCAGTGCTGCAACTATAATGTGGCAGTGGACTTCATTGCTCAAGGGAGAAGATCTTACTGGAAAACATTTCAATCACCCTCCTGATGGTCCGTTTGGTTCTTGGTATGGAAACTCAAAAGTGCCTCTTGAAAACCCCTTCTCAGCTGCTGATCAGTCTACATCTTCACCAAATGCGGAGATCAACGAGCCTTCTCCTGGTGGAATTCCCAAATCATTTATGAGGCGAGTTAGGCATATATTGAGTTCACATCCAAATGGCATAGCCATGTCAGATCTTCGCACAGAGTTGACAAAATGTGATGTGTCTTTAGGTAAAAGCATGTTTGGATATAAAAGCCTTTCCCGCTTACTATTATCAATACCACATGTACAACTCAAGCATTTAGGACATGGTAATTTTTGTGTGCATTTGGTCACCTCAGAGTCCCCCGAAGCCTTTGAGAGAAGTCCCGCACCATCATCGGCATCTGCTGTTGAGAATGACGAGAGTGGCTATACAATAACTCCGAAGCTACACAACGAGGGCAAAAACATTGACAGGGATACACATAGGACTCCCTCAATCTCCTCATTGCATGAAAAGACCGTTCGTGATGATTCAAAATCATTACAATCTATCCCTTCACAAGGAAAACCTATTGAGGAATTTGTGTCATATAAATCATCTTTGGGCGGTGAGAAGGTTGTAGATGTGGCTAATGCACAATTGTCGGAGAGTCGACTCTCACCAAATCAAAATGGTGTTTCCAAAAATGAGATTGGTTCCTTTGAAATGGGATCTAAAATGTTGACTGATGGTGACATTGTTAGATCTGAGGATGTAAGTCCCAAAGCTCTTGAAAAAAATACCCCTTCAGGCAATCCCTCTGCTGGTACTGATTACACAATCTTGGAAAACAATGATATCACAGATTGTGAATCTGGAAAATCTACAGCAAAGAGCATACTTAAGATTCAATCTAGCAATGAGGTTGATGAAGTTTGTCATAGTCCAGATTCTTCCGCAGCTGATGACTCTCTGGTTGAGAAAAGACCTGATGGTTGTGCTGAAACTCACAGCAAAAGACCAACTTTCTTTAGCTGGATTAGAAGTTGGTGGCCGTTTTCAAAAAGCAATGCAAAGGCTGATGATTTGACTGCTCATCAGAACAAGGTGACTAGTAATTTTGAGGATTCCAAATCATCTGAACTGGACCAGACTGCTAGTCAACTTGAAGAGCTCGAGCCATCAGAACCACGCCACGACGTCAGTCATTCTGGAAAGCCCGAGTTGTTTTCTAGTGCTTCCTTTTGGAATGACATGGAATCTTTTGTTTTCACCCCCAAAGGATCGTTTCTTATTTCCCAGTCTAGAAGCAGGTTTGTGTGATAGTTTTGTACAGATCTTTTGAAATTTTTTTACCCTTTTTATTGTGATAATTCCTTGTTCTAATCTGAATCTCAATTTTAATACATCAATTGTATCATACAAATGCATATCTTATGATGATCATTATTGAGATACTTTTTTTAAAATTAAGTTAGTAATATTTTGACATATGTTATTTGTGTCAGGGAGGATTTGGCTCATAAATTACAGAAGCATGGACCCATGGATCTTAAATCTCTCACTGAAAATTATATCTTTCAATTGGTGGAATTGTTAATAGCTGAGAAAAAATGGTTGGACGAAAGCCCCTCACAAGAATTTCCTTTCCGGCCAACTCAATCAGTTCAGAAGAGATCACTGACCGGCAAGTCTAATGGTGCTAATGGTTTGAGATCTCTATTTCTAAGTAGAATCCCACAGTCCAACTTGCACAATTCGTTTGAACATGATGTGGAGAAACAATGTCAGAGTATTCAGCAAACAAGAGCTTCCAGACCTGCCACTGAAACGAAATATACTCAGATGTCTAGAAATGATATATTAGTAGACTGTCAGAAACTGGTAACTGAGATATTGAAGCAACACCCAGAGGGATATAATATAGGTTCTTTTCGAAAACAATTTGTTAATAGATATGGCTATCACCTTGATATCAAGAAGCTTGGCTATCAGAAGTTGGCATACTTGTTGCAGATAATGCCTGGAGTTAAATTAGAATCTACTTATATTTATCCTTCTGTGCCTGGTGTTTGTAACTCAGAAACATCAATCCTCAAAACTCAAGCAACCAATGATAGTCATGAAGACTTCAACTCCGAGAATGAATTATCTGATACAGCCCCAAAAGAGAATAACATGGAATATCCTTGGGAGGAATTAGGCCCTGTTTCTGTTAAAGAAAACAGTCAGAATGATAAGGAATCATACTTTACTCAGAAAGCCATTGAACTGGATACACCGAAGCATCCCAACTATGAACCCATTATCTCTGATTATGATTCTTCCGAATCTGAAGGGGATAATAGCTCTTGTGTAACTCAACCAGAAGAGCACGAGCAAGGAAAGCCAAAATATGATGAGCACGACAGTTCTTTTTGGCAAGTTTTGGATTCCTGGCATAGCAGCAAGGAAGGAGAGACTAATGTCAAGAAATCTGAAAATGTTGATGTCAATGGCAATTCTCTACTTGATATCTTAAATTTATCCCACGACTCAACACGGGGTACCATTTCCAAAAATAGTTCAGGGAACTTTAGAGAAAAGCAAAGACCTCAAAAGTATTCATTTGTTGCTGACTCGGACTTACCTGACAAGGATAAGTTGATTGGTGGGATATTAGATGGGTTGAAGAAAATAGATGAGTCGAAGATACAAAACTGAGGATTTCTTGGTGTAAACACGACAAGGGTTCTCCTAGAATTTCATTGTAGTAAAGTTAAGGATTCTCATCACTCATGATTACGGACAGAACGAAGTGTCGACATGTGATTTCAAGGAAATGCAGTTTTAGCTCACCGTAGTACTTATTTTTCAATAGAGGATGATTTATATGCACGTAGAGAAGTGTTGTACAAAATATTGAAGAAAATAATAAATATTAATTAAAATATTATAATTAAAATTCATACAAGTCATTTAATTTTATTAAACATTCAACATAACATCAATACAAAATAAAAGTATAATATTTAAAAAGAGAAATTTACATCGAATTAATTTTGTGTTATTTGTTCTTTTAAAACCTATAAATAATAGATTATTGGATCAAAATTAAAATTAAAATTTTAATTTTTTTATTTTCAATATAAAACATCAAATTGAAGAAATTGGAAGAGTCAAGATAAAAACATGTGAGTTGATCATCAAATAATATGTATGTTTTTGATTTGTTATTTTCACACAATTCGGACATAATTGACATTATTCCACTTAATTGAAATATTAAATTAATTTTTTGTTGATAATTAAAATTCAAGTGATAAAATTTAGTTACAAGAGCACTAATAGTATCCATATTAAATATTAAGCTTAATTGCAGTGTTGGTCATCTCTATTGTAGCTGAATCGCGAAAGTAATCCCCCAATTTTAATAAAATTTTGGTCCAAAATTTGATGAAATTTTATTTTTTTTATATTTATTTAAGTCACATTATACTTCAAGATCTTATTTGTAACAATTATACATAAAATCTATGATCATAAATGGTATAGTACGACTTTAAAAAATGAAATTTTATCAAGTTTTGGACCAAAATGTGGGGACTACTTTCGCGATTCAACTGAAATAGGGGGGACAAAACTGCAATTAAGCCTAAATATTAAATGCTTTGTAAATATTTTTAGAAACCAAACTACTTCTTAGATTCAAAAGCTCCATTATTTATGCACAAAATGATTTAATTCCTGCAATTGTTGATCAATTGTAACACAATATTCACTCGATATTGTTGTCACAACGAAATGATCATGTTGACAAGCAGTGCACCCTTCGCAATCTATATTAATAGCAAGGCAATCAGAGGAATTAATATCATGTTCATAAAATAATATTGTATTTTTTAATAAACCATTTCAACCATGTATTGTTGTGTAATTGCATTGCATTCAGTATATCTTGAGATTTATGTGTAAAGGTTGACAACTATAATTTGTAATCTCATAATCTTTTTCATCATGTGTAAAATAAATATGAACTCAAATGATTTCATAAGCTTATCGACAACATTAGCATTATCACATGTAGAATATTCTGATCTATTTCTTTTAATAACTTGAAGAACCGCACAAATTGAATTATACAAATTTATCATACTACAAGCAAAAGAAAATGTGAGCTCCAACGAATAACTCCAACTCGTTTCAAATTGCAAATATGATTTTGTCCACTACCAGTTTCAAGTTCACCAATCTCCTCTAATATGACACTTTGCAATTCATCATGACGCTTACTTGAAGAAAACAAAACATTGATGATAAAGTTTAAGTGTGAAAAGAAATCATGAATGGGAAAAACTTCTCCATATGCAGTAACTAAAACAAGTTGTAATTTATGTGCAAAACAATGTATATAATAAGCATAAGGACAATCTTTGAGACATAATGTTTGTAATTCATTTCATTCTCCTCTCATATTACTAGAACCATTGTACCCTTGTCCACATATATTTAAAAATGTCAAGACCATGTTGAAAAAGAACATCAGAAATGACATTTTAAAGAATGATAGACATACTGTCTTTAGAGATTCATTACACAATTCATCAACAATTATGCAAAATTTAGAATCATAAATCTCTTCTCGAATATAGTTTTTTTTACTTTACTTGACATGATATGCAAAATTTTCTTTTGAATTTTAGGCAGGGAGGTATACTTTGAATATATGGAGCATTCTCTAGCACTATTTTTGAAAATTCATCACGGTAAAATGCTAAGAGTTTGACCATTTCAAGAAAGTTACCTCTATTTTTTTATCCTAGTATTTCGACATATCCTCAAAAAGCACAAGCTTGAATTTTGAGCCAACAACATGAATCACAAAGCTCTTGAGACAAAGTCTATATTTGTTGATTAGATTATCACTCTACACATTAAAGCCATTTACGATGTTTATTGATTGATTGAACAAGTCTTAAGATGATTTCATTGCATTATTGTGAAACAAACAAGGACTAACCCCAATATGTTTAAGAATAGCACAACTCTTTTCCGGAATAGACATTTCTCCATGCCTTAAATCATTTTATAGTGAAGACGTCATCAGTAGGATTCCCACTTGGTTTGTATAGAACAAGTAACAAAACAAACAATAAACAACATCATTTGTCGAAAAGTACTTTAGTCGTTAAGGATCATTTTGAACAAAGATGCTTGAAATCGTCTTGGATGTATATCTCTATTTAAAGGATACTTTTCAACTATACTTTGATAGGGATCCCAATTAAGATAAGCTCTTTGACCTTATTATTTAATTTGCATAATATTTTTAAATTTTGGAGACACTTTTCAGTGTCACGTTTTATTGAATCTTGTTAGGTTGCTCATCCAATTGAATTGTTTGATCATTGGAAGAATATTTTCAAGTGTCGATGTTGAATCTTTACAATTTTTTTATTTGTCAAAATTTTTTTTTTGAAAAATGCATCAATTTTCATATGTTTAAATATTGTGTCACAAATTAATTTTCATATGTTTAAATACAGACTAAATCCGTTCACAAATTAATTACAATTATAATGCCTTATCATGAAGTAAAAAATTTCACAAATTCTCAATACAAAACCTACACTACACAGATAAAAAAAAATGCTAAACAATTCATAATCACAAAGTTAAAATTCACATACTAAAGTTCTCAATTTTAATTTACACACTAAAACTGTTTACAATTCAAAAATTCACTAATAAAATTTACGGTTCATATCGACGTCGGATGCTATAAGAGATAGTATGATTATCTGAGTGAGAAACCGTTAAACCGACACCGTCCAACGTCGTGTCGCACGTGGAAGAAGAGAGAGGGGCTGAGAAGGAGATATCGTTGAGCGTCACGTGGATGGCTGAGCCTGAGAGGGAGAAACAAGAGTGAGTCACAGGTCGCGTCGTGTGGAGCCAATGGAGGTCGACCGTGAATGAGAGGAAGAAACGAGAGCGTCACGTCGTGTGGTCCAGGGAGCCAGTGGAGGCTGACCGCAAATGAGAGGATGAGACAAGAGAAAATGGTATGTGGAGGTGGAACCCGTGGAGGTCGGCCGCCAGCGGTCATGAATAAGAGAGAAATGAGAGATAGTCATGGATGTGTTCCATTTCAAACATGAAAATTATTTCCGTTTAATCCTTTATTATTGTAAGTATATCATTTCTTAAAGAAATGATAGCAAATATAACATAAAACTAAATTTTATGTTCAACAAAATATTCAATCTAATAATATAAATAGAATTACTAAAACTATTGTTTCAAATTTTGAACCTCTAAACATTTTAAAAACAATTTCAAAAGTTAGTTTATCTTAATAATAATTATATGAAAGCAAACTCTACTCTAAGTTACAATGTGATCGGTAGAATTTGAGGTTTCAATAAAGAGATAGAAATGAGTTAAAGATACGGCAACTCGTACTAAAACACGATGGATTTATTTGAGTTGCTTCTCAATAAACTTATCTCTTGAGTTAGAAAATATAAAGAGAAGAGATGTCTACATTAAAGTATTATAGCACCGAATTTAGAGACATTCCCTCTTGAATGAAGTAAAACTATCCGCCACACGTTTTGAGTCCATTCAAAATCTACCTCTGCTTAATTATTGATAGTTAACCACATGTTAATTTAATTGCTTATAGTATTATATTATAGTTATATAATAATGTTAGTCTTCAATATCATTTATAGTGTTTTTGAAGGGATTTATATTTTTTATTTATCAATGTTTAGTAAAAAGAAATTTAATGAAGTTATATTACAGTAAGAGAACAAATTTAATAAAGTATGTAATAATTATCTTATTAATTAATTTTTGAAAAATTTCATGTCATTATTTTAAACGGTCTAAAATTGAAATGACACCTCAACATTAGAAAATATGAACATTAAATAACTCAAATAATTATTCCACTACTGCTTTTAATCTCTTCAATTGATATGGATATTTTAATCTTCATATACTTTTTTTATTGAATGGAGAAATTACCAAAAGGCTAAGGAGCAAGAAAAGAAATCCCTCTACGGTCATAAAAAAAAGTAGCAAACTTAAACCATTATTAGTCATGTAGGACCTATGAACATTCCGCTTAAAGATGGATGAAGTATTTAAGATAGTAGTAACCTTTGTCAAACAAGGCTGGATAAGCGGATTTTATAGTGAAGAACCCATCATTTGGGAACTTCCAGATAGGAAAGTTATCATTACAATAAGCCAAGGCTAAATACTTTCTTGAAATTTGTAGCAAATATTACGAGGAAGTACCTTATTATAAAAAACTTTAATTCCAACCATAGGCAAGGGAATAATAATTTACTATAGAATTATGAGTGAATAACTATATCTCTTAGCTTGATCATACTAGGAATCCAATCATCATGTCAAAAACCTATTGAGTGGTGTTGCGCAACACCACTTCATTGAATGAATTGGGTGATTCAGATAACAACATTTTCAAGTGTTAATACTTCTCAAGAATATGAATTGAGACATCGATTTGTCCGAGTAACTCACAAACTTTCCTTAGTCATGGATCACAAATAAATCTTTTTTGTTGACTATGAACTGTCTAATTGATTCCCGAGCTTTCTGAGCCTACTACGAGTCTTCCCTAGTCATAGACAATAAATAAGCTTTAGTCATGCATTTTGACTAAGACAATGATTTGTCCAAGTGACTCACTAACATTCCCTAATTATGGACAATGAATAAGACTTAGTCATTAACAGTGACTAAGGCAACGATATGTCAAAGCGACTCGTAAGTTGTCCGAGCAAACTCCAAACCTTCCTAGTCACGGATAATGAATAAGCCTTAATGATCACGCAGTGTGACTAAGACAACAATCTATCCAAGTGAATCACGAGCCTAATTTGAGTTTTCTCTAGTCATGGACAATGAATTAGCCTTAGTAATGCATTGCGACTAAGACAACAATTTGTCCAAGTGATTCACAATCCTTCTCTAATCATGGACCATAAATCTAGTAGTCCATTTGCTAAATATTTTTATTGTGGTAGAAATGGCCATACATCATCTATTTGCAATGTTAGAAATGAAACGAATTTTGTGATGTAGGTGCGCTTGAAAACCAATAATTCAAATGGGTATTTTGATAGTGGTTGTTCAAAGCACATGACTGAAGTAAAAAAATAAGTTCTCTTTTCTAACTCCCAAAAGGGGGGTTATGTCTCTTATGGTCATAACATCAAAGGTAAAATCCCCGAGATTGGTACACCTACTAAGAACCTTAACCCCATAATTGAAAATATTTTACTTGTTGATGGTTTGAAACACAGTTTGCAAAATATTAGTCAATTATGTAACAAAGATAATGAAGTTGTATTTGATTCTTCTAAATGCACGGTCATGGACTTTCAAAATAAATTAATTGTTTTGGTTGGTCAAAGAGTTGAAAATACCTATATTGTTGATCTACCTTCAAATGATGCATGATATTTTTAATTAGTAATTAAGGATGAAACTTGACTATTACATATGACAACAGTTTACATTCACATGGATCATTTAAACAAACTTATTTGCAAAGACTTACTAATTTGTCTACCAAAGATTCATTTTCAAAAAGAAAATTTTTGTGATACTTGTCAAAAAGAAAAACAAGTTAAGGCCTTTTTTAAATAAAAAAAAATGTTGTTTTCCTCGTTTCCACATTTATAAATTTTGCACATTGATCTTTTCAAACCCTAAACACTAAACATGGACATTATTTATTTCTCATAAAAATGACGCTATTGATGCCTTTAGCAAACTTGCTAAGGTTATTCAAAATGAAAATTGTTTAAAAATTATATATTTTTGAAGTGGACACATTGGATTTGAAAATGAGGCTTTTTGTGATGAAAATGGAATAAAATATATTTTACATACTTTATATTCACTGAGAACTTCACAACAAAATGGAGCGGTGGAGAGGAAGAATAGATCTCTTGAAGAGCTAGCAAGTACGATGCTCAATAAGACCAATTTTTCTAAGTATTTCTAGACAGACGCGACAAGCAATGCATGTTATATGATGAATATAATCATCATAAGAACTATTCTAAAACTAATGCCCTATAAAATTTACAAGGGAAGGAAGTCTAATATCTCCCACTTTTATGTGTTCGAGTGTAAATACTTCATGTTAATCCAATTTAACATAAGATACTAACACTTCTTATAATATGAAAATCGAAATTATCGTCTTCCTTATATTAAATGGTATTTATTTCATTGCATTGGATATAGAACCCCATATAAAATCTCTACAAAAAACACTCAACTTCAACAAAGATGCATCCCATAATTTAGAACACTCATAACACAACTTTGAACATAATTGAACGATTAACCATAAAAAAGTGCATTTGATTCCCACATTAATACTTTATTTTAACTTAATGCACAATAAAATAATATTATAATTTAGTAATATCATTTGTAACATTAGTAGTCAAAATATTGTTAATTGAATTAGCAATAATTTGATAAGTGTTATTAGAAAATAAAATCATAAATTTTAGAAGACTTACTTCTTGATCAGAGTGAATATTAAAAAAAATCCAAAATATTTTTTTTGATAGTCTGATCAATAACGTTCAAATACGAGAATAATATAATCAAACATCAAATGAGATATTATTGATCCAATGCGCTTGAACCTAATAAGTCTCTACGAATAATCCCTCGTGACATTAAAAATACAATGAATAAACATTTCCATAGAAATCATAGAGATAAAGTGACAAAAGATCTTATTTAAATCGACGAATAAGAAAAAAAAAAATGAGAGTCTATCGTAACAATTTAAGTTCATTTTAGAGGATGAGATGAAAACCATAATAATCTTGATTATGTGAGATGGTAGTGAAAAAAGGTAAAAAAAACTCTGATAAAATCCCATTCAAATTTATGATAAGCTTTGACAAGATCCAATTTGATGACATACAACAAGATTTACCTTTGTTAGATTGCATAGTATGGATGATTTGCTAAAAGATAAATAATGTGAATCGTACTCCTCCCAACAACTAAACCATTTTGATTGGGCAAAATCATTTTCGACATCGCATCCTTGAGCGTATTATGGATTTGCTTTGGTCATATCCTTACAAATCATATTGCAATGAGCAATGAGTCGAAATTCAACGGTCGAAGAAGCCTCAATAGATTTAAGGATATGAGTTAACTATGTGTTGTTTAACACTGCTATTCATTACATCTTGATTCATTTATAACTAAAATATATACTTTCACACTCATTAAATACTACCACTGTCCTTTTCAATAAGCATCGATTACTTTTTAAAGTTATATTACAAAAATATGTAATAAAATTAATGTCTCTTTTATATATTGATTTTCATAAAATATCTTTTGTATTTGAATAAGTCTAATTTAACTTTTTTATATTTCAAGATAAATTAATAGTATTAATAAATGATATATTTAAAAGAAAAATAAATGCATACACTTAATAATTTGAAAGAATGTTTCTTATGTAGTGACATGTTTTTATCCATAAAATAAAAAACCTTACTACTAAATGGCATTTACTTATATATGGATCTAATAAAAATTGTCACCTTTTTACTTATAATAATTGAATCTAAAGAGAGTACCAAATATATGGTGAACAATGATTCTACCTTTTAAAGTGAGTTGTCCCGAAAATATCACTTGGAAAAATTGGATTATTCTCAGTTCTAACTCCGCATTTGTTGCTCACTAAATTACAAATATTCAATTCATTCCAATCCCCAAAAGAACTCAAGAACAATAAATTCACTCCAACAGTTCAGTCAGCCTTCAGTGTGATCTCCCTTATAATTCAGTTGTCCTGCCCAAGTACAAAGACAAAGCAATAGGTGCTTTAGACTATCACTTATCACTCATTCACCTATTCAAAATTATTTAAAAAACTTTCACTAAACATCTTGCTAAAATGAAATATTCAAATGTCAAAAAAATTAATAATTCAAAAATAAATACATTCACTAATCAATTTTGAATTTTTTATGGTCTAACTTTTTTCAATAATTTCAATATTTTTAAAAATCAACAAAAATCTCGATTCAAAACCTGGATATTTATTCACCGAAAATTAGAAATACAAAGAGCAGCTGAATAAAAAAAAATATACACTCAACCGGCAAATTTAGATCTAATGAAAAGGCTACTAAACTCACAAAATAGTGAACCGAATTCAAATCCTGAGAATCTATGGAAAAAAAATACACATTTTAAGACATAAGCAAGACAACGTCTTTTCCAATTATATTATTACTCCGTAATTATTTGCAATAGCAACAATAAATTCCCGCCCCGAGTAAATGGGCAAACTGATTGTTTATTGACAATGTCCGCGTTTTCTATCAAATAAAAAAGGTTAAAATACCATTTTTAAACCGTTAATTAGTATTTCAATTTTGCGAATAGTACTTTTATTTTATGTTACACCCAAAAAAATAATTCTTACATATATTTTTAACAGTTTATGTAGTAAATTCAATTTACATAAACTACTTTTCAATAAAAATAAGATGCAAAAACATTCCATCATTTGTTCACATAAATTATTTGGGTGTAACTAAAAATAAAATTAGGTAATTAGCAAATTGAAAACATTTATCAACCCCACTGCCCCATACCATTCCATCCCTATCCTGAAACCACGTGCTCCTCAACAAACCAACAAAAGCTAGTTTGATAAGCCCTCTTTCAAAAAGGACAATGTTGTGGAAAGTTTTTTCTTCGGTTATTATTAATTTAAGTAAATAAAAACCACAAGAAAAAAATAGGTTTATAGTGGGGTGGAAAATCCAGAGGAATGAACGCGATTGAGGGCTTGCATTATACCAAGCCCCAACTTGCTTTTCTACACTTGAAATTGCACCAACAGGGCAACAATGGAAACATGTATCACCAGTGCTGCCTTCCCTGAGAACTGCCGCCACCTTTGTTCTTTGCAAAAAAAACATTCTTGGATTTTGACTTAGGTAACTCGTGGATGTCCATCACCTGAATTGTTCTTTGCTTTTTGGCTATAAATAAACAAAACACACGAAAATACAAGTTAGTTTTATTTTATTTTAGATATAAAAGAGAAATTGCATAAAAATGAAAATTTATAAAAAAAAAATTCAACCATTTTCAGCCTCTTTGTAGTTTGCTTGAAGCCGTTTCCTTGCAGAAGCAAGCCTCTCCGCATCAAAATTGCTCTCTTTCTGTTCTCTCTGTCTCTGCAATCATTTAACATTATGTCAGTATCTCTTAGACAATGTTTGGTATTACACTATTATGGTGAATTTACTAGAATCAAAGAAAACAATCGTGCTCACTATGATACCAAATATGCACTAACCAGATAACACTAGGGACACGACAAAACACAAATTTCCACTCTATGGTTTTAGCAACCACATTGAGGAAACCAAAATGGTAATTAAATCATAACCGTACGTTTTGAAGAGTGGAAGTAGTAACTGGGGGTGATGGCTTTAGTTTTGGAGGTGGTTCTTTGCGAGGAACTGGCTTTGGTTTTGGTTTTGGTTCTGCTTCCGAGTTGTTACGGTCAGAACCAGAGCTACCGTCTGTGTCAGCAAAAAGCATATCAACAAACAAATTGCAAACAAAACAAAATATCAACAAGAATATTTGAATCAGATGCTATTCTCACTATGTGGATTTGGAGAATACGCAAAATCAGGAATCTGCAAAACAAATAAACTAAAATAAACATCAGCAACCAAATGCAAAACCTCGTCCCTTTAACTTCCCAAAGGAAAAAAAAAGCAAATAGAATAAAAATATTTCTATGACCTGATGATGATGCCCATTTTGGTTGGTTTTCTGAAGAGGAGAGTCTCCATCAGCTGCAAACGTTTTAATAATACTATTAATTAACCATGAACGAATTTCACACGAATATTCCAACCCCTTTTACTTTCTACTTTTAAACTCTTGGACAAAAAAATTCCCCAAATATTAAGATTACCCATGAGAGTGTTGTTTCCTCCTTGTGGATTCAGCCTCACCCACTCATCTACAATTTCTTTCCACTTCCTGCAAATAACAAAAGCAGCATTCAAAGACTCTACTAAAACCACAATTCTCATAAAAATACCACATTAATTTCTTCAAAAAAAAAAAAAAAATCATGTGTCTTCCATTACTTGACAAGTAGCTTCACCAATCTGCGAACATCGCTAGATGGATGTTTCCGCAACTGATTCACGTTCCTCCCTATATCAGTCTCCTACATGAATCAAAAATTAAACTATCAACAAAAATAAATAAATAAATAAACACGCACATGACAATAACCGTTTGAAATCATAAATATAATAATAATCACCTTCAACTCTTGAAATGTAATATCAATATCCGCCAGATTTTGCAGTAACTCCAACAATGAATCTTCAGACTGAAAATTAAAATCAAAATTAAAAGTTAAAAATAAGATTAAGCATTCATAATTGCTAATTAAATAAAAACATTCATAATTCATTTAACAAAACCTGGCGAGGATCTTCTAGAAGTTCTTTAATTTCTAGAATCTTCTTCTGTTCATCTTCGAACAAACCGCCGTAAGGATCTAACTCCTCGTCATCGTCGTTATCGTTTCCGAGAGATTGCGGCGTTGGAGGTGAGGAAGCGCCGCCGCGGCGTTGGTGTTGTTGTCGTTCGGGGCTTAGACTCGGACTGCTCTGTTTCTTGATTTGGTTGATGTTTTGACGGTTACCGCCGTCGCAATTTTGGCAAAGCGGAGGAGACGTCGTGGCAGCGTAGAGACGCTCGACGATTCCGTCTCTTCGGCGCTTTAACTCGGCGGCGTTATCTTGAGAAGCAACGGATATTGCGGTGTCGATGAACATCCACACGTCAACGCCCGCCGTATCCAATATGGATCGGAAATCGTCCAAATCCATCGGCGAAGCGCGTGCGTGCGTGGACTTTTTACAGTTACGAAATTGGTTCAATCGGAGAGTCCGAGTTAGAGATGAAAACGATTTGTTATTTGTGTTGTCTTTCTTATGGTTTGTAAAGTGAAGAAAACGCTAAAAATAAAATCGGAAGATTCGTTGTTCCGTTTTCGTAGAAGAGATTAGGTTATGATCTTACATCACGAGATCTAAACGTAAACGGCAACCGGTAGATAGAAACGACGAGATAGAAATGAGAATTAAAAAGGGCGTAGATCTGAGGTTGGTGAAATATGTGAAATTGAGATTGATACAGGGTAGTGGGTATATTCCAGAAGAAAACTTATATTATTTTATTATTATTCATATAATGACTTGTTAATTTGATATGTATGGTATGGTATGGTATGCTATGGTATATGGGGTAAGGAGGGAAGAGAAGAGTGTTGTTGTTTTTGTTTATAGCCGGTGGTGCGGTGCAAATGTTCTAATAGATGCAAGCACCCACCCAACCCAAGTTGGGGCGAATGTTTTTGGTGCGAAGCTGCTTTTTGTTTTTTTTCAATCTTTTCTTTTCTTTGCTGTGACTATGGGCTGCGGGCTAAGGGAGGTGAACGGACGTAAACAGATGCATTTTACTTCACACCACTTTATTTATTAGGATCGGAAGGGATATCATTTTTTTTTTTTTTATCTCATTTAATTATAGTTTTTATCAACTTATTTTTACTGGTTCATAATATTATTTTTAATATATATATGCAATTTTTTTCATATTTTTAAATTAAAAAATATTAATTTAGTTTATTTTAAATAATTTAACATATAATTTTGTAATATAAAATTATTTAAATTAATTAAGTATTTATATATTATCAATTAAATTATAAAAATATAAAATTAATTTCTTTTTAATCAATTTTCTTCATTTAATTCGTAGAAAAAAAAATAATTAATTAAATTAAATAGAATCGAAGTAAATCTGCTCCGCGTGGCCACTACTCTACAGACCACATTCGACATACGATAAATGCAGGAATATGGAGACGTGTGCTGATGTGTGTTTTGACATTGAAATTGGCACTGGTCTTCATTATTGTTCCAAAACAAAAATAAGAGTTGTTCGAAGTTTTTACATAAGTAATGGTACTTCAAAACTTATTAAAAAAGAGAATTTTCATTTTATCAACACATTCTTGTTAATTACTGGTCTACTTTTACTATTATGAATAACAAGTATCTTAAAGAGTGTTAAAAATTTGAAAATAAAAAAAATTATATTAAAATTTGTGCTTTATTTAAATATAATTTTATTAATTTTCAAAAATTCTAAGAATATTTATAAACATAATCCAAAATCAAACTTGTGTTTTGGGAATAGCATATATAATATTAGTTAGATGATATAGTTGAAATAAATAATTGAAGTTCATTTATAATTTTATAAAGATATTATTTTAAAAAATAAATATTTTTTAAATTGTCAAAAAGCTATGTTTGATGGTACCAAAAAACGAACTTATAATATAAATTATAAATTTTGTTTTGTAACAATCATTTATGAATTTATATTATTTTATTATAATACCATTTATTACTCTTGTATACATATGCAGATATTAATAAAGTAAGAGGAAGAAAGAAAATAATATAGAGAAAAGATAAAATATAGGTAGAGAGAAAAGATGGCAAACAAGTATCAAGAGATTAAAAGGGAAAGAGTAGAATAAGATAATATGATATTAAGGGGGGAGAGAGACCAAAAAGAAAGACAGATTCAAAAGATTGAGAGAAAAATATAAAAAAATACAAAGAGAAAGAGATACGAGATAATATAGAGATTCGAA
>JBBPBS010000276.1:9713675-9724052 GCA_037974835.1 Cicer judaicum
AAAAAAAAAAAAGTTGAGTCATAAATTAACTCAACTCAATTAAAAACTCATTAACTTATTAGTAATTTACTTGTATTTTTCGTTGATAAGTTTAACTATTGATAGTTGAATACATGGTGTAAATTTACCTATTACAAGTTTAATTATCATTGATAACAATGTTTGTTTGTTTTTAACAATCCAAATTTGGTTGTGTATAGTAGATGATGATACAGATGCGTTCTGGCAAGGAGTGAGTGTTAAAGACTGCTAAAAGCTAACATTGGTTATTTGTTTACTTATTATATTCTTTGTTCGGTGTTTATTTGTTGCTATGAAGTTATCTTTGTTTTGAACTTATTATATCCTTGTTCTGCTAATCCCTCTTAGCTAATAGTACTTTTCTTAATATTTATAGTCTAGTCGAAATTGTTTAGATATTTAAATTTGTTGATTATATATATATATATATATATATATATATATATATATTATTTTTCTGAAATATTAAAATAAAATAAAAATTAATACCTTGAATTTGATTAACTAAGTTGATCTATATCGACTTTTTATAATGGGTTAAATAAGACATACTAACCCATTTTGTCATTCTGTAGAGAACATATGCATAGGACCGTTTTTGCCCTATCATATTGCATGATGGAATATTCATAAGAAATATAATACTTCTATGTCGCAGCGTCTTATCTTTCTAAATAATAACCATCCATTATTTGTATTTGATTACTCATACTTTGATAGGTCAAATCCTCTTAATTTCATTAATTTTTCTTTTTGTAAAAATTATTCACAATCAATAACAATACTTATTGCAAAAATAAAACTAAAATGATTTGAAAGAATGACAAATTTTGGAGTAGTACATAAGTGATATGGCAAAAATAAAATTGATAACCCTTTCAATTTTTAAAGAAAATGAACTTCAATAATTTAGAGTTTTTCAAAAAAAAATAAGTAAAGTCAAATTAATAATAATAATTATGCATATTATGATTTAAATTTATATTATTCTGAATGGTTGATCTTCAACCGCAACACTCATCTAAGTTTAGTTTAATTACTTTCACATATATCATTTTATTTGTTTGATTTAAGATATTCGCACTTATTAAAAAAATAATTAGTTTTCTTAATTTTAATAAAAAAAATGAATTTTATTTACAGAAATATTCTTATTAGTTGAAGTTGGTTGAGAAGTTCGATAAATTGAGATACAATATATAGGAGGTATATTAATAGGAAAAAAATGTTATATTAATATTGTAAATTGATAAATGAAACATGAAATGAAAGGAGTAAGTAATACCGCAAATCATTTATTTATACCATTAATCTACCCACACTATCATTTTAGTGTATTATCATTATTGTCATTATTAATATTACACGATTGTGAATAAATTAAGAATATTATTCTAATATTAATAGGTTAATACTCATTTTTTAAATATAGGCAAAGGAAATCAACAATTTATCCCTTATTTAATGATAGCATGTAAAAAATATCATTCATTTAATTGAACTCTTTCTATTTTCAATAATCCAATTTATTGATCATACATGGAGAGTAATTTAGAAAATAGAATTAAATTTTAATTGAGATCATATAGATTAAATGTAATTAACTACATTTCTTGATATGTCAAATTTGATTTGTTTTCATTTATTATTTATTTAAAAGGGAATAATATTTATTGAATAAACAATAGAAATTGGTAAAAATAAAATTACAATATAATAGAATACTCTAAAAAAAGGTCGTTTGAATTGATTTTGTTTTCAAATTTTCAAAAATTAAAACTAATTTCGGCTTTGAATTTTAAATTTCAATTCATAGTTTTGAGTTTATCTTCACTATATATTTACCAAGATGTACAAAAATATTAACACATAAACAATAAAAAGATTTTAAACATTCCAAAATGTCAATAAGTTGATACCACTATAATGATTGGTATGTTACATTAAATGCATTCCATAATGGTTGAGCTAATCGATCTCAAAAATTTGTCATTCTATTGAATTGTTCCCATTTTATTCTTCATCTTTTAGCTTAATATTTTTTTTTATGATATTGTCTAAATAGAGGACGATCTTGTATCTCCATTTTAATAAAATTATGAAAAATACAAAATGTAAGTAGTCTTCTATAGGCATGTGGCTGCATTGCTTTCAGAATACGAAAATGTGCTTTAAAAACTCCAAAACACTTTTCAGTCATATTACGCAACCAACATTTGTTGGATCTTTTGTTGGGGGTATATTACAAATTTTGAGTAAGAAGATGATGAAATTAATGATGATGAAAATTGCACAAATAAATTCCAAAGGGTGTGTATCACACTAAGCTTTAGGTTCGATTTGCCTCGACCAATCTATATATATTGGATGCAAACGGGTTAACCGACGAATCTCCTTTAGAATACTTTGGAATCCTTGAAGTGAATTGCACATTCACATCAAGCCTATCGATCAATGATAGTTTACATAATAAGATTCCTTCATTTACTCTTGTGCACTAGAGAAAAGAAGAAATGACTCAGAAATATTTTTGACATAATTTTGACTCAAGTAACATGTATTTTGTGTTGTTTTTCTTCTGTTCTTTTTGCCTCTAAAATATCTCTATTTATAGAGATACTCATACCAATTGGTGAAAGAAAAACAACTCTTCAACTCATACCAATTGGTGAAAGAAAAATAACTCTTCAACTCATACCAATTGGTGAAAGAAAACAACTTTTGTGAAAGATTGTATCTTTTGATAACTTAATAGACGCATTGGTTTGAATTAAACTCAATCATTATTACCACTTGACCAAGTAATACATTCAATTATCTAGATATGAGCCTGATTCAAAGCCTTATCTCACGGACTCTATGAGCCTGAGTCAAGATTGAATTATAAAAGTAACACATTTGATAAGGCTTTGTGATGTTTTGAACTCTATGAAGCGGTGATTATCTAGATATGAGCCTGAATCACATCCCTAATGATGTTTTCAACATCAAATCCTTTGTAACACCTTTCGTCAAATAATCTACAAGATACTTTTCAATTCTTACAAACATTATGGATATCACTCCATTAAATCATTTACATAGCTATGCATTAAACCAATATGTATTGATTTTCTATTATATTCGTGGTTATATGTTTTGATAGTGTGTATTGACTATCACAATATATGGATACTTGTATCATTGCTTTTGGCTAAATTGGTATCTCATACAAACAAATCCTTAACCATTCAGCTTCTTTACTACTTGCAACTAGAACAATAAATTTTGCAGTCATGGTGGTGTCAATAATGCAAGTTTGTTTCTTTGAACCCCAAGAAACTGCACATCCACTTGGGGAAGCTTGATCCTCAACATTATTTATTCAACTGACATATGTATATCCTTCCGAGTATAAAGGATATCCATTATAGATTAAACTATAGTAAATTGTTCATTTCAAATATTTTAATACTTTATTAATAACATGTCAATGTTCTTTACTTGGATTGCTTGTATACTAACTTAATCTTCCAACAACATATGTTATATCAGGTCTAGTACAAGTCACAACTTACATCAAGCATCCGATTACTTTTTATATTTTTGATAGTGTTGACCAACTATGACCAAACCATAACCCTTTTGCCATTTAATATCTTCACATTGTATCACATACAATTAATAAGCATGTCAAACACAAACTTTTATGTCATTTTTCCTTTTACTATATTTAATAAACATCTCAATTTAAAATTCTAATTATTTTTTTAATATATCCAAGTCCAATATATAATACATTGAATGAATTAAATATATATTACCACCAGCTAACAAAGCAAGATCATGAAAATTTATCATAATTAAATATCATAAGGTGGATCTAAAAATGTAAGTCATCTACTACTTAACAAATAAGAATTTATTTTATTTCTATCAAATAAACCATTTCTTCATAATTATATTATAACTAATACATATACCATGAAATCTATTTGTTAATTCAAGTTTAATATAGTAAATCCAAATAAGTAACACGGTAGAAAATAAACAATGAATAAAATCATTAAGATTTTCTATCAGTTTCTTCCATAAACATTTGTCAGCTTATAATAATTTTAAAATATAAATCCAAAACATTTTTAATATCAAAATAAGAAAGAAATTGACATATACTTTTATACCATCATACACATATAATATACTTTAATCAATTTTTAATTTAATAACTTCTCACATGAAGCATCACTATCAATGAGACATACACTTGATATTTATGACAATCATTTACACTAATTTAAATAAATTAATGTATTAAACATGTATCATAAATCATACATATTTATATTTGTTAAGATTTAAGATATCAAAATTATAAATAAATTTTATTCCACCGGTCAATCATAAATACTTGCTCTTAGTCTAAAAACATCAATCATAGATAAACAAAAAGTTTCATCAAAATATATTATCTCTAATTGTATGTTATTAATTTTTCACATCATATCTCCATATTATTATATATGCATCCGAAAAGGAAAATTTATTATATATGCATTTCAAACATGAATGTAATATATAAATGTATTAATATTAAATAACTTCTGATGTTCAATCATGTATTTTCATATGATTAATTCTAAGACTTTAATTAATTTTTAAAATCCAAACAAGCAAAATTCATGCATAAACCATATTAAATTCATATACTTGAATATATTTTAAATCATGCATATCAAACCTAACTACATGTTAAATTTAACGTAAACAATATAATTACTTTGGATAACCACAAATAAATTTAGAAATTTAAACATATCATATATATTCATATAGATTAAATGTGTACTGTTCACCATGGTCAAGAAAGTCTATCTCCTTTAAAAGTTCCAGTCATAAATAAATTTGTTAATCGAAAATCGAACCTAAAGATTGTTGGATCTTTTGTTGGGGGTATGCTACAAATCTTGAGTAAGAAGATGATAAAATTGATGAAGATGAAAGTTGCACAAATAAATTTTAAAGCGTGTGTATTATACTACGCTTTAGGTTCGATTCGCCCCCACCAATCTATATATATTGGATGCAATTCACATCAAGCCTAACGATCAATGATAGTTTACAGAATAAGGTTCATTCATTTACTCTCGTGGACTAGAGAAAAGAAGAAATAAATCAGAAATATTTTTAACATAATTTTGACTCAAGTAACATGTATTTTGTGTTGTTTTTCTTCTGGTCTTTCTGCCTCTAAAATATCTCTACTTATAGAGATACTTATACCAATTGGTGAAAGAAAAAAAACTCTTCAACTCATACCAATTGGTGAAAAAAAACAACTCTTGTGAAAGATTGCATCTTTTGATAACTTAATAGATGCATTGGTTTGAATTAAACTCAATCATTATTACCACTTGACCAAGTAATACATTCAATTATTTAATTTTACTACATTAATATAATATTATTAGAAAAATCCAAATATATTTTAAAAATTTCCTTAACAATATTAACACACATAATTGAATAATTTTTTAGGATCATTCGGTGCTTGTGATATGTTCTTAACAATATGGTGAAAAAAAAGTCAAACATATTAATCGGTATATCTAGATTCCACAAAATAATCCACATACCGTTCTCATCATCTGAATCGCCCGCCAAACTTCTAATAATATCATTCATCACAATTAACCTGCAAATTAACATTCTTTAGCATTCATAATTCCAATAATCCATACCATTAATTAGTAGTTTATTAAATGCAATATATATATTAAAGACATGAACATTACTTGAATGCAATAAGAATACCTAAAGAAGATCATACAGAGAAGCATGTCTTAATTAAAATAAAATAAAAATTGATTGGAGGCTTATATTTGAAGCTTTTGAAGTGTTCCAATCTGAAAGGGAATCTGGAACAGCATGCAATAAAATGTGTAATAGGAAAATTGATAGTACAATAATGCAAGAGAAAAAGAGAGAGAAAAAGGCAAGTCACAACGGATACAATTGAGAAAGGAGGAAAAACAGGGCCATGGTTTTAGAGTTTACACTTCAATTGTAAGGGCGAAACGTATTTCTATTGTTTTCAGTTTTGAGTAAAACCCGTTTCAAAATAACATTCAAAACATTTCGACTCTATTTTAAACGATCACTGTTTTGTTTTCAAAATAAAAAATCATTACGACCATCTCCAACATAATCTAATATAATAGAATAATATTCAAATATAAGTTTATATAAATCAATATCAAAGTTATTCATATTAAGACTCTTCTAATCAATGTATAAAAATTAAAATATAAATATTAAAATTGTCATTAATATATTTTTTTCAAAATCATCTTTTATTTATGAAGATAGAAAAAAAAATTATAAATAGTTTTATATATCGGAACAAGGTAGAACAAAAACAAATTTTTAAAAAAGTTGACTTGTATTGCATGCACGGCTTACTCCAACTTGGCCGACAAGGACTCGTGTGTCTTAAATATTTGATAAGATCGAATTTATTGTCGAAAGAAATTCATATACCAGTTCTTTTGATATAAGTTATGTATTAAATGTTATTAATTAACAGAAAATAAAAAATTTGGCCCATGCAGGTCTCGAACCTGCGACCTTCGCGTTATTAGCACGACGCTCTAACCAACTGAGCTAATGGGCCAATTGATATTTGTTTACTTTACGTTATATATATATAATGTATTATATTTTTATTGACATCAATTAATTCCAATTTCTGATAAATATCATGATTCAAAAAAGCCGGTGAAATATATATATAGACGTCATAGAGTCAAGTGCATTAAAAGTGACAAATGGTGGCAGCGATTTGTTGACGGATGCAACAACATCGCAATATCCACATAGCATTTCAGCAAAGAAGTAAGCATATTGGGCCAGCATTGATGGTCTATAGTGAGAAGTGCATTGCAACATCCCGATTCAAGTTGTGTCTCGTCATTAAGAAAAAAGAGGACAATCTCGCCAGTACAATGTTGAAGCTCAAACATTCTCCCCCAACATTTGTTGTTGTCGCCAACAAATAAACGTGTTGCAAGGGTTGTTGTGGAACTAATTGGCCTAGCCATAACCATTGTTGACAATGAAACGATAACAAACAGCTTCAAAATGATAGCCTTGGCCATTAGGGATGATGACAATGATAATGTGAGAGAGGGATTGGAATGAAAAGGGATAAAATGATTATGGTAATTTATACAACATGTGTTAGGCTATTGAGTTTTATGAAGCCTTTTATTGCTAAAATGCTGACCATTGTGTTTCCAATATTTATTTTTAGTTAGGAAATTATAAGTGTAACCGTGGAAGTTAGAAGGTGAAAGCAACACTCTGGTGTTACGAGTTCTTTTTGAATTCTATTTGAATAAAAAGTTTAATTAAAAGTTTATTTATAACTTAAACATATCATATAAGTAATATGTCTGAATTTTTTTATGATAAAGAATGAAATTATTTTTAATTATTTTTATTTTTATTTAAATGATAAATTATCTGACGAGTTATTAAAATTAGTTACAAATAACTTATAAATATTATAAAAATCAATACTCACGGTGTCTAAAAAATAATAAATACTATGATTATTTGAAAAAATTGTCTCAAAGAAGGTAATCTCTTTTTCTCTAATCTTTTAACTCATTTAAACTTAAATATATAGAATAAGCAATCATAAAACCAAATAAACTTAGCCTCATTTAACCTTTTTTTTTTATTATTCTAAAACTTTTCATATTTTTTTCTAAAAAAAACTGCTCCAGGTGCACTTAGTTGATCCACATCAGGAAGAAAAACAATTAATGTCAAGGAGATTTATTTTTTGTACATCGATATGTGTGTTTTATGTTTTATTATTGTCTCATTGGAGTGTATTAAAGGTTTGATTCATTTACATCTTAAAAAATTTATTTTAGTATTTTAAAATTTATAAATTAAAAATTTTGTTTGAATTACTTGTTCTGTAAAATTATTTTTAATAATATATTATTTAAAAATAAAAAATAAAATAGATAAATAGTATTTTATATTTTATTTTTCAGTTTTTTTAATTCTCTAAATATTTTTCTCATCTCTACATTTATTTTTAAAAATAAGTTTTTCGAACAAGTTTTTTTCCCTTAATTCTAGTTTTTAAAATAATTTTTTTTAAATTAAATTTGATATATTTGTTTTATTGAATTGTGTAAAAATTCTAAAAACTTGTGTAAATTGTATGATTTGTGAAAATTACGTGACTTATAAAAATTGTGAGAATTGAAATTATAACTTTTGCAACTTGTCTACTATATATGAATTGTGTAAAACTCTAAAAAAAATTAAATAATTTTTTATAATTTCAATTATAATATTTTAGTTAATCTCTAAAATGCCTCTCATATTTTGTGCGAGATACGCTGTTAATATAGTGGGTGAATTAAAATCATAAATATGATGTACATGGTGAATTAAGATCATAAATATGATGTACGTGATAACAGTCTTAAGGTATATATGGAGCTAACACTCACTCCCTCAAATTTTTAAAAAGTAGAGCTTTTGGTTTGAGTTTAATACTAAATAAATAAAATAAGATTGAATAAGACAGAACAAACAGAAGACTTGTTTACATTGACATTTACTAATAGTTGAGTTCTTTATGAAACTATTGCGGTGCACTTTGTTTCTTATCTTTGATTATTATAGGTACGTTACGAGAATCAGTATTTAAAATAATAAAGGAAGGTATAATTATATCAATAAAAATATAAAATTTAATTAAAATAGTTAAATTATCTATTTGAATCAATTCATAATACCAAATAAAAAAAATCTATAAATTATAAATTATTTAATAATAAATAAACTGAAATACACAAATAATATTATATTAATATATAAGAAAATTATTAATTTAATTCACAATAACATAATAAAAGAACATAATATTTATAAATAAAGTACAACTACAGATATCAAATAAATATTTGATACGATTGTTTCATTTTAAAAATACTTATTATTTGCAGTTGGTTCCTAACTTTAATACGAAATTTTTGCAGGTAACTTATAATTATTACAAAAATGCTAAAACACCACAAATATTGTGTTTATTCCCTGATTTTATGTGTTTATTTATTATTTGAAATATTTTTTGTCATAAAAGAAAAAAAAATACTCTTCTATTAAGTATTTTATTTGTAAATTAACTTAATTTGTCTCAAATTATATATCTTTATATAATACTGATTGAAAATTAATTTTTACTTTTTTATTAATATATTTTTATTTATACATCTCAACTCGTTTAACTATTCCACTAATTACTTAATAAAATAAAAACTATTTCGCTAACACAAATTATTTGTCACTTCAAAATAAAAAAATTGTCCAAAATTATTTTTTACAATATCAATCAAATATTAATACTTATTTTTCTATTGTATATGTTACTATTTATTACTTTATCTTCTTTTAATTCTTTTAATTCTATTGATTTTTCTTTTTTACATGCCATAATATTTAACTACAAATTTTTTATTTGTATAAAATAAATGAGTAAATTTAATTTAGGACATAACAAGTATTAATAAAGATATATATTTTAATAAATAAAATTTATTTTATCAAGTAAATTAATATAATTAATTTTTTTTACTACAAAAATAAATGATTTTTGATGCAACAGATGTCACTGAAAAAAATATAAAGTTGTTTGAAAAAATATTTATCCTAATAAAAAAATGTTGCATGTGATTAGAATAAGTATTGTTGTGAAATTTTTTACAAATACATTCGGTATGGTTGTCATAACTAGAGTTGTGCAAAAAATCTGGTTATAAGGTCCAAATTCAAAACCGAATCTAAATCCATTTTAAAAATCCGGTTTAAAACATATGGTTATAATCCGGTTATTTATAAATCGGTTGGATAACCACTTATGTTTTATATTTGATTTGGTTTTTATCCACTACTAATATTTTATTAATTTTGAGATTTTATTTCTTGAAAAAATTTTGAAATTTATTTTTTTCGAAAAAATATCGGAAAAAAATAAAATAAAAAAAACTTTTTTTTTCAAAAATATTTAAAATTGAATTTTTTTCAAAAAATTTGATAAGATAAATTTTAAAAAAATTTATCGAAAAAATCGATTTTTTTAAATAACCGATTTTTAAACTATGAATAAATGATTTTTTAAAAAATAATCAAATTTTAACCGATTTTGAAAAAAATATCGGTTATTTTTAAAACCAGTTGTTTAATTATAAATCAGTTATTTAACCATAACTAATTTTAAAATTGATTTTATAACCGATTTTAAACTAAATAATGGATTTGGTTATAAATCCAAATCCATATATTAATTTT
>JBBPBS010000276.1:9724062-9791932 GCA_037974835.1 Cicer judaicum
ACCATACTAGATCCTAGTCATAGCTAATGTTTTTACAATTATAATTGTTGTTTACCTTAGTTAACATGTCATAATGAATAAAGTTATTGCAATAGAGTTTCTTTTGTTAACAAATAATATCGTTTTAATAAGTTTTTTTTTTCAATAGTTATACATTTATACCTCAACAATAAATGTAGTTGACATAAAACTCATATTTCCCAATATTTTATGTCATTTAATAACAATTTAAATATATATTTATAAACTATTATTTAATAAATTAGTATAAGTCACATTTAGAATTTAACTTTTCATAACTATTAAAAAAAAAGTCACAATATTAGTAATGTAACAAAGTAGTAAATTATAAATAGTCTTCTACTTATATTATACAAATTATGCAACATTAATAAGATGAAAGAGGTAATATATTATAAATGGCCTTGTCTTCATGTACAAGAGACCAAAAATTGATGCAATTAACAAATATAATTGTAATTCCGACCAGTAGCATTATTAATTTTTCTGTATAACTTGAGTTTGAACATTTCTTTATGGAATATATATAGTTGAAACACCCTGCAATTTTAACAGAATAAAAAGTTATTTATTTAAATTAAAGAAAACAAAAATGGATAGAAATAGTTGTCTCGGCTAGAAAAACCGATTTAGCGTCGGATTAGTGTTGGTATCGAACATAGATTAAAACGGTCAAAACTAATACACACCGTTGGTCAAATATCATTTGACGACGTATTAGCAATGGATAGACCCACTCCAAGCCGATGCTACCAACAAAATAGAACAATTATATCATTAATATAAAATAAATTAGTTATATCTGTTGACACGTCATTTAAAAATATAACAATCATTTAAAAATATAACAATCTTATGTGTTAACAATTGACTACTTCAAAAAATAGTCACAATACTAAAATATAACAAATGTACAACAACCCAAATCAACATTCAATTAATAAAATTTTAATGATATGTATAAATAGTCTTACCTTTTAAAGTAAAACAATCTTATTTGTTAATTATCAAAATGTTCTTTCAAGCATGCAATTAATCATTAATATAAAATAAGTCAACGCTACCAAATGTAAGATTTTAATTTCATAAACATTACCTACCAAAAAATGACACAATAGTTGAGCAATCTAAAATAAAACATCTGTGTAACAAATGCCAATAGCGCAGTGAATAACAAACAGATGCATACAGCGATATTACCAGAATGGTTGTCACTATAAAACCAATGAGGATGATTTATTATACAATTCATTATTTCCCTCCACAGACCACAAGTATCATAACATATATATAATGATCCTTTTAATTACTGATCAATAATAAATGAGTACATAATGATGTGTCAAAAGATTAGTGAATATCAACGAAAACTCATTTACACTTTGTTTAGTAAATAATCATCTGCAAGTATATTAAATGAAGAAGTGGTTCACAAGTCATAATGCCAAATTCATGCTGTATAAAATCTTCACTGGGTCTGTAATACTTGTTTGGAGAGTATAAAGGCAGGCAAATCTCTAAACCTGCATTATGCATATAAGGCATGTTCATTAAAAGAATCATTCCAGTCTCAGACACAACCTCAAATAGGTTGGCACGATTTTCCTCGTGAAAAAAGCATGGCTTTGTACTGTAGGAGGTAGGATAGTGGACTTGAAAAGGTTAGCAAGCAAATCCATAATTACAGCATTATAGCATGCTATCAGAGACCCAAAAGTTAACATTCAAGATAAAAAAACACATTACTTGAATGTTGCTACTCTTTATGTCCCTTTATATAATACTTCTTCACCAAATTGACAGATATTAAGAACAGTTGCTAATTTGGTTAATACTGTTAATAGCAATAAATTTGTCAATAATGTGTACAAGTTTTCCAAAATTGCACTTTTAATTGTTAGCCTCATCATTTCACTATCTTACTCTTTGCACTCATCCTAAACAATAATACCACTATCCATTTGTTTCAATTTTTTTCAAAGTTGCAGTTTGTATAAAATTAACTCAATAAAAAATTAACTTGTAACTAAGATCTGTTTGACAGCTAATTCAAAGAATTATTATCAAAACTTAAGAGCACCAAGTAACTTAAGAGCAATAAAAGACTTCAAAGGATATTACAATGCCTCATTTCCCAACAGGCTATTAGTATATAACTTGTAATGAAAAAGATGTGAATGATTTTGAAGATAAATACATGCAGAATCACAAATATCCTGAAAAATCATATTGCACTAGAAACAAACTAAAAGGAAATTCAATATAACATACTTGTTTTCTCATGCTCTAATCATTCCTTACTAAAATTGTAATTACATAAGTACTTTAATCAAATATTCGTTAGAAATGAAATTTTAACTAAAGAAGAGTTATTATTCTTCGGTATGTCAAAGTCATTAGGACATTGCAAAATCACTATAAACAACAAATAACCATAACAAAATTGAAATTGTCAATAAAAAAAAAAAAACAATAATAAAATTGACAATCTAAACTGATTCAGTAAAATTCAAACACATTTTCCACGCCTAATTTTTTATCCATCCATCTCACATTCTCTCCAAACAAATACACAAAGGAAATACTAGAAAACCTACATTGATGAAAAAATGAAGAATTAAACTGAACATGCAATTGTGGTACCAAAATAAAATAAAAAAGAATTGACAATGAGTGAGGGTGAGATTGACGGCGAGGGTGAGAGTTACGGTGAGGCGGCGATAAGGTGAGATTGACGGCAAAGACGAAGTGAGTGACGGGTTTGAGAGGGTTCAAAGTGGGTGACGGAAACAGTGATGAGGTGACGAGGGATACGGAGTGGAGTTGGGTTATTGGTAAAAATAATTATTTTTCAAATAAGATTAAAAAAATTAATTTTACAGATCAGACAATATAACGTCGGCTAATTCGACGCTAGCGTCTCTCATATTTTATTTAGAATTGGCTAATCCAATGTTAACTATTGATAAAATAAAAAATATATATTTAACATGCTAGCGTGCGCTTGACCGACGATAACTAGCGTCAGAATCAAAGACCGACGCTAAATATGACACCTTAAATGAATTTATCTAGTAGCGTGTACAAAAGCACCCTTCTAAATAACAGCAATTAACACTATACACTAGGAAATAGAGGAAATAAGAACTAAAATCATGCAATATGAAATTGGAACTAGAATTATAATAGAAAATTGGAGAATATATATTTTAAAAATGACAAGAACAATAAATACAAAATAGAGGAAGTTTTCATTGTATTTTTACTTAAAAATAAGTTTTCTTTAACGTAACTTATGTTGGATATTTCTCCTACTAATAGTGTTAAATAAATAAAAAAATTTGTTTTAATTATTTTTTTAAATCGTATTTGTAATTGTAATTGTAACGTGCAACAGAAGAAAAAAAAATACCACACACACCTTGAATTATTTTTTAAACATACAAGCCCAAAAAAACCCCACACACCTTGAATTATTTTTTAAACATACAAGCCCAAAAAAACCCCACACACACCTTGAGAACATGGACATTTAAGAATAACTCTAACCTGTATCCAAAAAGAATAACTCTAACATGCACATTCCCGAACCTGTATTCAAAAGGAAAGTGCACTTATAAAAGAATCTACTCGACTTGCTCTTTGACGTGGAGGATGATGGTTATGCTACATAATGTTCCTCAAAACTGTTTTATTTTATTTTGTGGGATAAATCGTCTCTTAATTTAATTTCAGACAAGTTTTAGTATTTTTTTTTTCTGTATTGGTTTTTTATTTTAATTTTAAGTAACAATTTGATATTTTAAAATTTCAACAATGTTATCCTTTTCTTTTATAAAAATTCAAAAAAAATTATCAAAATTTTCAAACAAAACCCATAAAATTCATTATCATCTTCAATAAAATACAAATTTAATCAAATTCATATCTTAATCTTGAAATAAACTCATATTTTCATTATTTATTTGATGTTGTTGGAGATGAAAATATGAGTGTATTTGAATATTTGAGTTATGAATTTAATAAAATTTGCATTGAAGATGATTATTAATTTTATAGGTTTTGGTTGAAAAGTTTGATGATTTTTTTATGAATTTTTGTATAAAAAATGACAACATTGTTGAAATTTTAAAAAATAAAATATCAAATTGTCACTTAAAATTAAAATAAACGACCAACTCGAAAAAAAAATAAAAAACTAAAACATTACCTAAAATTAAGTTAAGGGATCACGAATGTAATTTAGCCTATTTTTTATCATAAAAAAGAATATTCACGTCAAAATCATTTTAGTGTTGAATAAAATTGATAAGTCATTTTAATTTTAATATTATTAAATAATTGTTAGAGTCATATTAATATTTAATTTTTATCAAAAATATTAATATTTTTTTAACATAAAAAATATATTAATATTTAAATCATGTTTTTAATATATTCTTTTAAAAAGAAATGTCGATTATATAATTAATTATGTCAAATCTATATTCAAATTAAAGTGACTAGCAACTAAATATAATTGTCTTGCGTTATTGTAACAAAATTGTATTATTCTTAATAATATTTTATGTTGCACTCAAAAGTATGTACTATTACCAACAATAAGTTATATTGTTGTAAGAAAATTGTATCATTTCCAACAACAATAATTATTGTTAACATAAATAATTTTTTTTGCAAAAAAAAAATACTGATAAAAAAATAAATCTTATTATAACGACTTAAATAAGTCGTTGTCGTATACACCTTGTTAGTAAATTGATTGTTGTTAAGAAAAAATCACTTAGTATAAATCTTATTTCTTGTAGTGTTTTTAAATGTACAACATAATACAAATAAGACACTTATAATATAATATAGCTGAGGAAATAGGGATATTTGTCATCTATATCCTTTTAAAAAAAAAATTCAATATACATCTGTCAGTGACATCAATGAGCAATTGTATGAATATTGAGAAACATTAACATGAAAAGAATCAGCAAATACTATTATACTCAGGTTTCTTGATAACCCAAAATCATAGTATTGTCTCCACCATCGATCAATCAAACTATTCAGCACAATACTTCCAATTATCAAATGGTAAAAAATGTTGACGGCAGACTCCAGTATTATAGTGAATGAAATTAGTGTACCAGAACCTCAGAGTAAGCTTGAATCCAATCTGAAAATTAGATTAAAACCCTGCAAAAACAAAGATGAATCAAGAATTTAACTATGTTTTGAAAAACTTGATAGCAATGAAGCATTTATCTGGTAATGACATCCAACCCAAGAAAGAGAAAGAAAAAAAAACGAGTTAAGAAATTGTAAACAAATAGAAAATTGAGGTTAGATTCAGAGAGATGAAAGGTTGAGGTGTGTAGACCATAAGGCACTCAAACAATAATTTAATATTGATGTTTAAGAAGTGATTATGATACGTTGTCTCAATTGTTTTCCATGGGGAAGTTTAATGTCTCAAAAGAACAGTTACATTTTGGATGGAGAGACCAGTTTTTCTTTTTTTTAAAGAATAAGAGATGAGGAGTAGGAAATGGTTGGATCAAATGAATGAGTGTAATTAAGAATTTGAAGGTTTTTCTTTTTTGTTGTTGTTGGAATTGGAGAAAAAAAATTAAAATGAAAGGTGTACTTTGTAATTAAGGAAACATAGCAATTAGGCGCCTAAACTTTATGACATATTATTTTGTATTTAAATTTAATTAGTCTTCAAGAGGTAAAACAAAAAACTCTCATGGATTCCCGTTGAAAACAGAAAAGGAATCAGAGTTCTTTCACATGAAAAGAATGTTGATTTTGGAAGTTTATGAATTCTTTTTGTATGGATTACCGTTTTGATATTAAGTTAAAAAATGTAGTAAAAAAAATTTAAATGATGTTAATTGTAAAAAAAAAATGAAAATATTAAATGTTTAATTATAAAGAAAAATAATAATAATTTTGGACCATGTATCAAACTTTCGCTGAGCACCTCTAACAAACTAAGCTAATGGACCAATTAATATTTATTTACTTTACATTTTTACATTATGTATATTATTAATGCATTATATTTATATTGACATTAAATAATTCCAATTTTTGATAAATTGTGATTCAAAATGTGTGAAAAATAAAAAACCAAATACAGAATAGAGGAAAAGGAAATAATAGCATATATATTATATATTGTTTATTAATAGAGAACATGATATGAGAGTGGAAACTTCAACAACAAACATTAGTCACTGGACATGATAGGGCCAGGCGCATTAACAGTGACAAATGGTGGCAGCGATTTGTTGACGAATGCAACACCATCGCAATATCCACGTAACATTTCAGCTTCTTCTGGTGTGAGGCCCAAAGAAGTAAGCATATTGGGCCAGCATTGATGGGCTATAGTGAGAAGTGCATTACAACATCCTGATCCAAGTTGTGTCTCGCCGTTAAGAAAAAAGAGGACAATCTCGCCGGTACAATGTTGAAGCTCAAACATTGTCTCCCAACATTTGTTGTTGTCGCCAACAAATAAACGTGTTGCAAGGGTTGTTGTGGAACTAATTGGCCTAGCCATAACCATTGTTGACAATGAAACAATAACAAACAGCTTCAAAATGATAGCCTTGGCCATTAGGGATGATGACAATGATATTGGGTGAGAGCTATTGGAATGAAAAGGGATGAAATGATTATGGTAATTTAAATAGCATGGGTTAGACTATTGAGTTCGACGAAAGCTTTTACCACTAAAACGCATGACCATTGTGTTTCCAATATTTATTTTCAGCTAAAAAATTATAAGTGTAACTGTGGAAGTTAGAAGGTGACCGCAACACTCGAATGTTACAAGCTCTTTTTGAGCTCTATTTAAATAAAAAAGTTTAATTAAGAATTTATTTATAACTTAAACATATCATATAAGTAGTATGTATGAATTTTCTTATAATAAAAGATAAAATAATTTTTAATTATTTTTATTTAAATGATAAATTATCTGACGAATTGTTAAAACTTGTTGCAAATAACTTATAAATATTTTAAAAATCAAGAATTAGGTTGTGTCTAAAAAATAATAAGTACTATGATTGCATTTGAAATAAGTGAAAACTTCAAAAGTCTCAAAGAAGGTACTCATTTAAAACTAATCTTTCTCTATAATCTTTAACTCATTTAAATTTAAATATATAGAATAAACAATGATAAAACCAAATAAATTTAGACTCATTTAACCTTATTTATTATTATTCTAAAACTTTTCATATTTCTCTCTTAAGAAACTGCTCCAAGTGCACTTAGTTGCTCCACGTAAGGAAGAAAAAAAATTGTAAAAGAAAACCATTAATGTCAAGAAGATTTATTTATTTTTACATGGATGTGTGCTTTATGTCTTATTGAAGTATATATTTGATTGATTCAAATCCTAAAAAATCTATTTTAATATATATAGATTATTTTTAGTTTAATAACACTATTATAATATTAATAACAATAAATGTATAATTCACCTCAGATATAATGCATTAGAGGAGGTCACGTGTAAGAAATTTTTATTTGGCTAGTAATTAACCTTGCTATAGATAGATTGTTATTTTCATGCAGTTTTTTAATACTTCAAGATTTAGAATTAGAACGGATTTGTTTGAATTTATGTATATTTAATGCATTTATTCCATTATTGTTGTGCATCAAATATCTACAATTAGGATTAGTCACGAACTCATGTGTACAAGTTTATTTAGAAAATAAACCACAAATATTTATAGTATAGATAAATATATTTATTTCAGTTAATATATTTTCTTGACAACTAAATACAACATAAGCAATAAACTAACAAAGGAATGATAATTAAATTATAATAAAAAAAATATCAACCACGAACATCTTTAGAAAGTAGAAACACCAGACACAAACAATATTACCAAATAATAACCCTAAAAACACAACCAAATATCTGGACGGCACCTCTCATAACCGTAAGAATATTGCGTTTGATGGTTAATTGACACATGAAATTAGAGTTTAATTTGTTTTTTTTTTTGGAAAAATATATTGTTTGTAAATGGTAGTATAATATGTAACATGATGGTAAATTTTGGTTAAAAACAATCCATTGTATAAATGATGTAAGTTTATTACTATAAAAAATATTTAAATTTATGCCAACAAATATGTACAGAAAAGAAAAGCATGCTTTAAAATAGGATAATAATTTAATAAAATTTAAAAAATTAAAGTTGTCATTTTTGGAATAGAAGTTCTCATTAGTATTGCAAATATAATATTTTTTTTTTTTAAATAAACATATTTGATATATACAGATCATGAGAATATAAATTATAAATAAAAAATACATTATATATATATATATATTAAAAAATTTAAAAGTTTGAAACTAATATGTACAGTAAAACTAGTTTTTCAAAATAAAAAATCAGACTAGACTACGTATTAACTCACTAAATATAAAAGTTACTAGGCCTTTTTTGAGACTTTTTAGATAAGCCAATTTTTAAAAATAAAAAATCAGATAACTTAACCTCATAAAGTTACTACACCTTTTCTTAGTTATTTTAGAATTTATAACTTAACGTTTTCTTTGCGGTTGACGAATCTTGTAACCTCATAAAAATATATTTAAAGAGAAATGTTTAATAGTATTTTATAAATATGATATATATTATTTATCACATAAAATAAAAATAGACAATATATAACCACCTTTGAATCCATCAAAATCCTTTCAAATGAAGGTGATTTGTTCAGGGATTTGAAATCAATATATAAGAATCCAAAACATCAAATAATAGACAAAAAACCAGATCATTTGGAGTGCATGTAACATTAGAAATCAAAACAATATAAGAATTGAATGAAAATTAGAGTTTTAACTATTAAGGCTTCTATCAAGTTCAATTCAATTTAGTTTTGTTTTTTTTAGTTCGTGTCTCTTGATCTCAGTCTATATTTTTTTTATAATAATATATAGTTTACTTTTTGTGTAAAACTATTTTATTATTATACAAACTAAATTCATAAATTAATTTTTTTATTTATAAATAAAATAATATAATTATAATTAAAAATTTACATACAGCTGCAAAATTTCATATTCAAATCAAAGATATGATGTTTAATTTAATATTATCGATTAAACTATGACTTAATGACAATTCACAAACTAATTTTTTTCACAAATAAAATATCATATTTTAATTATAATAAAAACTAATTAACTAAAAAAAAAAAAACTAGTTAGACGTAAGTCTTGGTAGGAAAGCTCGGTGCTAAAAGAGAGAAAAGGATAAAATGATGCTTTGCACTTGGAAGGCAGTGGCAATGAACTGGCAGCCTTTTTGCGGCTAAATGGGCCATTGATACAACGTGACAAATAATAAATATGCTCGAATTTTCTTTATTTGATTTGATGTTTACTGTAGCCACACAAAGTTCATTTCAGTTCACTTGCATGACTTCACCTTTACAACGAATATCAACATTCAACGCCATCCCCAGCTGTAGCCTCTCCTTCTTATTGTCTCATTCCAATTTTGAATGCATGGGTCAATATGGGTCCCCTCCCCACACCGCTTCTAACTTGTATACTTTACTTGCTGTCAGAATCTTCGACTGCACGTATTTCTACACCAATTTCTATCGCATCATTCTCAATTGTTAGATTCATCCATCGCCTGAGACGTTTAACTTATACCAAAGTATAAAGATGTAAAAATAATTATCCACCCATCATTTGTATGGAGAAATTATGTTTATTTTATTTTTTATTTAATATCGTCGATATAATCTAATAATTTATCGTTCGATCGAGAAATAAATAAAATTTAATAATTAAAATTATCTATAACGATTTGTTATTTATTGAAAGTTATTAATAATTTGAATTCAATTATTGATTTATAAAGAAACGACGTTTAGACACAATTAAACATACATATTATATAAAATGTAATTTTTTATTTTTATATTCTATTTTTTTTTTCTTTAGTTGTAACTCAAGTCTGACACTTACACTCATGATTTCTAGATACCCAGTATCAACTTTTAGGTGTTTAAATAATATAAGTGTTTTTTTTTTACTAGAAAAATACACGTGCATTCATACATACTACATACTATGACAACATGTGTGACTGATTTATTGTAATATAAGAAGACTAGTAGAGCAGCATCATTTTTTTTTTTGTTGTACAAATCTAAACTAAAGTGAAATACATTAAACTTAAACATAATTGTATAGTCAAAATTTATTCAACGTTCGATTTCATCGTTGACAAATTGCATTGTGTATGATACTTAGTTCAAAATTGTTATTGGTGGAAATTTGTCACGAGTATGATAACTATTTTAAGGTTTAATTGCATTTTTAGTTTTATTTTATTAATTCACGAAATTAATCGTCTTATTTTAAAAATCAATAGTTTTAGTTTCTCTATATGACTCTTTAACTAAAAAATAATGAAGTGAAATATTTTAAATATCATGATATATGATACAATGATGTATACTGGTTACATCTATAAAATTAGATTTTAATGTCATAAAAATTTAGATTTTAATTTCAATTTTTATCATATTTTTAATTTAATTTAATTAATGCATATAGATATTTATATCATATAATTGTATGTTATATCATTCAAAATATTTTAAATTGTTATTTTTTAGTTCAAAAATACAAAAAAGATAAAAAAAAAACCATTGATTTTTAAAATAGGAGAACCAATTTCGTGAATTGACAATAATAAATGAACAAAAATTACAGTTAATTCTTATTTTATAATTTTTATGGGTGAGAATTTGTCTCATGTACGAAATGTCAATCTTATAAGTAACAACTCATCCTAAATATGACAATTATTTTGAAATTTTTATCAACGAAAACTCGCTATGTATATGATAGTTCAATCTCACTAGAGACAAAATTGTCATGACTATGATAATTATTTTAAATTTTTTATTAATGATAAATTGTCTTGTGCCTGTTAGTTCAATCTCATTAGTGACAAGCTATTATTGTTTCATAATTATTTTGAAATTTTTATTAGTGAAAATTTTTTATATGTATAATAGATCGATATCATAAGTGTCAATTTATTTTTTGATAGTTCAATCTCGTGCGTGACAACTTGTGTATGATCATTATTTTAAATTTTTTTTTGATAAAAAATTGTCTTATTTATAATAGGTCAATCTCATAATTTTCAGCATGTCTCATGTAACTCTTCTATTTGTTTAGTTAAATTATTAAAAAAAAATAAAGAATAATGAAAATTTTAAATTTTACATTAATTAGTTTTATTTAATATTCTTATTAAATATGGTGGATTGAAAAAAATGAATTTGACTTAAAAATTTAGGGGAATGTAAAAAAAAAAAGACATAAATAGATGAAGGAACTTTTTATAACTACAATTTTTGTTTCTCAATAATTTTTTAGTGATTATAGAAGAGAATGAAGAAGTTAACAAATGATTAAAAATTAGGATATTTTATTTTATTTTCCAATGTAAAGCAATATAGTATAAATTTTTAAAAAAAGAATATAATAATAAAAAATACTCAGTTCAATTGCTATTCTTCCTAATTTGCTCGTTAGTAAGGTTTATTTTGTCATACTTTAGTTTCTTTTGTTGTTGCTTTTCTATTTTGTTTCCCCTGGATTGTTGGCCAAATACAATAAAAAAATCAGGGATGAGATATTTTTGAATTATTTTTAAATAAAAATATATTTAAATAGAAAATTCATAAACATAAAGTGCTTTTAGAGAAAAATATAAAGCTCTCATTATTATAAATAAAAAGTAAATACAAAACTATAGCAAAAGTCAAAAGCCTAAGGATCCAAAATCCAAAATAAAATAGTAAAAGTGGTACAGTGTACATACCTACGATTCGCCACTCCAGTTCATTACAAAGTACAAACTATACGTACTGTATGTAACAAAAAAAACTATACAACGCAGTGTGACTTAGTATAACCTAGATATAAGAGTACTTTACACTTTTTAAAGGAAAGACATAATTTACATCGCGTGAATAGATCCTATTGGCCGGTACTTTTTTTCTCTTTCAGCCGATACTCAAAGTAAAAACCCTACCCTAAACACTCCTTTTCCATTTAATCCGAATTTTTAATTCCAGCTCAGCTTAACTTAGTTCCGAAAAAATAAAAAATCAATGAAAATACCATACTTTGACGTGTTAATTTTGATGAATTCAATTCAAGTAGAAAAATAAGTATATTCCAACCAACAATCCAAAAAGTAAAAAGTTTTCACCAAACTCCGTTGGGGGCAAAGACTGGCGCCCGCGCCACCACCTCACCCTGGCCCCATCCAGTCTCTTCCCTCTCCCCTCTCTAATCTACGTTTCATTTTTAATTAATTTAATTTAATGATTAATATATTAGTTTCCCTCGTCCCTTTTTTCTATAAACCAATAATAATATCTCTCTCACACTCACTTTCATTGATCCTCCTGGATCTCTTTTCACCATTTTCTCTCTTACGCGCCTTCGTCTCCACACACACACATACACTATTATCTACTACCTCCACATTATTTATATCTCTAATTTTTCCAGAGAAAACGAGACTTGGCGTGTGAGCGAATCCAAACACAAGCACGCCTAATTCACAAACCCTTGCATTTTAGTTTTAATTTAGACAAACATTCACTCTTTTTTTAAATTAATAACAGTCATTTCGGATCCGTTTCGGTTCGGAGTCTTCTCCGTCGTACAAAAGTGGCGGAGCATTGGTTTTAGTTAATTTCGGAGACTGTCTTGTGAGTGATGAATACTAGAGGACGACTCGTTGCTGGTTCCCACAATCGGAACGAGCTCGTGCTCATCAATGCCGAAGAAAATGGAAAGGTTATCCATCCCTCTTTTTCATTTTATGGGTTTATCGCTAATGCAAAACCACAATCAATCTCTCTACATTTTTTCGCCGATCTGCACGGAGATTTCCCTTTAAATTTTATTTATTATTTAATTTTCGCTTTCTTCGCCGTCGGTGGTCTGTGATGCACATGGTTGAGCATCTAGTTGTGTTTTGATGGAGCTTCGGTGGTTACTTTACTGATATTTTGTTTTTATGCAAAGTTTTTTAACAATTGGGGGTTAAGGGTTTTTCCCATTTGGTTTTTTATTTTATTTTTTTATTTTTTGTATATAACAATTTGGTTTCTTTTACAGTTAAAAGCCGAATTGATTGTTGTACTGTTTTACCGTTCTGCAGTTTATAGTGACGCATAAATGTTTGTGGGAATTTTAGTTAAATTTCAAGATTAGTTGATTGGAAAGGGTGAATCGATTGCCATGATTTTGTCACACATATTTGGAGATTTCCTATTTTCATTGGCAATATATGAGTATAGCTTATGTAAGATCAATGAAGAGTTTGGGCATGGATTTTTCGTTTTCTCTGTCTTACAGTGGACAATTTTATTAATCTTAATTGCAATGTTGTATCATTTTGAACGCATTTGGTAGCTCAGGCATCTAGGTGCAAGGGCATGTAGCATTTCGTACTTGGTTTGACTTAGATGCTTTCCTAAGCATGTATATGATATGTATTTGTTTGATTTCACTCAGCCAATTTAGATAGAGTACTAAAACACAATCTCCTTAGGGTATCTGTAATTAACAAAACGTGTTTATGTTGGATTTTCCCAATAATACATTTGAATTAATTTTTAATTATAGATTAGTGACTATAAAATTAGTAGGCGTGTATAGATAGAAGAAATGAAATTGGTGGCGAGGTAGTATTTGCCATGGATCTAAAAGGTCATTACGTAGATGCTTATGGTTATTGAGTGTTCCCTCACAATTAGCACATTGTTTAATTTATGCCTATGGTAATGGCATTCTCCAGATGTTGAATGGCAGGGCATGCTTGTGTGCCAAAAGCCATTCTCAGTTTTTACAAAGATTGGCACTTAGAAAACCTCAGATAGCAATAACTTCTATTTTTCTTTTGTTTGGTTTTTATCAGATTAAGTCTGTCCAAGAATTGAGTGGACAGATATGTCAGATTTGTGGGGACGAGATAGAGATTATGGACCAAGGGGAGATATTTGTTGCCTGCAATGAGTGTGCTTTCCCTATTTGTCGACCTTGCTATGAGTATGAGAGACTAGAGGGGAATCAGGCTTGTCCCCAGTGTAAGACCAGATTCAAACGTATCAGAGGTAAATTTATTTCTACATTATCCTTTTTGAGTTTTATAACATACTGTCATACTCTACTATAGGCTTACAATTAACAAATAAATGAAATCACAGGCAGTCCCAGGGTTGAAGGTGATGAAGAAGAGACTGAGACTGATGACTTGGACAACGAGTTTGGTTATAAAGATCCTGATGCTTTGGGCCAGCAATCTACTTCAGATTCTAATTCTAATACATCTGGCATCCCCACAAATTCAGAACATGATGCTCATCTTAATCCCAAAATCCCACTTTTGACTTATGGGGAGGAGGTATGTTTGTGAATTGTCCCTTTGCTGTGTTTTTGCTTTTCTCAATGTGCATTACTGTATGCTAGTGACAACAATAACTATTGATATTGTTTTTTATTCTTTATAGGATCCTGATATATCTTCTGATCGACACGCCCTAATTGTCCCCTCATACACGAATAATGGAAGCAGGGTTCATCCCATGTCTTATACTGATCAGCCTATTTCATGTAAGTCTAACAAAACTGTTACATTCTACAGTTCTACAACTTATATTAATCTGTATAATCCTCATCCTGGTGCTTCTGCTGTCATAGTGAAACCCAAGTCAATGGTTCAGGGGAAAGATATTGCTGTGTATGGGTATGGAAGTGTGGCTTGGAAATATCGGATGGAAGAGTGGAAGAGAAGGCAGAATGAAAGATTTCAGGTGGTAAATCTTGAAGGGAGTAACCATAGTGGAAATTTTGGTGATGAGTTGGACGACCCTGATTTCCCCATGTAATAAATCTATTACTTTTGTTCCCTTATATCTTTGTAAATTACACTTGTACTCTTTGAAGTTATGAGTTTTAGATAATGGAAGGAGAGAGAATTACGACCAAAATATGATTATGATTGATGATTAAATGATTCAAAAAGATTAAGCACATTTTAACAGAGTGCTTCTCTGCATGTGGTTCTATTTAATGTTGAGGCCACACATTTTGCCATATATATTTAGTTTATTTGATTTTAAACATTTTTTTTGTCTATATACTCTATTAGGATGGATGAAGGCAGGCAACCACTGTCACGGAAGATACCCATCCCTTCAAGCAAGATAAATCCATACAGAATAATTATAATCCTCCGTCTTGTAATCCTTGGGATCTTCTTTCATTATAGAATTCTTCATCCAGTTAATGATGCATTTGGCTTGTGGTTAACATCAGTCATCTGTGAAATATGGTTTGCTGTTTCATGGATAATGGATCAGTTTCCAAAATGGTGCCCGATAGTTCGAGAAACATACCTTGATCGTCTGTCGCTGAGGTACCTGAGACTTATGCTTTTGTTGCATAGTTTGTTTTAAGTCCTTAGTATTGTTATGCTTAATATTAACATATTTTGTGCTATTTTCCTTAATCAAATTCCTAGTGTTTCGCCTCATTATTTACTTCATATACACGCTGCAGGTATGAAAAAGAAGGGAAGCCATCTGAGTTGTCCAGTGTGGATGTCTTTGTCAGCACAGTTGATCCTATGAAAGAACCTCCACTGATAACCGCAAACACTGTTTTGTCTATCCTTGCAGTTGATTATCCAGTTGATAAAGTTGCATGCTATGTCTCAGATGATGGTGCTGCCATGCTTACTTTTGAGGCACTCTCTGAGACTTCTGAATTCGCTAGGAGATGGGTGCCATTCTGTAAAAAATACAATATTGAACCTCGGGCTCCAGAATGGTATTTCAATCAAAAGATGGATTATCTGAAAAATAAAGTTCATCCAGCATTTGTCAAAGAGAGGAGAGAAATGAAGGTTTCTATTTTCTTTCTATTTTGACTTCTCCCCTATATTGAGCCCTAGTCAATAATTTAGTTCAATTTTTATAATTAATTTTAGCCCCTGCTTTTTCAGTATGTTCTATAAACCTATTACACCCAATATGGTAAAAAACCTTGTCCGATATTTTTTGTAAAATGGTGGCTAGTCATTTTGAAAATTTCTTTCATCTAAACCAATTACATCATCGACTATTGGTGCATTACCATTTGGCAAACCAAATGATATTTGGATTGAAAATCATAGCAAGGATAGCATTGCACGTGGTTGGTTAATTGAAAGAGACTAACAAATTGAAAAACTAACGACTAAAATGAAAGGATAAAAATTTCAATTAAACCACACATAGATGTGTATGTCTACAACTTGCACTCAAGGTTGTAAATGATAATAAAATACTAAAAAACTACTAACCCTTTATTCAATGTTGCTATTACAGCGAGAATATGAAGAGTTTAAGGTGAGGATAAACAGTTTGGTTGCAACTGCACAAAAGGTTCCTGAAGATGGATGGACAATGCAGGATGGAACACCATGGCCTGGAAATAATGTGAGGGATCATCCTGGCATGATTCAGGTAAGGTTATATCTGTCAAATGGATACCTTCAGTGGTTTATTTTAAATTAGTTTTGGGTGCTTGGGATCTGGTGAGATGGTGAGGTTTGGATCCTCTAAAATGCTAGTATATGATTCCTATATGTAAAATATGTTTTTTATGTTTCTTGTGTGTCTCAAACAAGATCTCACATCTTCTATTTATAACGAGGTTACAATAATTACACTCAAATACTAGAGACTTGTATTTGACTAGAAGTTCTACCATTGAACCTAGGAAATTGTACAGTAAAAGAATAATAAATCATACTTTGAATTCTAACACTCCTCCTCAAGATGGAGCATACATATCATATGCACCAAGCTTGTTAAAGAGGACCTCTAAGTGACTTAGTGAATATGTCAGCCAATTGATCATTTGAACCAACAAAATTAGTTGTGATTTCTCCAGACATTAGTTTCATTATGTTGACATCTCCTAACTTGAGTTGTTTGAGTAACTGTTTTAGTCATGTAAGTTCACAAGCCGTTGCAGCCATAGCACAATATTCTGCATCTGCACTCGATCTTGCGACTATGTTTTGCTTTTTGCTTCGCCACGATATCAAATTACTTCCAACAAGGACACAATATCCAGAAGTGGATCTTCTATCTGATGGTGACCCGACCCAATCAGCATTAGAGTAGCCAACAACTTTAGTATTACCCTTGTCTTCATAAAGCAATCCTTTGCCTGGTGCGTTCTTGATATACCTAAGAATATGAATCACAGCATTCCAGTGACTATCACATGGAGCATTTAGAAATTGACTGACTACACTTACAGAAAATGTAATATTAGGTCTAGTTACTGTAAGATAGCTAAGTTTGCCAACAAGTCGTCGATATCTACCAGGGTCTTGAAATTACTCCCCTTAACCTGGTAGGAGCTTGATATTGGGATCCATAGGAGTATCACGCAGGCGACAATCAAGCATGCTCGTTTCTTCAAATATATCAAGGGCATATTTATGCTAAGTAATTGCTATACCTGTCTTAGATTGAGCAGCCTCAATCCCCAAAAAATATTTTAGCGGCCCCAAATCTTTAGTCTGAAAGTTTTGAGACAAATGTTGTTTGAGCTGATGAATACCAACTTGGTCATTACATGTGATGATGATGTCGTCAACATAGGCAAGCATGTAGATGCAAGTGGTTGGTGAAGAGCACAAGAAGAAAATCGAGTAATCAGCTTCACATCTAGTCATACCATACTCCTGGAGTACGGTACTAAACCTCCCAAACCAAACACAGGGAGATTGTTTCAGGCCATATAAAGATCGACGTAATCGACATACCAAGTGAGAGGAACTGCTAACAGTGAAGCCTGGTGGTTGTGCCATATACACCTCCTCTTGTAACTCTCCATGCAGGAAGGCATTTTTTATGTCTAATTGATGGAATGGCCAGTGGTGAATAACAACTATGGCAAGAAAAAGTCGAACGAATGCGATTTTGGCAACCAGAGAAAAGGTATCCCCATAGTCACGACCAAAGATCTGTGTGTATCCTTTTGCCACAAGACGAGCTTTTAAGCGATCAATTTTTCTATCAGGCCCAACTTTGACTGTATAGACCCAGCGACACCCCGCTGTGGTTTTGCCATTAGGTAAAGGTACTAAATCCCATGTTTCATTGGAGTGCAAAGCAGTCATTTCATCTATCATTGCTTGTCGCCAGCCAGGAACCAGACATAACTTCACCTGTAGTTTCTGGAATAGACACAAAATCCAAGGAAGCCACAAAAGCATAATAGGATGTAGATAATTGATTATAATTCAAATGACAAGCATATATAGGATTAGGATTTCAAGATGACCTGTTACCTTTACGCAGAGCAATGGGTAGCTCTGGTGTAGGATGCGGAGAGTGAGAGTCAGTTAGAGCAGGGGATGAGTCTTGAGGAGCGGGTGGTGGACGGGGCCTTTGTTGATTGGTGCGTAGGGTGGTGCTAGAGACAGGGGTGGGTGCAATGGGGAGATTAAGGACCTTTGGAGAGAGAAATTGTGATTGACCAGAATAATTGAACTCTTCTGGAGTAGCGAGAAAGAAGGGGCGAGTCTCAAAGAAATTGACATCGGCATAGACAAAGTATCGTCAAAGATCTAGGTAATAACGCCGATAACCTTTCTACAAACGAGAGTAGTCGAGAAAAAGACACTTAATGGATTTTGCAGCTAGCTTATCTTTCCCTGGAGTAAGGTCATGAACAAAACATGTGCACCCGAAGATGCGGAGTGGTAGGGTATAAAGATGTTGTTGAGGAAACAAAATAGAACGTGATACATTGTTTTCAAGTACAGGAAAGCATGCGGTTGATTAAGTAGCAAGCTGTGATAATTGCATCTCCCCAAAAGCGAGGAGAAACATTATTGTGAAGGAGCATGGTACGAGCCGTTTCCACCAAGTGTCGGTTCTTTCTCTCAGCGACACTGTTTTGTTGAGGGGTATGAGTACACGAAGTTTGATGGAGGATATCCTGTGAAGTCAAAAAAGATTGAAAACACGTAGACAAATATTCGTGAGCGTCATCACTTTGCAATGTTTTTATGTGAGTAAATAAACTTCTAGTATGTTTCCTGAACTAACATGACTCATACTCTAAGGTAGACACTTTTGACAGACTTGGAACCGTAAGATGCAACTTTTGAAGGCTAGGATGGCCCAAACGTTGATGGATAATATGTGGAGACTTGACAGCGGAACATGGAATAGGCGTTGTAGGTGCAGAAAGGTAATATAGGCCTTGAGACTCATGCCCTATTCCAATCGTCGTCCCAATACTTCGATCCTGCACAAGAACATAACCATTAGCAAATGTAACAGAGTAAGGTAGGGTACGAGTGAGTTTACTGATGGATATTAAGTTAAATGGACAACCAGAGACATAAAACACAGAGTCCAAAGAGAGTTTGGGTAGGGGATTTGCTCGGCCAATACCATGACATTTGGTTTGTGACCCATTAGCCAAAGTAATACTAGGTAGTGTGTCCATATAAGTCAAACATGAGAAAAACAATTTATTACTAGACATATGATCAAAGGCGCTTGAGTCAAGTATCCAAGGTCCAGGTGAAGAAGATTGTGTATCAAAGGCAATAAGATTACCGATATGAGCAACAAAGGCAACTTGTGTGGTAGTTTGCATTTTCACCTTTAGCTTGATGTACTCATTATATTATGTGGTAGAAAGCGTGACTTGATCATTTGTGTCAAGGGCCTCAATTTGAGCAACATTGGCGACTCTAGGTTGCAGTTGATTAGCTTTGGTGCGACATTGTGCTTCAACGTGGCCAAAACGGTTGCAATAGTTGCATTGAGTTCGACCATGATTATGTCCACATCCTCCTCCTCTACCACCTCGTTTATAAGAATTAGAGACAAGTGCAGTAGATTCAACTGGCACATTGAGAGAAGCAAGGGCTGGAGCAGGAGCAGGAGCTGAAGGGGCCGAAAAACGTAGTAATTGTTCACACAGTTTCATACGAGGGAACAATAGCACTAGATAGAATTTGGTTGCGAACGGAATCAAGATCTGGTGTATGACTCGCAATGGCCAGAACCATAAAGATTTTTCCAGGTTGTTCAACATGTGTTTCGGCACTGTCAGTATAGGACATAAGTGCATCAAAGTCAGCAATCAAACTATCAAGCTACCTATGTAGCTTTGCATATCCATTTCTTGTTTCTTCATAGAAATAAGATTAGAGACTACAATATAGAAACGATTAACGTCATTGGAGTATGTCTTCTTCGCATTTGCCCAAATGTTTTAAACGAGCGAAACCGAGATGGACGTTTGACATCGATTGAAAACCAAATAGCGCTGCATAATAGAGAGGCATCAATCTGTTTCCAATATTCTTGATCTTTGGCAGCGTCATCCTTGGACTGACTTAAGCCTTTATTTAGATGACTTGGATTCTAGTAATAACTAATAACATTGCACTGACTTTTGAAGTTGGAAAATTGTAATTCTTTTACAGGTCTTTCTTGGTCATGATGGTGTTCGCGATATTGAAGGAAATGAGTTGCCTCGCTTGTTATATGTATCTAGAGAAAAGCGACCAGGCTTTGATCATCACAAAAAAGCGGGGGCAATGAATTCTCTGGTAAGCCTAATCTTATTTTGGTTCTGATTCTAGTCAATTGATGATTCAGTGATCTCAAATGATGTTTTTTTTTTTTTTTGTAAAAATATTAAAAAATATATTTGAAGATACGAGTGTCCTCAATAATATCAAATGCGCCTTATCTTCTGAATGTTGATTGTGATCACTACATCAACAATAGCAAGGCACTTAGAGAAGCCATGTGTTTCATGATGGACCCTCAACTAGGGAAAAAAGTTTGCTATGTACAATTTCCTCAAAGATTCGATGGAATTGATCGCCATGATAGATACTCAAATCGGAATGTTGTATTTTTTGATGTAAGTTCTAAATTGCTTTGCTTGTTTTGATTTTTTTTGGCTTTTCTTTTTATTCCGATTTGTTCTAACTCCTGAATTGAAAACAGATCAACATGAAAGGATTAGATGGAATACAAGGACCAATTTATGTTGGAACTGGATGTGTTTTCAGAAGGTATGCACTCTATGGATATGATGCACCTGCCAAGAAGAAGACCCCAAGCAAAACCTGTAATTGTTGGCCAAAATGGTGCTGCCTATGCTGCGGCTCTCGAAAGAAAAAGAATGGGAGCACCAAGGAGAGAAAAAAGGTGAAGCACAGGGATTCATCAAGGCAGATACATGCACTTGAAAATATTGAAAATGGATTTCAAGGTGAGAAATTTGGATCATCTAGTTGTCTTTGCAGACTTAAACTCTATCAGGTTAGAAAGTTTCTTGATGGTAACTCTTAGTTGATTCTGTTTTAGGAACCATTGTGGATAAGCCATCCAACTTGACTCAAATGAAGTTGGAGAAGAGGTTTGGGCAGTCTCCTGTGTTTGTAGCCTCCACTCTTCTTGAAAATGGTGGAGTTCCACTTGGCATAAGTCCTGCATCACTCTTAAATGAAGCAATCCAAGTCATCAGCTGCGGTTATGAAGACAAAACCGAATGGGGAAAAGAAGTAATGGCGAATGACTATTTTTTATTTTTGAAAAAGTATTGTTTATCTAATTATTACATTTCTTCCTTTTTCTTGTGCTCTTATTTTGGGTTATCATCACCAGGTTGGCTGGATATATGGTTCGGTGACAGAGGATATCTTGACTGGATTTAAAATGCATTGCCATGGTTGGAGGTCTGTGTATTGCATCCCTAATCGGCCTGCATTCAAGGGGTCGGCACCAATCAATCTTTCAGATCGTTTGCACCAGGTTCTTCGGTGGGCCCTTGGATCTGTTGAGATATTTTTGAGTAAACATTGTCCTATCTGGTATGGTTATGGTGGTGGGCTGAAATGGCTGGAACGTTTTTCGTACATAAATTCAGTCGTATATCCTTTGACTTCCATTCCGCTGATAGCTTACTGTACTCTACCGGCTATATGTCTTCTGACTGGAAAGTTTATTGTACCTGAGGTATGTTTGCGTGCAGTATCTATTATGTCTGTGCCTATGAAAAGAAACCACTTTGAATTACCCCTTCCTTGGCTCTGTTAATAATTTTTTTAGACATATCTACATATTTGTGACTTTGACTTTTCGAGATACCAAGCGCATGCACTTTTCATTAATTAGTGCATTTTTCTCTCTCAATAGGTTGGTTCCTTTTAACAAAACCCTTTTTCTTATAGTTCAATGATATTGGTTGTTATTATGTCATTGTTTAGTCCCTTTTGCACTTACATTCAACTTAAATAATTAGCTAAATTGTAGGTATGACTTCTAACATGCATTTTTATATTTTGATGCGCAGATCAGCAATTATGCGAGTATTGTGTTCATGGCCCTCTTTATATCCATTGCAGCTACCGGTATTCTTGAGATGCAGTGGGGTGGTGTTGCTATAGATGATTGGTGGAGGAATGAACAGTTTTGGGTGATTGGAGGTGCTTCTTCACACCTTTTTGCCCTTTTTCAGGGTTTACTGAAGGTTTTAGGTGGTGTGGACACTAATTTCACAGTTACTTCAAAAGCAGCTGATGATGGAGAATTCTCAGAGCTCTATATCTTTAAATGGACATCGCTATTGATTCCTCCAACTACTCTATTAATCATAAATATTGTTGGGGTTGTGGTTGGAATCTCAGATGCCATCAATAATGGGTACGACTCGTGGGGCCCACTTTTCGGTAGATTGTTTTTTTCCTTGTGGGTGATCCTCCATCTTTATCCATTCCTTAAGGGATTACTTGGTAAACAAGATAGGATGCCTACCATAGTATTGGTTTGGTCAATCCTACTGGCCTCCATATTGACTCTCATGTGGGTGCGAGTTAACCCATTTGTTTCAAGAGATGGTCCCGTGTTAGAAATCTGTGGATTGAATTGTGATGATACATGAATTAAGAGGTAAACAAGATTTTCTGGCTACATTTGGTTGCATCGTGGAAGAATTAAATTCATTGGATACGGCACTTTTACCGATGTTGCACGAATTTTTGGATGGTAGTTTTATTTTTAGGGTGTGTAGATATGGGGTGGATAGCTGAACAAATTGTTACCTATAATTAGAGGTTTTTCGTTTATTCTTTCATTACATTACTTTGAGTCATAAGTGTTATCTTTTTCCTGTTTTATGCATTCTTTTAAGAAAGTGAAGTGAATCATAAGTTACTCCCTCCTCAAAATGAGGGATCATCAGTATCAAGAATTAGTTACGATCAAGTCTTGAGATGTTCTTGCTTAAAAACTTGAAGTTTAGGAACAATGGCATATAACTTCTTCATTTGTAACACCAACAATTATGGATATTAAAGCTTCTCTCTCAAAGATGTAAGTGCCCTTCAGTACTTGTATTAAGCTTGCAATTGTAATCAAGGTTTTAGACTCTGATCACCTTTGTTAAGTCTGTTTTGCATTTATGGAAACATAAAAAAGTATGATGTGGTTTAGATTGCAATCACATACACTTTCTAAAAGCATAAATTGAGATGTCTTATCCTTCACTTCCAAGACAATTGTCATTTATATACCAACATTAACGTAGAATTGGAATTAAAATGTAAAGTAATGGCAAGGTGAGAATGTAATGGTTTCCTAGGTAAACTTGTGGACAGTTGAATTACTACTAACCGATCAAGAGTTGCAATGCAACACATCTACTAGTTAAGCTTGGAGTACTAAAGATGATTACTTATTTGATCAACCAAATTATCAGGAAAATAAGAAGTGGAAAAAAATAAAGTGCCAAAGGTATGTTCACAATGAAAGTCCTAAGATTTTTTTGGTAAACAAGACCGGTCCTTTCCTTCGAAATGATGAATGAATTCATGTTTTCAGCCTGACATATTTTCATTTGTGTTAGTACTTTGTTTGAAGTCAATTCAAGCTTCAAAGTGATTTTGTAATAGCGAATGAAGACAAATCTGAATTATCATTGACCGGTCAATGACAATGACACTTTATTCTTACGGTAATAATGCAGTAATAAAGAAATACCTTCGCAAAGTAAACCGATCGTCACATATAGAAGTTTCAATTCTTTATTCTTGTGTTAGTACTTTGTAATAATGCAGTAATAAAGACACTTTATTCTTGTGTTAGTACTTTGTAATAGAAGTTTCAATTTGTCTGTCATTCACTCTAGACTCTAGTATACATATAATACTCGTCACAAGTTTATTTTTTATCATTTATTAATTACGACACACCTCATATAAATTAGCCATATTAACAATTTTTATCTGCTTTTGTAATTTAAAACCGCTGATATAAGTTTGTATAATTAAAATATAGTTGTACAAAAGAAAAAGTTGATTGTTGGCTGTATACTGTTTTTCTGTCACGAGTTTATAATAATTTCTGAAATATTATTTTAATTACCATTTGAGTTTATATCGTATAACATATTATATTATCTTTTATATTATTTTATATTTATTAACTAGTTCAACTATTAAATTTATAAAACATTTTAATTTCAATCAATTAATCTATCTGATATGATTTATTCAATAGATTTATTAGCTATTTTTTACCAAACCGAACTTTGTTTTACCAATTTCTATTTTCAGATTTCTTTCCTTCTTTCTTTATTTTTTTAATAAAAAAATGTCAGTTTCAATTTGAAGGTTGCCCCTAGTGATAAAAGTGGACTGCCATCTCCTCATGAAACCAAAATTTTTTTATAGGAAAAAATTGAAGAGGAATTATGAATATAGACCCACCCATCTGAGACCAATGTAACAAACAGTATTAGAAGCGTTTCCAAATTCCAAAGGCCACAAAATTCCATAGTCTCCTTCCGAAAAAACAATTGACCATTCAGTTTTTTTTTTTTTGGTAAAACACTAGGACTAAGTTTTTTCTTTTTAAAGAAAAAATCAGATAAACTAAAATAACACAATTCAGTTTTGTGGCTTTTGAAATTACTTTTAAATGTTTTTTATTGATTTACTTTCAAAATTATACCTAAATATATAGAAATTATGCAAAAATTATAAATACTAAAAAAATAAATAAATTAAAAATTAATATTTAACACATATAATAGTTAGTCCAATTGACTACGTCAATATTATTAAACTATACATTTTTCACAATTATATGATTCAAATCCGAAATATTTACTTTATACGTGATTTTATTAATGATTTTTGCCACATTGTTTTAAACTCAAAAAAAATTATCTTTAATATCTTAAATATTATTTAAATAAATATTTAAATATTATTATAAATAATTTTCATCTTTTATAAGAAGACTAGAATAATAATAAAACAAAACAAATGTTTGATTACTGCCTTAAATAGAAACACGTGTATCTTAGAACCAATCTCACAGTTTTCCTTCTTATTTATTTATTTCTCTTCTCACAAATTAACCAAATCAAACTGACTAAAGACCTGGAAAACGAAAACGCGGTTCATACCAAAACCAAAAACACGTATTAAAAAGAGTTGAAAATTAACATCAAGCAACGTTCACTATTCCATCCATCATCATCAAATGGCAGAAGCGCGTTCTAATAATTTGCGGAAAAGCACAAACCAGAATGAGATAACTGAATCAGACATCGAAGTTGCTCGGCAACTTATTCAACTCAGCGATGAAGATAAAATCACTCGCAAGAGAAATAGAACATTGGAGGAAGAATTAAAGGTTCTTCAACAAGGGATAATTAGCACCCAAGCTATAAGTAATAATACGATTAAATCTCACCCGAAGAATCAGAGGAAATATCGATCTCTTCTGAATATATACAATGCTACAAAGGAATCAAAACCCTAATCCAAGGTAATGTTAATTAACTTAGTTACTGCTACATTTTTCTTTGTATATATACAGAAATACTTAAGCGTTTGTTAATTGTTAATTAGTTATATTGTTGTTAGTTTTGTGATAAGCAATTAATTGGAAACCCAAAATATAATGTTTGTTTCATGAAGAAAATAAAGTATAACACTCAAAACGGTAACTCATTGGTTATATGATTCCCCTCATTTTATTCTTCCAAGTTCCAACAATATCTTCCACTAGATGTACGTTCATCGGTTCATTTTATTAGGCACATGAGATCTTCACATTGTACTATATTATTTGATTTGAACACATCTTCAACCAACCAAAATTATATATAAATACTCTTCGACAATAGTGCTACTGTATTAGGATGTAGAAATATCATTGTTGCTATAATTACCAGTACTTCAAGTTCTGTCAACATATGGTTTAGATACATATTTGGTTCTTTACAAACTACAGATTATTGAGTACCTGGAGTTAGAGATTGAAGCAAATTATAGCACGTTAGCATAAATGCTGTTAGCCTGTTAGTACTTGATATAGGAGTATTATTACTTTTTTCTCTCGATCCAGTGCATTTCAATCCCATTCACTTGTATTTTTTGTTTAAACAAGTGTCTAATTTCAAAATATTTCGTGAGGTTAAGGGGTGGCTATTCAATGAGAATTATGCTACCAAACCAAACCAATATGTAACTAACTTTTCAATATAAATTTTGCTATATCTTAGAGTTCATGTGAATTAATCCCATCACATGATTATATGGGTTTCAGCTATATTTAGTACAATTCATATGAATTTTAATCAATGCAATGAAATGATTCTTTTAAGATAAATTTTTTTAGACAACTAGAAAAATTAAGATTTAGTATGTATAAGGGAACAAAAAACAGAAAACTAGCATAATTTTTGTAGATAATTGAAATGGTGATTTGTTCTTATGATTTGATGGACGAAATCTGATCTTTAAATAGATCTTCACACTTGGAAAGATTATTCTTTTACCTATGATAGATATAAAATATCATTGATATATATAATGTATTAAAACCAAGTTATGAAGTTCCTATATAAACTCCCATATAATATATAGTCTTACTATTCCGATTTATTATTTTGAAAGTGAAATTGTTTTTCCAGAACAAAAATTGATAGACATCTAATCACTCAATGACACATTGAGTGAAAATAAAATAAAGAGAATGGTGCAATAAATGTGATATATTGATGATTTGATAAAAAATAAAAGATAAATAAAAAATAAAAAGTTATAAAAATTTATGAAAAATGTAAGTATTTATTGTTGTATTCTTTATTATGTTCTTAATTAACTTTTCTAGTTTATAAGGGAAATAATTCATAATAATTTAAAATCCGTCCCAAGAGTTCAAATTCGAATTCTCTAAACAATTGGGGTCCTAAGTTGAATTATCAGAAGAAAAAAAATTGGGCAGAGATAAAAGTTTGCCTCTTGACAATTGTCCGCTTCCATGAACGCCATCGTATGGACTCCTTTGACCTTGCAGCCTTCACAAATAAAATAGAACGATTAAAAATAATCAAACGTCTGGAATGCAATCTAAAAAGCATGGACCCATTACACCGTCCATATATTATAATAGTATGTGCAGGTACATTCCAAAGACATGAAATCATGGTTAATTGATTTCTTCCATCATGACGTATAAAGTTGTACCACAACATATAAAACCATATTGCAAAGCCTAATATTGACTGAAACAAGTTTGGTATGATTTATATATGAAAAAGAAAACATGAAAACAAAAATTAAATAGAAAGACAATGACATTATTAAGTAAACCTATATATAATTTAACAATATTAGTATAAATATCTTTTAACGTACGTGCAATCATGTTATAAATATTTTAAAGAAAAATAGGAGTACCATATATAAGGTGGTTTTGAGAGTTGAAGTGATAAAGAAATTACGGGTTTAATTTCTTTTATTTATTTATTTATTAAAATTAACAATTAATTATTAATATTGATTATTTAGAAAATAACATTTTAAAGAAAAAATAAAAACTATCTCCAAAGTAAAATATAAACAAATTTTCAATCAATATATCTTATCTAAAATTGAAACAAATTTTCAATTATTATTTTTTTAATATTTCATTCGGAGGAGTACTAAATTTGACCAAACCTACTAGAATGGTTGAAAAAAAATAAAAATACTATGTAATAATTAGTTAAAAAAGGAATACGAGACACGATGTATTGGCTTTGAAGCACACATAAATAATGTACTCTATGTGATTCAATTATAAGCAAAAATACTTACTTTTATCTTTATTAAAAATGATAGTTATGTGTTCCTTAAATTTAGTTCCTTAATTAATACATATGGTTCGATATCATAAAATCCAATAACATATTAAATCTTATTTTTTAGTTATAAAATATCAACGTGTTTGTAGTATTTGAAGAAGAGTAGTACTAAAATAAATGATCTAATGATAAATCTTGGTAATGGATATAGTCAAACTGAATATCTATTTTGAAATATATTCATAGAACCAAGCTTCATCACGTGTGCAACACAAAAAGATATACTATGGGAGATGATCAAGCAAGCACATAGTAAAACCCTTAAGAATCATGACGTTCTGATTGCATGCGGCTCAAAAGCTTATGCAACTCAAGAAAGAGAAGACATTCTCTTGTACATTTTCTCCCTCTTTCTCTAAATCTGTAGGAGAGAATAACTATTCTTCAATAATAAACTATTGGGTCATCGGCCCACATTTTAACGGTTGTGAAAGTCTCGTGTTGCTATGTATTTAGTTGTTTTTAGGGGTATAGGGGAATTATGAGAGCACTTTAATTATATATGTCTATATGTGTGTGGATATTGTTGTTTTTGAGTTTATGGTATATAATAAAAACCTTTCAACTTTTGGTTATATTTTATGATTTCCATTTGTGCATAATATGGTCGATTTTCTTGCTCAAAATCTGATATTGGTGATGGCATAGAATACTAGAACTTCATTACTTTTTATGATGAAAATCAATGTGAGACAACTTATATGTTTATTCATTTCAAAAGTTGAGGTAAAATTGCATTCTGAGTAGACTCATTGTTTGTTGATTTCATGGCTACGTATTGTTATATAGTTCATGTTACTCATGCTGGATTCATCTTTTATATAGTGCTATATTTGTCTGATTTAATTATTTTACACATTAAAAATATATATAAATAAAAATTAATATTATTTTTATTAAATTATTATTATAAGTATTGATACATTATTAATATCATAACTGTATATTGAAATATATTATTTTAAAAATGATGCAAATAACATAATTAATTAAATAGTACAACTAGACATGCAAGCTCCGAAAATTTAATTTTGTTGCCTTCACGCCAAATGTGAATAAATTGAATGTGCCTATAATTTGGAATAAATTATTAGATATGCCGAATTAGAGGAGGAGTACGCCTTATAAAATTTCACTTGTTTGTGACTACGTTAATAAACACCTTTGAGTCACTTTTCACGATTAGGTGAAATAAATCCCCCCACACCATGACAAGTCTCAGTACATATCCTATATCTTAGCATGCAAAGAATCAGATGCTTGAATCTTTCACCTAAAACCTTGATCCATCTGCCATCCGAGTCATGGAGAAAACCACCACACCCTGCAATATTACCTTGCTTTTTACACTCCCCATCACAATTAAGCTTCATCTAACCATGTTGAAGTCTCTTTGATCCAATGCAGACAATTTCCCAATTTCGGGGAGAACTCTATAGATGAGTATAAGTGTTTTTAATAGTAGTCCTGACAAAACTTTGGATGACATTGGTAGGGTTGCTAGGTTGTTGGAACCCTTCTTCAAAACCTATTTTATTTTGTCAATTCCACAAATGCCAATATTTTATTATGAAAGTTGATTGCCACCGGTTGATGTTGAGATGAAAAAATACCCAATCCTGCGATGAAATGAGAAAAATGAGTCATTAAATTTGGAGGAACAAGTCTAACCCATACCTGTTTTGCAAAATTGCAATCACGGAGCACATGGAGAACCTTCTCGACGTCTATCCCACAACAAGGCATAAGGGAGATATATCCACTCCACCTACTTCTACGATAGTCGGTGAGAATATGCTCATGAACCACTAGCCACATGAAAGTTTGAATCTAGAAAGGGCCTTTCCAATTTCGAAGAACTTTCCAGTTCCCCTCGATAGTGTTTGTGTTTTTAAAACTCAAATTGTAGGCATTGTGCACAGTAAAAAGACAATACTAGTGCCTCCCCTTTCTAAAGTTTATGCTGCATTTGCGTGTTTGGAATTGAAAAAGCTATGATCCTGATCACAATGTTAGTAGGCAAGTTATCAAAAACAAAGTTAAATTCCCAATTACCATAATTATTTATCATATCTTTAACAATAAGGATTGTGCCAAGTAAAGACGAATTAACAACATTGATGAGAAGAGTGTTGCTAGGCTATCATCTGTCCAACCAAAAGTTGATGAGTACTATCCCCAATTTTTTGCACAACGTTCCTTTGAAATTTATCCCAAAGCCCTACAAGAGTTTTCCAAAGAGGAGAGTCATAAGTTTGAGAGCTAATATAATCAAGCAAATCATTGTTCCTGTCATATTTACTATGAAGAAACTTACACCAAAAGTTATCTTGGTTAGTAGTGAGGTTCCAAAGCATTTTCATGAGAAAAACCACCATCCTTTTTAGACTAACAACACACACCTCAACTGATTAAATGAGATTTACGACCATTATTAGTATCACCTCAAGTAAAACCTGTTGACTCTTTTCCACTACAACACAAATGGTCATCAATTTTTTTGCATATTGCATGTGATAATACAATGTTTGCTCCTACACACCTTTGCAAACTATTAGTATGGGTAAATCACGTATGTTCCAAAATGTGTTCTTTGAGCTGATTGTCAATATTCTTGGAGAAATACACATATGTCTTATGATGATTAATTTATTGTCTAGAAGCTTGATATAACATATCCAAACATTGCGAAACTTTGTATATTACCATTTACCATAAACGGTACTACTTTTGTATCTAAATATAAGACTTTGTTAATTAAATTATGAAAAATTAAAAAAATTGATAATAATATTAAATTTATTAATAGTTTTATTAGTTCATCTTTTAAGATAAAAGAGTTAGTTTATGTTACCATCATATTATTTATTGTTGATTGCAGAAAAGATGTAAAATAATTAGAGATAAATTGGAAATCTAAAGAGAGTCTTATAAAAAAAGGACTAGAAAATTTCTCAAGATTAGAATATAATAATTACAGCATGTTTATTACATAAATAAGGATCAAGAATATGTATACTTTTGGATCTATGATAAAGTTTTGATAGAGTAAGCAAGAGGGAAATGTGCTCTAAAAATTGACAACAGCAAGACTTGTGATAGAGTGATTTGAAGTAGTCTCTTAACCACCATAAAAAGAAATAGGTTTCATTTCGAAAGAGATATGATGGATGAAGACGTGCATCACTACATTGAGCTACTCTATTACAGAGGAGAGTGAAGTTCAATCTCTTCGTAACTTTGCTTGATATGTATGCAAGTGTTTCTAGACAACGCATAAATCTTATGATTTTTTATAGTAGAAATGTGGAGGCCCACGAAACTTGCCATCACTCAGATACTTGAAGCAACATAAATCACGAGCACCGATATTTATCTTAGTCTTCCTTTTACGATCGGTAGAAGAGATGTATTTTCCATGGTATTAAAGACAATGGATTTGGAAGAAAATATGTGGTCGGAATAGTAAGATAACATTCGCAAGCAGGCCATGAAGTTTTGATAAAATCAGTGGCTCAGACTATTCCATCGTATTGTATGAGTGTTTTCTCCTCCCTAAGTTTCTTGAGGAAGAGATGGAGTGCATGATGAACTCTTTTGGAGGGTTTCAAAAAATGGTACTAGAGGTAGTAACAGGATGAGGTGAGATACGCTTACTATGAGGAAGGAGTTTGGAGGTTTTCGTTTTTTCAATTTGAATGACTTCAATCTTGCAATACTAGGTAAACAAGGTTGAAAATTTATGACCAACGCCAACGTGAATGTTATGGGGACACATTTTCAAAGTCAAATATTTTCCGACAGAAGATTTTATTGGAGTGGCCATTGGGCAAAACCCCAACTACATAAGTCATAATATCTCGGACATCTTGAGTGTTAGCGGAAGACTATTGTTGGAGAATTGACAATGATATTCATATGGGAATTTGACATAATTGCTAGTGAGTATCAAAATTGTATCACGTATGCATTATCAATATTTGCTAGTGAGCCACCTTATTTACCATGATGTTGAGGGATGGAATGAGCAGCTAATTCAATCTATATTTATCACTAGAGATAATGAAATTCTTAGAATCCCTTCGATCAACTTGGCTTACAATAATACTATGCTTTGAATATTTGACAAACGAGCCATGCATAGGGTGAATATCACTTATAAGGTGTATGTGGAGAGGATAATAAACAGAGACGAGCTCAAAGTTCCAACCAATTGATCTTGCATTTAGTCTTTTCTGGTTCCACCAAAAGTTCGTACTTTGCCTTGGCGACTTGTTCGAAATTGCTTGCCTAACCGTGATAAGTCCCTTGAAACAATTGGTACATATTTCTTGTTTACCCAAGTAGTGTTGCATGTTGGCGAAGGTTGGGTATTCTTCATAGTTTGCAAGATATTATGGCCATAGTCGAGAGCTTTGAGCATAATTGTCTCATGGTTTGTAAACAATTTGATAAGGAGCAACTTGTCTTTTTTGCCATGAATTTGTGGAGTCTTTGAAAGGAATATACACAGCTTTGGGAGAGTATACTTGTGGAGAGTTCGTAATGCTCTTGCGCAAACCTCTACCAATTACACTATTCACATGTTTTGCCCGAGTATTGCTCATTGTAATTGGAAGAATATTTAATGATATGACTTTTATTTTGCTAGCGGAAAAAAAAAAACCAGTGAAACTTGGAAAAACTTGCCGCAAAATGCAATAATTTCTATAAGAGAAAATTGACAATTTCGACTTCTTTTTTTCAAAGTCTCAACATTATGCCTAACTCAACCTGCCGAGCTTAAAATTATAGATGTTACAAAGGACAGAACTGCAAAAACAAAACTGCAGTGGCAGCAACACTAAACGCTTCAAATGATATATCAAAAGTCCAAAGTAAAAGTAGATCTAACAAATAACTAAGCAGAGAGGCAACCCTCCTCTAACGGAACATATACACGACAACCAACACTTAAGTGATCAAGCAGCTGCTTCACGGCCTGCATTGCGACCACGGCCCCTTCCACGACCACGGCCTGCACATCATCAAAAAAATAAAAAAACTACTACATCATCCTTAAGTAACTTGCAGGACAAGTTTAAAACGTTGAAACAAAGCATACAAGAGACAAACAATTACTACAGGGAAAACAATTGGTGAATTCAAATTAAGTAATTTTCCCATGAAGCCTGATTTAATAGGTAGCATCGTGAATTGCAAATAGCACAACAAAATATTAGAGTGGACTACAAGAAGCACAAATCTATTCAAGGCCAACACATAACTGGTATTAATCACATTTGATCAGTTAAACAATGATAATTTACACATAACTTATCTAAATATCCTTAAACCTGAATTTAATGGACTCATTGTGCTTACCGCGTAGGGCAGGTGGTGCATCATATTCACCGTAATCATAGTACGTAGCTGGCTGGGCACCATAGCTTTGTCCTCGTCCCCGAAAAGCACGGCCGCGCCCTCTGCCACCATAGCCACGTCCACCATCCCAACCATCACCATATTCCATACCCCCATTGTACATTCCTAAAAAGAATAGATTGGGTAGTAATAAGCAATATTTTTTTTTTTAATAAAAACGTAAAAGAGTTCAAGAAAGCACTACTGATCATTCTATTATCTATACGGCATCCAGTTACAGTTAGTATGCAAAACAAAGTAAGCAGTACCTCTACCTCTACCCCTACCCCTTCCACGACCTCGCCCCCTTCCTTGCATTCTTGGTGAGCCTTCTGTTTCAAAATTATATTTTAACAACTAAACATGCATAATAATAATAATAAGTATTCATTCTTTAGAAATATGTGAAGAAAAGGCATTTAATTCACCTCCTTCGTCTTCATACTCGTTCACGGGTTTTACTTGATCAACTGGAAGAGGAGGTTGATATCTGCGTGAGGAAAAACAATTTGGATCTTGCCAACAGAGAATACAATTAAAAATAAAAACAAAAAAAAGAAATTTTAAATTACAACATGGAAGCCATCCAAACATGTAAATCATGACTGGGTCTTAATACTTAACAGAATATATGCATTAGTATGAGTCAAAAATTGGTAAAACAAAAAATGAAAGCACAAAGTTACAAACACCAGTGTGATAAACTACAAAGCTAATGAAATCAAACCCTATCATTAGTAAACAAAGTCAGGTAAAAATAAGTACAGCAGCACGATAGACATAGTATTTACCACACTCCTAGAAGTCAAAGGTCTGACATGTTCCGTTGTCCTCAATGCAGTTTTTGAAAAATCAAGTACAAATTAAAAGTCAAATGCAAAAGGACACATGTAAGTAAATCTTTATGAACTAATACAAAGCCACCTTGTTTGTAAAATAACACTCTGATAAAAATATAAGCAAAAGTATGGTTAAAAAAAATTGATGTAGTTTTTGAAAAATCAAGTACAAATTAAAAGTCAAATGCAAAAGGACACATGTAAGTAAATCTTTATGAACTAATACAAAGCCACCTTGTTTGTAAAATAACACTCTGATCTCAAATTAAGCAAAAGTATGGTTAAGAAAAATTGATGTATCTAGTTTAAAATTTGAACTAGATACACCAATTTTGTTTGACCTACTTTTGTTGATATTTGAGAGCGGAGGGAGTAACATAAACAACACTAGATTTTGAGGATACAAAGGGGGATAAGAGATAAAATGTAAGAAAAAACCTCTCATATTTTAGAAACTTGGAAATTGTAATTGGATAATTGAAATAAGGAAGTTAAAACCACACGAATCACATAATTGATTCAAATGTGCTTCAATAAAACCTTAGTGCTTTCTCATTTCTGATTAGACAAGCTATATAATACTTGTGTGACAATAAAAGGGTAAAAATTATTCTGGACATCCATAGCTAGTTATAATTATGTATTTACTTCAAAAACAAGGTAACATAATGGAAGTTACTAAATTTAGCACTTCATTTCCACCCCAACACTTGCAGAAGTGCAACAGCAAAAAAAGAGATGCTCACCAATCTATTATAATTGTATTGATTATAGAAACAAATAAATTTTGAATAAGTGATTTAGCACCAGGGGGGTGGGGGACTAATTATAAGCCAAACTTAACAAGTGATGAGGTAGTTTTCTTCAAAAATCATCTAACCACATAACTTAGAGCAAAGACGTCATACAATATCATGAAAGTTCTTACCCTGTGGAGGATGTATCCAGCTCTTTCTTTGACAAGGTAATTGTGACCATTGAAACATGACGAGTAGTCTCCAAACTAAGCAAAAAACACAACAAAAACGATCACACCCATTCACACATATATTAAATTATTTGACAAGGCAGCATAGAGGACACAATGACTCATACGGAAGAAGGCCTTCTTCTAGTGGTTCCCATGTGTCGGTTATATCAGTTGATCCAATTTGAGTGTTCTGATGGAGACCAACAATCCTTCTCTGAAACAAGTAGACAGATCAGTTGCAATAGTAAGACAAATAAAACGTTAACAAACTTAATCCGAAGAGATATTGACACTCCCACCTTTATTAGCTCAGTAATCATTACAGTCTTATTGATTGCTCGTCCCATTGCTTTGAGAATGATGTCATCAGATCCTTTCTCCTACATAAGATACATGTAGAGCAATATTAAATGTCACATAAAATAGTAAAATATTAGTTAACTCTAGATAAATTGATACTTGCATGCATGGATCACAAATAACAAACTATAAGAGAAAAATCCAGCATAAAATCGTTGTAAAATGATTAAGTAAACATTACACAAAATAAGGAACTGCTAACGAGGATATTGGAAAAATCAAGTCTCTCGTCGACTCAGATAGTTTTTTTTTTTTTCCGGTATTCAATCTTTGTTTGGTGCGTATGGAAAAACATATGTCAGGAGAGGTCAACCCTTTAAATGGATCTAGTAACCTCGAGGGATTTATCTCCGTAATTGTGTTCTGGAATACCTTGTTTACCAAAAAAAAAAACCTAAGATGGTATCTAATCTTATCCTAGATCCATTGTGGGGTCACCTACCATATTATCCACTTGGGCCAATAGTATTTGACATGAGGGAATTTGTTTAGAGAAGGTATACCCCCCCCCACCCACCAACACTAACGGCTTTACAAGTCAGGGAATTAATACTCTCTTCCTACATTCTATCACTATGGCAATCAGTCTTTGGATTTGAATATACCTTCACTCAGTCTCTCAATAGTCTATCTCAGACTCCGTTTGCTCGTGTTTATCACTATGACTTGTGTGGCCATTTCTTTGTTTCTCTCTCTTGCATTAGGTTATTTACCTGAAATTGTTTTTCAATTCATTATTTTCTAGGTTTAGAGTTTTATTGTAATTCCAATGACGCTACGTTCCAGTCAGCTGGTTTTATATAAACGTGAGTCTTTGTAAACAGTCCTCATTCTGATTCGTTCGTATGATATTTAATTCATAAGCATATAGAACAAAGTATGGAAGTATTTAAAACAGTTATGATTAGGATATCTAAATAGTAATACTGACTTGAAAGAGAGTGGTGGCATAAGTGATGTAATTTCTCATCCTTCCTTGAGTAGTAATACGGATCTCATTCTCGCTTATAGGAGTTTCTGCTTTGGGCTTCTCTACCCTTTGATACCTATCCATCTGAACAATCAAACAAAAAATCGATCAATTAACGAAAAACATGAAATTGAAGCATTCAATCTAGGGTTTATATTATTGTTGTAGCGAGAAAGTGATACCGTTTGTGTTATGCGAGGTTGGGTGGATGAATATGGCAATGTTACTTAATTAGTTAGTTGACAGGTTTTGGGGATATTGATTTTAATTGTGGCTTCAATTTCAGGCAGAGAAGGAAAAAGAGAAAATTACACGCAAACAATTGCACTCTCTTTCTATGGAATGCAAAACCAGAACAAAAAGCCTGATGAGTAGGATTACGTGGCCACGGTCTAATCGCCGTTTAGACCGTAATAAGCCCATCTTAAAAATTGCCCAATGGGCTTTTGTGCACCAGTCCACCAATCACGTCCTACAGTATCTTACTCAATTCAATAGAATTTTAATACAAATAGAGGGCAGGCCCGAATGTACCCAATAAAACTGCGGCCCAGTTATCTTAAATGGGCTGATAAGCCAGTGATGCGAGTTAAAAAATGGTGATAATGTGTATACAACATTCGCTAGTCTCAATTTATTATACTTCATTGTGTATTTATGATAATAATTAATGTATAATAAATTATTAAAATAAATTCCAATTTTCTTAGGCTCGCCTATTTATTTTTTTGCTTTTCATGCAGAAAAATATCAAACAACTTTATACATAAAAGCAATAACAAAAAAGTTGTTAGACTGAAGAAAATTAAGTGTTATCATGGTAGTCCTTAAATCTATTGAAATTGTAAATAATTAAAAATATATTTTTCACTAGTTATCAGTTTCTAAGTTTGGAATACTTACAAAAACATGGTGGCAAAGAATTTATGACTGGTTAATTAGGCACTTAATTAAACAGACAATAAAATGACCATATATAAAATTGTCTTTAGCAACATTTAGGATCAATATGATTGATAATATATATTTATGAGGATAAACAATTATTTCGGTCTCAAAACATGTGATGTGATGTCACAGTAGTTTATGAATGTGTCAAAATTGCAAAGTATTAGCAAATATCTTTTTTATTAGTCATATTAATTCTTGGATATGTTTTTACAAGTTAATTTAGTCTTCAAAAATGTTTTTCGTCAATATATTTAGTCTACCAAATTATTAACATAAAAATATGCGTTTATAATGATAATATCTCAACCATTTAAAGACTAAAATGGTTATTTATTAAATTATTTAATGAAACAAATGCTACATTTAGAATACTTGCAACATCTAGGAGTAACAAACTCTCTTGGTCATAATTAATGAAAAATAATTATTTTATTTTCAATTTAAATTTAAATTTTTGAATAGAAAATTGGCTACCACAACGGAAAGCATTGAAATTATTGAATTGATAACAATGTTTGAGAACAATAAATCAGAAGCAGTATGGTAAGATATATAGGGTTTTCCACAAATGTAAAAGACAAATAAGATAGAGCCTGCAAATATATTTGGCTTTGGCATTGTAAATGATGTTGATCGATAAACAATATAAATTTAAGTTGAAGGGTTGACCGATCCACTTGGCATTTATTATGGGCAAAAGGACTATTAAAAACTAATGTGAGAAATATGTTAAAAGTTCGTATAGTTGCATTATAATGATAAAATGATATATCATTCAAAATTATTGAACATTCATTATAGGACTATTAATCATTTGAAAAACAATATTTTCAATTTAGTTTCACATCTCTAAAAATGGTCCTATGAAGAGACACAAATCTAAATACGTCCTTGTAATGTGATTTTTTTGTTTGATGTGAGTAAACAAGACTAAGTTACAGAAAGCTGAAGCTTGACATGTCATACAATTAAAGACTTCAACTTAATCTGTAAGCCGTGATTAATAGCATTTATTAACGAGTAGCAAAAGTTTGTGACAGAAAAATAAAAGCTTATGCAGTTGAGTATAAAAATTGGGAATAAATTTCATTTGTGGAGTAAAATCAAATTACAACAAACTGGAATGCAATAGGGTAAATAGAGCACAAATGGCAAAAGCTACAACTAAACAGTTGCATACCACGAGACTGCGATGGTCAAATTTTGGGACAGAACAATGCTAAACCTGCCGAATTTAAAATTATAGATGTTACAAGGAAGCAAATACAAAAACAAAACTGCAGGAACATGGCTGCAAAACAGTGAACCCTTCAAATAATACCAAGATAAAAGCAAATCTAACAAGTAACTAAGCATAGAGGCAACCCTCTTCTAACTGAACATATACATGACAACCAACAACCAGGTCATCAAGCAGCTGCTCCTCGGCCTGCATCACGACCACGTCCACGGCCTCTTCCCCTTCCACGACCTCGGCCTGCAAATCATAAAAAGAAAATTAATACAACATCCATTTCAGTTATTGTAGAAAAAGGGCATAGAATAATAAGCAAACAGCAGCACAAGTGCCTGCAAGTTTCACGACAACATCCACTTAAGTAACTTGTAGGACAACTTTGAAATGCCTAAACAAGGAAACACAAGGGCCAAAAGAAACAAACAAATACAATAATGAAAACAATTGGGAATTCAAATTAAGTAATTTTCTTCAGTAACTTGATTTAATAGGAAGCATTATGTAATGCAAATAGCACATAGCAAAACTATTTGACTGGACTAAATACACAAATCTATTCTGTATGCCAGCAGATATCTAGTATTTATCAAATTTCATCTGATAATACATTTAATCAAATTTGTGCCCTTGCATGCTTACCACGTGGGGCAGGAGGTGCATCATATTCACCATTGTCATAATACCCAGCAGGCTGGGTACCATAACCTCGTCCTCGTCCCTGGAAAGAACGGCCCCATGCACGGCCACGCCCTCTGCCACCATAGCCACGTCCACCATCCCAACCATCGCCATATTCCATACCCCCATTGTACAATCCTACAAAGAATAAATTGTGTAGCAATAAGAAAATTTGGTATTTAGGAGGAAACCATAATAGGGTTCAAGAGAGCATGTATGATCATTCTATAATTTATACTGCATCCAATTACAGTTAAATAAGCGAAACAAAGTACTGAGCAATACCTCTACCTCTACCTCTGCCCCTTCCACGGCCACGCCCCCTTCCTCGCATCCTTGGTGAGCCTTCTGTATTAAAATTTTAGTCAACAACTAAACATGCCATAATAATTACAAGTTTTCACTCTTGAAATATCAAAGAAAAGACTATTATATAACCTCCTTCCTCTTCATATTCATTCAAAGGTTTTACTTGATCAGCTGGAAGAGGAGGTTGATATCTGCATGTGGAACAACAACTAAGATCTTGAGAGCATAGAATACAATTAAAGCAAGATATAATAATATATTTACTACAAAAACAAAGTAACACCATGGAAGTTACTATATATTTAGCAGTTTATCAGGACCCTGAAACTTACAGAAGTAAAACAGCAAGGAGAAAATGATTATCAGCCTATAGCAGCACTGATTATTGCTAGAACTTTCAGATCTCAGTTTTCAAGATCATGGAAGAAGAGTAAAGAGAAAGAGAGAATGAAGAGTAAAACTTCTAACTGTATTATCTAATCTGTTTTCTCTGGCATGAATAGAAGGGAAGATTCCCTTTATAGAACTAGACAAACACTAATTGTTCATTTGAAGGCAATCAGGTAGGCACTTAGGCAGTTTTAACAAACTGTAACTGCTTCAACTAACTGAAGATCATTACAATTCTACCCTCTAATAATTATAAACACAAATAAACTTTGCACAAGACATTATAGCCAAAGAGAAGAGGCAAACAGTTATTAATGAGTACAACTCACTAAAATTGTAAAAATAATTTATGAAACAAGACTAAGCCACAATCTTTACAAGTGATCAAGTAGTTTACTTCAAAAATAGCTAAGCCTATTAAAAAATAAATCACCAAACAGCATAATTTAGAAATGCAGATGTAGTATAACATCATGAAGTGACATACCCTATGGAAGATGTATCGAGCTCTTTCTTTGACAAGGTAATTGTGATCATTGAAACATGACGAGTAGTCTCCAAACTGAGCAAATAAAAACACAACCATTAAAAAAAATCACACACAAGCATATATAAATTATTCGATAGGGTAGCATGGTGGAAAAATAAGCCATACGGAAGAAGGCCTTCTTCTAATGGTTCCCACGTGTCTGTTATATCAGTTGATCCAATTAGAGTGTTCTGATGCAGACCAACAATCCTTCTCTGAAACAAGTAGAAAGAGTGGTCACAACAGTATGACAAACAAAATGCCAACCAATTTAACCCTTAGAGATATCTACCCTCCTACCTTTATTAGCTCAGTAATCGTTACAGTCTTATTGATTGCACGTCCCATTGCCTTGAGAATGATTTCATCAGATCCTTTCTCCTACAGAAATATACGTATGGCAATATTAAATGTAAACATCATAAATAATAGCAAAATATTAGTTGAGCACTGTACTCCAAAAATGGGATAGCAGGATGACTGATATTGCGAAAGCCAAAAAAAAGTATACAAACTAAACATAAAATACAAACAGTATAGAGAAAAACTGCAAAAATCATAATACACAAAATTAAAGGGGTAATCATACTTCATAACCAAAATCCAACATCAAAATCATGTTCAAAATTCTAATAGTAATCCAAATTAAGTTCTAATAGTAATCCAAATTAAGTTCTAATAGTAATCATAATAATAATCAAGTTTTAATAGTAATCAAAACAGAACAAATATTAAGGACAAAACAGAGGAAGAACGAAAACCAAACAGAGCACACAAAACAGAAGCTGAATAGTGTGTGATCACAAATTCACAATGATGGAGGAAAACGAAACCGGGTAAGAAGAAAATAAACTGTTTCTGAAACAGAGGAAAACAAATTCACGAACATGTGTACACGATGCTGGCTGTGAAAAGGGGTCAGTGGGTTTACATATTAATAAAATAATTAGGGCTTAAGTGGGGCAACAAAACCCAAATGCCCTTTAATGAAATAAAAAATTTATAAAGGCGTTTTTTGAAAAACACAGGAGCAGGTCAGAACACAGGTTGGGCCACGACAGTGACACACATTAGGGCACAATTTGCGGCCTTAAGAGCCGCACTCATTGAAGGCGTTTCCACGGCCAGACGCATCGCAGCAAGGCCGTCCACCACACAAGGATTCCGGGATCGTGTACGATCTCACTGGGATCGACAAAATAGCCTAAGACCAGCATAAAACAATGGTGAAGTAAACATGAAACAAAGTAAAAATGAAAATATACCAAGCAAAATATAGTACATCTTAATGAAAGTAATATAGTAGTATTAATAAAAAAAAAAATTAATACATTTATTCATTTCGCAAGGATGTTAGAGAAATGGGGATAAGGAGAATAAGATGAAAATGAGAGTTAGTTTAAGAATATGTGCGGCTAGGGAAGATAGAATGGGTGGGTGCATGAAGCATAAAGCACTCCTGCAGCAGATCTAGCATCCTATTGTTCTTCCCATGGTTATAAACCAAACCGTTCTTCACTAAGGGTTAGCGAATAGCACCCTAAATAAAAAATATGCTGGTTTGCTTCACCGACAACCCCACCACTTTTGTACTCCTCCAACACGTGAAGGCAAGTTTAGTATCCATTAGTTGCAGTGGGAATAAGAATAATGTGAGTTGAATGGAAGTAAACAAATGTAAATTGTATGCATATAAATGAGTTAATATATGGATTTCTCGTCCCTAAGGCAGCTACAAGCCCCATATTGATGACTTAAGGAAGCTAGAAGCCCCACATTGATGGCTTAAGGATGCTACAAGTCCCATGTCAAGTATAAAATGCAGTAGCTAGGCAGTTTCAGGTTGAACAGTGACAAATAGGCCCACAGTTGATTTAGTCCAGCTTTGATGGTTTTAAGCAGGTTCTCTGGTCATAAATCTAGTTTTACTGCTAGGCAGTTTTCACGACAAATTGAATCAGATGGATGTTACTACTAGTCTAATTGGTCAGTCGGGTTTCAATTAGCTTGCTAAACATAGTGAAAAGTTTTTCCCTTAAAATTATAATAACAACTGCAACTTTGATGTAAGCACAAGTTTCACTCGGCATTAATCCTATCCAACATATTTACAACAATTATGATTACGATATATAGAGAGTAATACTAACTTGAAAGAGTGTGGTGGCATAAGTGATATAATTTCTCATTCTTCCTTGAGTAGTAATGCGGATCTCATTCTCGCTAATTGGAGTATCTGCTTTGGGCTTCTCTACCCTTTGATACCTATCCATCTGAACAATCAATCAAACAAAGAATCAATCAATTAACAAAAACATGAAATTGAAGCATTCATTTTAGGGTTTTATAAAATACTATAGAGAGAAAGAGATACCGTTTGTGTAGTGCGTGAGTGAGAAGAAAGAGAGGCTGGGTGAGGGGGTTTGGGCGAATATGTCAATGCTACAAAGTTAACAGGTTTTGGGGATATGGATTTTATTTGTGGTTTCAATTTGAGTCCCAGAACAAGAAAGAAAGTAAGCTACACACGCAGGGTGAAAACGCTGATGAGTAGGGTTATGTGGTCGCGGTCTCATCGCCGTTTAGATCGCTAAACACATCTGGATCATTCCAATCCTAACAATTGCCCAGTGGGCTTTTATGCCCCAGCCCACCAATCACATCGCATCACATTGTTCAAAAATATACTTATTTGACACACACAAAATACTACCTAAGCCAGCTACTCCATACACCACAAACTGCCGCAAATTTTAAATAAATATTGTTTTAGTTTTTTAATGTTTTTAAAAAATATTTGGAATAAAATTTACTGTGATCTGAATTTTTTTATTCCAGATTTTTATATTTAAAAATTGGGAAATAAAATGGTGTTCTGAACTTTTTTTTTTGAAAATATTTGAAATTCCAATTGTTTTATCAAAACTAAATGTATAATGATCCGAATTTTAAAAAATAGGAAAAATTTCGAATAAGTTAGGATCAATGTTATAAAAACCATGAACTTGAAAAAATGTAGAATAAGTTAGGATCAATCAAATCATCTTTGACATGATGACAAAGCTATTCATGACCATAAGTGAGGGTGCACTAGATGGAGAAATGAGTTGTTACTCTCTTTATTCTTGGGTATCAAAACTTCAAAAATTCTCAAACATATTCTCCTCTATAATTGCGGTATCAAAACTTCAAAAATACTCAAACATATTCTTCTTTATAATTGCCTTCAAAGTCACTAATGAAAGCTTATGTTAAATTTTCAGAATTTACTACAATTTGTAATGATGTATATATGTTATAGATTTATTGTTGATGAAACTGACATAATGAAGAAATATATATATATATATGTTCTAAATTGTTTAAAATGTAAAATCTTAAACTCTAATATATTTTGTATTTTTACTTTTTGTAATTGTTGGATATTTATTATTAAAATATGAGGCAAAAAAGGAATTTAGAAAGAAAAAAAAAATATAGGAGCATGAGAACATCATTGTTATTCACTCAAAAAGGTTACCACTCTCGCTCTCCATGCACACAAAAAGGTCTCCCACTCCATTTTTACTTTTTCATTTTTACTATACTACTATTATAGGTATTATGTGTATATGTGAAGCTTTTGGAGGCAAGGAGAAAAGTATTCATACTGCAAGGAGTTTGCATAGTTAAAAATGGAATTGATACGAAGCTAAGACTTGAAGAGATTCTCAATTATATAAAGATTATAATTGGTGTAAACTACAACTTCAGGAACTAAAATGATAAAGATAGTTCAATTTAAGACATTAAATTTATAAAATATCAAATTGATGTCCTAAATTATTTAAAGTCAAATAAAATGTTTCTTGTCAACTATTTTATAAAGTTCAAGACACATGTTAGAAAGTTCAAGACACATTTTGACCAACATTATACAATTTATGAAAGCATGTTAATATTTGGAAAAATTGAGAACCCAAATGGACCAATGCTTAGTGTTTAAATGAAACGTCAACTACAAACCGAAATTTGAAAAACTTACATCAATAATGTCTATAAAAGAAATTTAACAAATTCGACTTTTTTTTTCCAAAGTCTAAACAAATGAAATATATCTAATTCAACCTGCCGAACATAAAATTATAGGTGTTACAAGGGAATGTGAACTACAAAAACAAAACTGCAGGAACATGGCTGCAATACTGAACGCCTCAAATAATATAAAAATAAAACAAATAACTAAGCAGAGAGGCAACACTCTTCTAACTAAGCAGGTGCTCCATGGCCTGCATCACGTCCACGACCTCTTCCCCTTCCACGACCTCGCCCTGCAAATCCTAAAAAGAAGATTACCAATACAAGCAAAACAATTGGTGAAACAGCAGCACAAAAAGTGCTGGCAAATTTTACTACAACTCCACTTAAGTAAGGACAACATTAAAATGCCGAAACAAGAAGGTAACACAAGGGACAAAGGAAACTACCAATACAAGGAAAACAATTGGTGAATTCAGATTAAGTAATTTCTTCTGTAGCTGGATTTTATAAGAAGCATCGTGTAATTAATGCAAATCACACACAATAAAATATTACTATACTAGACTAAAAAACATGAATCTACTATGTCAGCACATAACTCGTATTAATCAAATTTCATTTGATATTAACAATTTAATCAAATTTGTGCCCTCATATGCTTACCACGTGGGGCGGGTGGTGCATCATATTCACCATTGTCGTAATACCCAACTGGTTGGGCACCATAGCCTCCTCGTCCCCGTCCTTGGAAAGCACGGCCCCACGAGCGGCCACGCCCTCGGCCACCATAGCCACGTCCACCATCCCAACCATCACCATATTCCATACCCCCATTGTATATTCCTACAAAGAATAAATTGCATAGTAATAAGAAAACTTTGTATTTTAAAAGAAACCATAAAAAGGTTCAAGAATGCATTTCTGGTCTTTCTATAATCTATACCACATGCTGTTCAGTTATGACGTCATAAATAGAATATTTGATAGAGAAACTAGCTTTCTTATTTTCTTTTGTAATTAGTCCATTTTCTTGCATATATCTCTAATGTAACTAGTTAGATATATACCATATTTAATTCATATGTTAATGGGATTTCATTTGTACAATTTTTCATTATCAATACAAAATGCTGAGAGCAAATCTCTCAAACTATTCAGCACCAAAACCCAAAACCTTATTGTCATTTGTCAAGTCATCCAATTACATTCAAATAAGTGAAACAAAGTACTAGGTAATACCTCTACCTCTACCTCTGCCCCTTCCACGACCACGCCCCCTTCCTCGCATCCTTGGTGAGCCTTCTGTATATAAATTATAGTTAACAGCTGAACATGCCATAATAATGACAAGTTTCCACTTTTTTAAATATCAAAGTAATGACTATTGATTCACCTCCTTCCTCTTCATATTCATTTAAAGGTTTAACTTGATCAGCTGGAAGAGGAGGTTGATATCTGCATGGGGAAAAACAACTTATATCATGCCAGCAGAGATTACAATTAAAAAGTTAAACAAAAAATCATGATTTTCAAACATAGTGGGAAAGACAACCACACTTGTGTAAGTCATGACTGGACCTTAATACTTACAGAGTTGAATTTTAACTGAATATGTCCAATAGTAGGAGGCAAAATTTAGAAACACAATTGGCAATTACGGATAGCAGAAAATAGCAGTTTGTTTAAATTCCTCTACACAACACCACTATAGCCTCTAGTGGAAACATTTTTTACTAAATACAACATTGACTAAGCCTGATAAACCATCTAACAGCATAAGTTAGAGATAAAATTGTCACACAATATCATGAAAGTTCATACCCTGTGGAGGATGTATCGAGCTCTTTCTTCGACAAGGTAATTGTGATCATTGAAACATGACGAGTAGTCTCCAAACTGAGCAAGTAAAACACAACAAAAAAACAATCACACCCATGCACACATAAGTTATTTGACAAGGTAGCATTGAGGAAACAATGAGTCATACGGAAGAAGGCCCTCTTCAAGTGGCTCCCATGTGTCGGTTATATCAGTTGATCCAATTTGTGTGTTCTGATGCAGACTAACAATCCTTCTCTGAAACAACAAGCAGACGCATCAGTTAAAATTGTAAGACAAACAAAATGCCAACCAATTTAATCCACAGAGATATCGACACTCCCACCTTAATTAGCTCAGTAATCATTACAGTCTTATTGATTGCACGTCCCATTGCTTTAAGAACAATTTCATCAGATCCTTTCTCCTATAGAAAATAAATGTAGGACAATATTAATAAATGTCACAAAAATAGCAAAATGTTAGTTAATTATATAGATTAAAAATAAATTGATACTTGCATGTATGGAACACAAAGAACAAAATAAAATAGAATAGTCCTAAAACAAACATTAAATTATTGTAGAAGCAGAAAAAACACAAGTTACTGGCCATTAATCCAATCCAACAAAATTAAACTAAAGAACAAAGAAAAGCAATGTCGTTGGACGTTATTTAAAACAGTTATTATAATATAATTAGAATTAGAATGAAATAAGATAAGGTAAGATAGTAACTTGAAAAAGAGTGGTGGCATAGGTGATATAATTTCTCATCCTTCCTTGAGTAGTAATGCGGATCTCATTCTCGTTTATAGGAGTATCTGGCTTGGGCTTCTCCACCCTCTGATACCTATCCATCTGAACAATCAAACAAAGAATCAATGAATGAAAAAAAACATGAAAATGAATCGTTCAATCTAGGGTTTATATTTACTCTTACAGAGAGAAAGAGATACCGTTTGTGTTGAGCGTGAGTAAGATGGAAGCGAGGCTGGGTGGGTGGGTGGGTGGGTTTGGGCGAATATGTCAATGCTACTTAATCAGTTGACAGGTTTTGGGGATATGGATTTTTTTAATTGTTGCTTGAATTTCAGGCCGAAAACCAGAAACAAAGAAAGCTACACTCTCTATAGGAAAAAAGGCTGATGTGTAGGGTTATGTGGCCGCGGTCTCGTCGCCGTTTAGACCGCTATACTCACCTGGATCATTTCTGTCCTAGCAATTACCCAATGGGCTTTTATTCTCCAGCCCACTAACCACCTCTATATATATTTAGAGAATTTTTTTCTTCTTTTTAAGACTATTTACAAAAATAGTTTAATTTAACACTTGTGAATGTATAAGTTTTATGTTAGTTAACTAATCACAGTACGTAACTTTGGAAAAATATTTGAGAAAATGACTAATCATAACAAATACTAAAACTGAAAGAAAAAAACACTATGATTTTCACTCTCAGACTAAAATAATTCTTAACCAGTATTTACTTATTTTATATTTGACCTTTTAACTACCCAAGTCCTTTTTTTCCAAAATCAAAGGATTAAGACAAAATTTAAGTCAAAAAAAAAAACTATAATTTGTTGAAATGTTGATTGTATTATTATAACAATAACCACGTGGTTTTCATTTGAATTCTCCAAGTAAATGCAAACATTATATCCTTTAACCATCTTTCGTGTGAGATTATGTCTAAAAAATATGCCTCACCATGTGGTTTCACAATAATAATTAAAAAATTGTTAGAAAATGTCAATATTCCTGTTAAAAAAATAATGTGAAGTTTCTATAGCAAAAACATTAGACCCAAATGGCATCTCGGACAAATCCATTACAACCAAACCATAGTTAACGATTAAACCAAACCATAGTTAACGATTAACACCATTTTCTTCATCCGACTTACAATTTTATCATCAATTTCAAAGTTCATTAATTAGACATTTCCACATTAAAATATAAACAAAAATGAGTTAAAGAAAAAAAATATGTATTTGATACAAAATTTTGACCAAATACATAAAAATAATAATAATAATAATAATAATAAATAAATTAAATTTTTGTTTATATTTTAAAAGGGAGATAATATATTTCTTTCTGCCGGCAAATACAAGTTATAGTAGCCACGAGTATAAATAGGACGAAATATAGTACAACGGTTAAAATACATAGGATACCAAATAGTCAATTATTGATCATGAATGTCACTAGGGTTGAACTTCTGTAATCATACATCTAACGATACAGGTCATGAGCAAGAATCCATAAACTAAAACTCAATCTGAAACTAGTATGAGAAAAATAAGCGCTTTGTCGTCTTTAAGAGCTACAAAGCCTGCAAGCAGTTCTTCAAACTTCCCCTTTAAACTTAGCTTCATATACCTGAGGTTGCTGCACAAAATATAGTTATCAAAATTTCTGTTTAAAGGAAAAGGTATGTGGAGCAAAAGTTAGTAGGGCATGTTAATGTCATTAATCGTCAATGTACACAAATTTGAATTTAACTTGACATCAAAAGTCTCCTGTGAAACTCAAATTTGGCATCTATAAGTATTACACAGAAAGGAACAACAATTAGTATTTAGTAGTAACATGGTAGCACATCTCTTTTCTATCATGAGTTACTTCCTAGTTTTTATGATCCTGGCTACTATGTCTTCTGGATTCAGAAAATGCAGGGCGAAACTTAAGACCTATGCTTACCATGTAAATAGCTGCAATTAATCTGCGTGCAAACCACCTCATGTGCATTGCACGCTGAGCAGCAGTTGCTGCTTCAACTGTTTCGAACATCAAATACACAAAACCTGCACTTTTTCTGTATACAAAATGAATAAATTAACAAAATGAAAACTATGCAAGAAAAGAAATTGGAAAAAAATAATAATGGAGAAAGCATGTATGACGGCTACACATTCATAAAAACATACTTGTCGACATAGATATGCTTCACCCGCCCATATTTAGAACACTCTTCTTCTACATCCTCTTTGATGTCTAGATCAAAATCAGGCTCTGTCTGCAGATCGTAATAATTGAAATTAGTAATGCTGTTAAATTAAAAGACTAAATGGTATAACTGTAATCAATTAGTTAACCCTGACCTCGGTGGTTGGATCAAACATATTCTTCAACAGTAAACACTCGCTGGGGGTACCAACAGGTTCAGCCACTTGGGTGGGCATAATTTGAGTTGGTAGAGATAGTGCTGGTATTAATCCAGGATTACCGATAGGCAAGCTAATAGCTTGCTGAGAAGGAGCTGACCCATTCATAATGGGTAAACCAATGCTTGCGGCAATTCCAGAGCGATCCAGCTTCTGCATAAGCAATGCTCTTGATTGGGCATTTAAAGCCTGTTCATACAAAAGTAAGAAAAAAAAGGCACAATAAATGAGCAAGAAACTCATAACAAGGAACAGGGCTGACTGAATGATATAATATATTGCAAAAATATAAAAAGGGGGGTAGGAAAAGACATCATGGCAGCTCTTAAATACAAACACCCGGCCCAAGTTAACAAGGGGCAAATTTTGCGGTTTCTTAGGGAAATAAAATAAAATCTTCAGATCATGAAATACGTAATGCGGGGAGCACCATGTTTAACCTAAGTTTAGCAAATGTACAAAAAAATCAACACCGAAAACATCCAGAAAAGAGGAAAAAAGGTTAAACACTCGATAGAACTAAAACTTCAATAAACTTATAAGATTTATAAAAACACCTAAGCCAAAATTGAAAGTTACTAAAATAATATTGAAAATCTGAATTAAACAAAACTTACTGTCAATCAACCCTAACAAGCTGAGTAAATAATCATCCACCTAAACAAATGTACTGTATGATGAAATAAAGATTTAAACAACACATTGTCCTGTAGAAGCTATTTATTTATATATATAAAAACTTACCAATCCACCTTCATCATCATCAAAGTCTGCAGATTTTGCTGTCGTATCTTGGCTTCCAACATGGTCTGCCACAGACGAAACCTGGTTGATTAAGAGCATTAGTTATTATAAAGATAAGGACAAGCAAATAAACCCACACATACAAAAGTAAAAAATAAAATAATGTAAACAGTTCTACCTTGATTGTTCTGCCAGCAATTTCCAATTTTCCATTTAAACTCTGGGCAGCCTTGGCATGCTCTAGATGGGCAAACTGTCCAATAATTGTTATGGAAAAAGGTAAGTGACAGTCTTTTATCAGAAACAACACTATTTTAAGTAAGTGTCAGTAACTAACTTGAATAAACCCAAAACCCTTGCAATGTCCTGTCTCCAAGTCAAGAGGCAATTGCACGAGCTCCACAGTACCAAATGGCTCAAAAATCTAAACAACAATAAAAGTTAGAACCTGGTCAATGACAAATTGTCAAATCAAATATTTAATAATTAGTTAAAGTCTGACAATAGGCTAAAGCATTGGCAGAAGAAAATGATAAGAAACCAGCTGGTATATTGCCGTAAAATAAATATTACAATTATATTTGGATATTTGAGAGATAAAAAACTCTCCCAATGCCTTATAGGCCCCCAAATCAATACAACTGCCAAGATAACCAAACCCTATGACTTTCCATAAGTAACTACCCTATACACATAAACTGTCCATGGCAGTTACCTACCTAAACTGACCAAGTCAGTTTCTTATTCCATCTTAACTACATGCTAATATAATAATTATTGTAATTATAATTATAATAATATATTATTTATTTACTAATAATAAATAGTCTAACAGAAAACTACTTTGTTGTTTTTAAGGGTATATTTTCATAAAATCATTTGTTAATTGCCATTGCAAATTCCTTGTAATGGATGGCAGTGACAAAAGATTCACAGAACAGAAAAAAAACCGAAATACCTCTCTCAACTGACTCTCAGTCATATTGAAGTGAAGGTTCCCCACATACAACTTTCTGTCTACAGCTCCATATGGTCCTACCACACCAGCAGCTCCAGCGGTAGTATTAGATTGAACTAGGTTTTTTTCAGCCTCGGAAGGTTTGACCATTACAGGTTGTCCAAGAAGAAGTTGACCCGAAAGAGCAATTGCCATTGGCACCGACATTGCATCATAAAACTCAATATACCTGCAACCTCATCAAAAACTTGTGTCAACTCTTCAGAACTACAATGTACAAACAGTTGCAATCAAAACTTACAAAGCATAGCAATGAGATGCAGGGAAACAAAAACTCTAGTGCAGACACCTCAACCTGAGTATCTTTTGATATATCTGACTCAGATAAAGAAAAAGTTAGCCTGATATAGTAAAAACACAATCTGAAACACATATTTCAATCAAGAAAGAATAAGAAAAGACCAAATTAGAGAGGAAAGACTACATGGAACCACCAATATTGGGAGGAATAGGCAACCAACAATTCATCTTCACTTATGTGTGTGTGAAAAAAATTCAATTCCTAAAAAAAGGAACCAACTTAAAGCTGACCAATTCTAAGAGTCTAAAAAACTAACTGTTTGGATCTGCGTCCCCGTCCATGTTACCGGGGAAGCTATAACTTCAAGCTTCTACATAATCGGACATTTTTTTGTGTTTGCGGCCACGGTTCCAAACACACTACAATTCCACGTGCATCCCATCCAACTGGCTATCCCCCTGCCCCAAAAAAAGGAATGCAGGAAAAACTTCTCCGATGTAAAACTTATCACGATAATATACCTCATAGCCAGTTCAAGTGATATAAACTGAAAAGGCTCAACAACATGAGAAAGAAATCCTCACTGTGTGTGTAAGTCAATTGTCAAACATAGAGGAAGCAAATTGGGAAAGGACCAAAAGAAAACCAGGATTATGTCATCTACCTTGAGTACGCAGCATGAATTGATTAAACATGAGTGCAAGGTATTCCCATCATCCCTCATCATTATCGCATTGCTAGTCCATTTAAGAATACAGTTAAACATGATTCTTGAAAATTGAGATCCTAATACCACAATTGTGCATGCATATGAAGAATAAAATATTTTCCAATAAAGTGCATACCCAACTCCTTTAGATCGTCTTGAGTTCCTATCCATGATCAGACGAACATCTCTCACCTGGAAATGATGAACAAGATAAATAAATATAATTGAGGAAATATCACATGACAGAGGAAGACAAGATTCAAGAGATTCACACTAAGGAACCAAACAATTACATCCAGGGGTAAAAAAATATTAAAATAGCCTATATTGTTCAATCACTTCAATACAGAATGTTAGGCACAATACAGTCACTAGATAACTTGAAACTGGAGCAGGCAAAGATTATTGATTGTTATAACACTCACACACATTATTCAAAGTACCGTGAAAAAAAAAATATGTATCCTGTACATACTACATATTATATACACTCAGGCGATCGAAGGTTCCAATGGAAACATAAATCATCCCCAACATTTGAAATAGTAAATAGATAATAAATTAATGTGAAAATAAAAATCACACCAAACTGTATGCTAATATTAAAATCAACTAACCTTGCCAGCTTTGGAGAAGAATTCATAAACATCCCTTTCTGTTGCCTTTAAGGGCATCTGTAATCATCACAGCACATAGACAATAATCAGAAAAGGACGCCAAATACCCTACTATATCAGATCATAGAATCAGAGACGTAAACAGAACAGGCCAACCAATTAACCTGATAGGCAAAAACAGTTCTTTGATCCCTTTCTGGATCTGCCTCAGGCTCCAAAGCTTCTTTCTTCTCCCTAAATCTCCTGCAATTCACATTAAAATTCATCCATTAAAAATATGCATAGAAAATTCATAGCCCTGTTAGAGTAATAGACTAATAGTTCATGCTTATGTGTAGCTTATTTGTATACATGCATAGTCTTTAACCAAGTAATAGTGTTACTGACAGCTAATATGCTGAATTGTAAAACTGTCACTGAATTCTAATAAAATTAAGTAACAGCAACCGTAAAAGAGAGTTATGCCTCTATATATGTACCATCTCAAATGCTCTCTTCCAACTTTCACTCAGTTTCTTCTTGATTATCACTCATTTACTCACTCAAGCAAATTCAAACAAGCCAAAACTAAACCTACTTTGCCAATGCTATGTTCAAAACAGTAATCTTCGTGGGGGGATATGGTCCCATTTCGTCAATCTCACCCAGTGGCATGGTTTCGTAGTTCAAAAAATAGATAGATGTATCCATTTGCACAGGATGATAATGCGGTGCAAAGAAGTAAACAGGGTTTCATATGGATCTTTTGGGTGGTGATGGTTTTCATGTGTATGCTGCTTGTCATAAATTGTACTAAAGAATTGAATAACCGGGATGCAAAAGGAACCAGGTCAAGCAGATATATTGCAGTGTGATAAAACTCATTCCAACAGGTATGCATCAAATGATCAGTCAACTTTAGTTGCTGCATAGCTGATAAATAACACAATTGTTCATTTAGCAATCAAATGTAACAATTTTCACCACAAGTTACTGGTCAAAGATTCAAAGCATACAGTTTATGTAAAAAAAAAAAAAAAAATAGGAACTAACAGAACGATAAAGATTATGTTGAGGAAAAATGCGTTACCTGCTATCTCTATCGAAATCCCGTTCTCTATCTCTATCGCGCTCAGAACGACTTCTGCTCCTCCGAGACCTCTCTTTTTCCTCCCGTTCTTTCTCTCTGTCTCGCTCAGAACGACTTCCACTCCTCCGGCTCCGGGACCTTTCTCTCTCATCCCTGTCTCTCTCTCTATCTCGCTCAGAATGACTCACACTCCTCCTGCTCCGGGACTTTTCTCTCTCCTTCTCCCTCAATTCCCTCTCTTTGTCCTTCTCTCTCCTCTCTTTCTCTCTATCCCTATCCTTCTCCCTCTCTCTATCTCTGTCTCTGCTACTCCTCTCACTCTCTCTGTCTCTATCCCTATCCCTGCCACTCCTATGACGCTCCTTATCGCGGTCACCATCACGATCTCTATCCTTCTTAGAGACATGTTCGTCGTCGTCCTTGGACCTCCTGCTCCTCTTCTCTTCGATGTCCTCTTCGATCTCGTCGCGCTTTCTGTAGCTTCTTTCGGTCTTGTCGCCGCTTTCCTTCTTCTTCTTAGAAGAGTCTCTGTCTTCTTGTTCCTCCACGGTCTTCTCCAAGTAATCGTACTCATCGAAATCCATGGCTGATTCTTATCTCAATCCCTATCTACGAGATTGAGATTTTGAGAATTCTGAATTTCTAGGGTTTTGCAGTTTGGGGGTTTTCTTTGTCGTCGGGATCAGATAGATGGGTATGAAAGAAATGAACACGGCTTTGGATTTTTCATCCGCTCCCCACTCCTTACTCTATCAAACTTATTAAATACTATAAACTATATACTTTTTTCAGTTAAAATATATTGCTTATTAATTAATAATAATAATCGTCATTTCCTGAAAAAAGTTCATCACAGTTATCGAATGTGGGTCTTAATTTTTTATATACCTTTTGAACATTTCTTTTACTAATCTACCCTATAAACACAAAAATAAAAATAACTAAACATAATAATATCCTATCACGTCATTTATTTATTTAATGAGTTTAAAGATAATAATATATTTTTTACTTTTTACAAATTTTATTTTAAACCAAATAAAAAATCTTCAATTTTAATTCCCCAATAAATTTAAGGATAATTTTAAGGAAAATAGTTATGGTTAATAGAGGTATTGCTAAATAAAAGAAATATAATATGGCCATTCAATTAATCATTGAGTCACATATTTCTACTCTATATTTCGTTCTTCGTCGTTTGTTGGGCTTAGTCTCATATTCTAAATGCTAAAAGTTGAGTCACTTATTTTCAAAAACATTTTTCAACAATTCAATTAAAAAATTTGTTAAATAAGCTGACAAATTAAAAAAAATTCTGTGCTTAAACTCAAAAGAATACTACGATGAGATGGTGAATATGTGAATTTAACCTGGAACAATATCTTACTGTCAAAAAAAATGAAACAATATCCCAAAACTGCAAAACAATCTCTCTATGTTCTTCATTCACCCTATCTATTTGTATTTTGTTGATAGAGATCCTACCTCGTAGGATTTGGTGCTATTCTCGTGTATAATTAAAATGAGCTACAATGAATGACAAAAAGCAATGCTTATTCCCCACTTAGACATGTAATTTCTAATTAGTCCGTGTCAGACTCCGAGGATAAATGGAGGATGGCAAATAGTATAGCTAAAAGAAAAGGACAAATATTGTAATAACTACATTGTATTTTGCTCTCTTTTGAACTTTGATATAAACTGTAAAAATTAAATAACTTTTTTCGTATACAAATTCCAGCACTAGGAAGTTCAGAATACAATCTAATCACACCACATGAACCACGGTAAGTCATATCTTAAGCCAGGGGTTCTTTCCTTTAACCAATTCTGTTCAAAGATATTCTCTCATTCGGTCGAGCAGCTCTTTCGACGGGAGATATCAACTGTGGCATTGTCATTCCCCCAGAAACAATAATTTCTGCATCAGCATCAACGTAAGTGTTACACCATGAATTAAAAAAATGCCACGTAAATAATAGTTTAAGAATTTCTACATCCAGACAAATGTAAGATGGCAAAGTTCACATTTGCGTCCGATGAGGTAAAAAGAATATCATATAACAACAATTTCTTCTTGATAGTCGATGTTGAACAGGCATAACAAACACACACACAATGTACTTTCCAATCAATAATCAAAAAGAGAACCTACCTATGCCTTCTCGAATGGAAAGATTTGGTCTTATAATATCTTTGGAGTTAACCAAAAATATATCGCCAATATACAGATGGTTTGTAGGGACAAAAACACTGCAGAGCTCTTCATCTTCATTTTCTTTCTGAGGTGGATGAAAAAGGATAAAATCAAAAGTTAAATATGTATAACAAAGCATTGAAATAACACAATTCATTTTCAGATACACAAATATAATGAGATTATGATGAAGCCCCTTTTCAGATGAAAATGAGATAAACGCAAGCCTCAAAATATAATGAGATTATGATGAATCCCCTTTTCTAATGATACTGTAATAGAGGCTATTCAACGCAGATCTAATGATTATGAACTCCTCGTTATGAGGGACCATGTCACCATATATGTGACATCAATATGAGTGTGGTTGCCAACACCGTAGATGTATTATACAGCCAAGTTAAAGCATTATAGATAATAGACACTTGTTAAGTTTATTTCTTATCAAATTATATAAATAAAGGGAACCGTAAACAACAAGAACCAAAGTCTTTACACATTATTAGGTGGTGTGAGCTACATAGGTCAAACATTACCATAATATTTTGTAAATAAACCTACTTAATGATAAATAATTAAAATCCAAATTTAGCCTATAATTTTCCTTGGTCTCCATCTACCTCTAACTTTTAGAGTATCATCTATCTGGTCTACTCTCAAGTCTTCTCCACACATGTCCAACCACTTCATATGAGGCTCTCTACTATTTTATGTTGAGCCAACTTTATCTCTAATTTAATTCTTAATCTTTATCTTGTCTTATGTGACCATGTATCTATATTCTATCATAACATTGTCATTTTTGCAACACGGATCACTATTTCTTGTTGGCACGTTATTGCCCAGCAGTCAATCCTAAAAGTTACAAGTTTGACAGGCGTGCAATAAAAATTTCCGTAAGATATACCTATTTATCACAAATTACACTCAACATGTTCCTCTATCTCATCTACCCACCCTACTTAAATCCCATGGTTGACAGTTGTGCCCCTCCATCTCCCTATTATTATGTGATGATGGAATCAATATACATAAATCATGAGCTGTCTGTATGTTTTTCAACTTTCCCGTCTAAACTAAAATTTGTGTTCCCTCTGCTAAGCCTGCATTCTATATATTCTATTTTACTTCAACTTACACTAATGTGATATGAAGTTAAATTCTAACCAACTTTCAAAAAGGGAACAATAAAAAACTGTTGAGCAAATATGGCGTGTTCAAAGTACCTGTAGAGTAACAGTTGATGTAATGAAGCCAAAAGCATATTCACCAACACGGGGATGACAGATAATTGCTACCTCTTTAAAGGCAGTGGTATTTTGATCTGTAAAATAAAAATTACAACAACTCATCCTTGTCACCAATATTTGAAAATGGTCAATATATCATGTATCAGCTATCGGGAATAGTTAAAATTTACTGATTGCAAAGTATGCAGGCTTAAAAGAAATCACCGACAGCTAAAACGATAGAGAAAAAGTGAAAAAGAAAAACTATTTGAAGTGTGCCGTGAATTTATAAATGAAGAGTCAAACCAATCCAATTTACTAATTACCGCGCCATTTAACTTGTCAAAGCTAATAAGATCTATTCAAAACAGTAAAATATTTTCTTTCAACAAGCCTGCCTTTGTTAGGAACAGGTATTTTATTAGAAGATTTAGGGAAGATGTCGCCTGACCATATAATAGAATGCAGAACTTCAAGAGTCGCGGATACAAAAATCCCAACAGGATACATAAATACTCAAAATAGCAAAATAAACAAAATTAAAGAGGTAATTATACTTAATAATTATAATTAATTGTGGTCTTTTGTCACTAACATTAAAAATCAAAACCCAATATAACTTAACTACTAATCAAAGTTCTAAAAGTAATCAAAATCATGCAGCCACATCTGCCTCATCCACACTTCTATGCCATTGTTGAGTACTCCCTTGCAGAAAACAAGAAGAACAGCTGAAAGTAAACCAACCGAACAGAGAAGAACAGAGCAACAGGCTTCACACAGAGGAAGGAAATTGCAGAAGGAGAAGGATAATCACAGAAGCAACGTGTTTGCAAAAGAGAAGAATAACTAAATGGGCTACTTAAAATAATTCTAAATGACCAGTATACCCTAGAAGGCAGATGCGAAACAGAGGGATTTCAACCGTGAACCCCAGAAGGCAGATGCGAAACAGAGAATGCACCGCAATTTGGCCACATTCACAGCCTGTTGAACGCAAATTGTTGGCAGAAAGCGTTGCACATTCGCAGTGGACGCTGAGTCCAATCCGTGAAGCCGCTATCGTGCCACGACTGACAACATAGCTATCTAACCAATCTTAATCATTTTTTGAGCTAATCTAATTGGACTATATGGTTATGAAGAGCATACCTGGAGAAATTGCAGCACTGATCTGCTTGGATGCAGAGTATATATGTCTAACAAGGGGCATTTGTTTTATTAACCATTCTCCAATCCAGAAGACAGTGGCACCCATCCATGACGAAACAAAAACACCAATAACAAATACAAAAGCCAACGATGTAATAAAACCAAGTCCTGCACCACAAACCAAGATCCTTTAAACTTAATACATTGCATCGAGAGGGATTAAAAATAAAGAAATAATGTACAATATGCTTCCGCAGCCAATAGTGTGCATGCAAACATGTTTCGATAAGTACAAAAAAAGGCAATGATACCATATCCTCTACAACATTAAGACTACGATTCAAATAAACTCTTATAAGAAACAAGATGCCTTTATTCTCAATTGATTTAACAATGAAGTGACCTGTTATCTTTGAATTTACAAACTTATGCACTATAACCGTTTACTCTGCTTTGCATGTTCCCAGATTAGCCACTAAGCTCTTAGAAGAAAGTAAAATACCTTCCTGCGCAATTGGTAAAACAAAAGAGTAACCTATTGTCTTTTTTGAATTTACGGGTATATGCAAATGCACTATGTTCATTTTCTTTCCTTTTTAAGTTTTGTATCTGTGACATTTAGAACAATGAAAATTCCCGCCATTTGTAACTTCTCAAGCGAGCAAATATAATAGCCAAAGACATGTTTGCTGCAGGAAAAGTAAATTACTCACCAAATATTTCAATGCCAAAACTGGAGTATAGTGGACTAAAGAAACCATCAACAAACTGAACAAACCACCATGTAATAAAAAAGGTAATTGCAACTGGGAATAGAACAACACTGCAAGTTCAAAATGAAACGAATAATAGTCAGGTTCATGATAACGGCAACAACTAGTCATTTTTAAAAGTAGTTTAGTCCATTACCATCCAGTCATAAATTTCTTTGAGACCCAACTCTGAAGAACAAAGCAGCAAGCCTGAAATAAATGCACACAGTGAGTCAATAGTGTGACAGACGGATTTTATCTTGAAATAATATGAAACTCGAAAAGTTATATATCATGCCAAACAGATGCATATTGGGTAACAATTGAGTTCCTGTAAACTTCATCTTCATCATTTAGAGCTTGAATCATAAAAATTAAGATGGCTATTTTATGAGAAAAGATCCAGAATCAGCCTTTGAACTCCAACATCCAGCGGTTAGCTTGCCTCTTCCTGAGGCCTATATAATGCAGGGAAATGGGTTTGGTGGTTCAATTATAATCATGCTTCAATGTTTTATGACTTTATCATATTTTTCATCTGTACTATTTTAACAAACTTAGTTATTTTTCTATGCAAGGACAACTAACGAAAACAATGCAAGGATCATTGTGGTTCATCTTTTTCAGTTTTAACCCTCTGGTTCCCAAGGGAATGAACCCCTAGTAATCCACAGTTCTGCTAGGAGGTAAGTAAAGTCTAACCAGAAATTGTTCTCGTCTGAATTTGAACTCGGGTTCCCTCAGTATTCTGGCTCATCTGAGCAAAGAGCAATCAAAATCCACGAATTCTTGCAACCACTTGGAAACTTCATGATCATAACCCCAAATAGTTTCTTTAGAAATAAATATAATTACTGAATTGGTGTCACTCAAATTTGCAATATCAACTTCATAAGCTGAGATTTGGATAGTTTGTCACCACTAAGAGAACCCTAGTAAAGTCAATTTCATTATGCTTATATAGGAGCATCTTTCTAATTTAATTATGCTAATGAGCACAGACATTAAGGTCCCCAAATCAGTGGTCTAAACCGATCTAACTCATTGCAGCAATAAGACTCTTGGTTGACTTATCAATAAGCCCCAAAAATAAATACAATTACAAAAAAAAAAAAAACAAGATCGAAGACTTAGCCCTAATTTGAAGTGCGAAGAAATAATAATAAAAAATAAAATAAAAGCGGAATGAAAAGATAAAAAAAGAAAAGGAAAAGGAAATAGGGTACCCTGCGAGTGGAAGAGTTGGGAGAGGATGGTGGAGACTTGGCTGGATCTTCGAGATCTTCGCAAGAGGCATTGTCAGCTTGACTCAGAGGAATTGACGTTGATTCTTTTTCTTCGGCCATTTTCTTCTTCACACTTCAGTTTCTAATGAAGTTAATTAATTAATACCATTAAATCAAATAAATTGGCAGATCTTAGAAGTTTGATTTGGGTTCCTTTCCAATCCCTAAGTTATTATTTTGTCTTGAATACTAAGCAACAACACTTGCTCACTCATCTCATCCCCTCACCTTACTTCACCTGATATCGCAGTCATTAATCCAACCTCAACCAACCCACCGCTGGCTAACGTGGCCTTTGACTATCTTTCTCTATCCTTTCTTAATGGATATTTCTATTTTCAAATAGTAAATACTCAAAATTTTCTATATTAGTATCATCACTCCTTTTAAAAAATAAATAAAGTACTATCATTCTATCTTTTTTAATAAAAAAATTGTATCAATCTATCTCTGTCAAGCAATTATATATTTATGACATAAAATATATATGGAAAATATATACTTCATTTAGTTATGTTTATTTATTTGTATATTTATTTTTAGATAAAAATTTATTGATTTATAAATATTATTATATTTGTTGACATAAATATAAATATGAAGTGAAAAACAATAACGTTTATTTTATTAAAAGTGGTACAAAATATCATAATAATAGTTGTTAGATGTTTTATAATGTAATATTAGTTTCTAGAAAGAAAAAATGTTATTGTTGTCTTGACAACATAAACAAGTTTACATAGAATACAACACCTAATAAAGTGATAAGAAAATCTGATTTCTATGAAGACTGATTAGTTAATTTTTGTATACATTATCTAAATTAATTGCAAGAATAAAAGAGAAATGAAAATTATCACGTCAATTAGTCAACAATTTAATATAAAAATAGCATGAGGAAGATTAGTTAAAGGCTAAGTTTGAATCGGTTAAAAACAATTAGGATATGCATCCTTTGTAAATCCTAAGTTGGTTAACAATGGTGCGATGTGCTCAACGCTCACCCAAATGCACAACAGATGCATTTAACATTGTCAAATTCACATTTTAGTCTATAATATTAACCTAAGCTAAAGAAGGTGCTCATCCGTTAGACTATAATATTAATCTTTTGGTCTCTATCCATCAAACATTGTCAAATATTTGACAAACTAGTATTTGAATTAAATTGATGAGCTTTCAGTGCGACTATATAGCTTACACACTTAAGGATTAAAATACTAAACATAGCATACCATTTCTCAAACAGTTGTGTTATGGTCGACACAACCATGTAGTTACATCGTATGTCCATAAAGGTAAAGTAGTAATTCACATTTTAGTGTCAAGGATAATTATGTAATTTTGGTTTGAATACACTCCTCCCATGTTCCTGAATCTATCTCTTCTCTCAGTAACTTTTTGACTGTATACCATAATAATAAAAAAGTTATTTTTTATTATGTCTTCTTTGTTTTCAAGTAACCTAACTAAAAAAAGAATAAAACTAAGGGTTCTTGCACAATGCATTTTTGTGTTGTGAATTAAGTAATGTTTTAGAAATCAATATTTCAAAATACGTTCAGCAAAAATAAAATTCAAAAATGAGATTTGTCCCATTTTCTTAATTTCATTAAACGCTCTTTAAAAACATGTCAACACTCTAATTATCATAAAATTATACACTTATTTGAGAGTTTTGTTAAGAAATGGTACATCATATTCTTTCAAATTTTTGTTTAGGCTTTTTTTTTATATTTAAATTTAGGTTTTTTTTAAAGTAGTTTTGTTTAAAATAAACTAGAGTTGTCTTGCTCTGTATTACATTGGATAACAATACAAGCCATAACAAATCACACACCCACACCACACATTACTTTGTCGGGGGTTTTGGGGTTTTTCAATTTAGAGTTTGTTTTGCTATGGTTCTTTTGATTGTTTTTTCAATTTTAGCTTAAAAAATCCATGCCTTAAGTGAGGGGTTTTGCATTTACAATTTTATAGTGAAAATTTTGAGTATTGAGGAGAGAGTTTATTTAAAATTAAAAATAATTACAATTCTCCATTCTACTTTCATCAAAACAAACAAAATATTCATGTGTGTCAGAAGAAGTTATTTGCATACAGTTACAATTTTTTGTAATTATTGTCGTTTTTATGTGTTTGACACTAATAATATTATTTAGTTTGTCACGCTTTGAGTTTGACAAATTTGTTACACTAAAGACTCATTTATCTTATTATTCTTCGACATTTACAAATCAAAACAAAATATCTGTTTAAATATATTTGTATTGATAATGTGGCTGAAATTTTACACTTTATCGAGATTTAAAAAATTAACCATACGAACAAAAATCAATTTTTTATAATAGATTGATTATTCAATGATACTAATGACTTGTAGTTATTAGTAATTTCACTATTATTTTATATCGTAAAATAGTAAAAGAGTGACATATTTATGACTATGTACTTACAAAATGGTTGATTTGTGTCATGATAGAATTTTCAAAATTAACCAAATTTATCAAACAATTAACTAATCTTTTATGAATAATTAACTACTTTTATTTATGAGTTGAAGTTATTGATTATTTCACTACCTCAACATCTAGCAAAACAAAGCTCTATCCACTTTATATAAAAGATTATAAAAGACACACACAATCATGGTTACACCACACAAATTTAATACACCACACGACAAGAGGCCCATGTAACATGGCTACACCACACAGTAAGGCCTTTCAACCTGGTTACAAAGCAAATACACCATATCCTAAACACATCACCATCACAAAAGTAAAAAATAATGTACATATAAGATAACTAAAAACTAAGACCCTTATGCCTTTCATGCCAAAACACGTGGACATTACCACAATTCCACCCAGCTCCAAAGACCAAGCTTAAGTACACCTCATTGTAGCACAACACGCTATCATATTCGAGCCAAAGATACTCCTTGACCCACACTGTCATAATCCAAAGTATCCTCCTTCATGTCAGTACCCCTCAAAACGCAGCCTTTACCTTAACATTTTGTGACATAATGGAGACATCAATTGTTCTCTATTTAAAACCTGAAAAATCACCATAATAGATCATACAGTATTGATAAGCAGATGAAATAGGGAAAAAAATAGTTTTTTCTTCTTCTTATTTTCTTAGAGTGGAACTTATATAATGAATACAATAAAGGGACTAGAGTTATATCATGTAATCATCAACAACACTGTTGTTCAAGCACGTGACACATTATAAGAGTGGAAATACTCAGCATAGTTAATCAACAAAGCATCAAGATACTCAACATTACAGTCCTCCTCATCAATTGGATTAGATTTAATGTGAGGGGTTTTGCATCTACAATTTAATGTGAGAGATGAAAGAATGCAATGATAACTTTTAAATTAAATTAGATATCTGTGATTAAATTTGAAGTTGACGTGACTCTCTATTTGCCTTCCTTAACCAAACACATTCATCTTCCTGCTTCCTCTTTCCTTTTGCAATCAACGCATTGGTCCTCCTTTCCACTGACAAAGACACATCAATAACTGATCAGTATCACATGATCTCTAACTAAATCCCAATTTTTTTTTATATATAATATACTATAATTTTGAAAAATTACATTAATACTTCAAAAATATTAAGACTCTTCTTCCATATTAAAAAATTACCCACTTTTCAGTGAATTGATAAAAAGGACGAATTTGTGATGGTCGCATAGTGAACAACAAAATAACGCAAGGACAAATATTGAGGAAGCAGGAACAAATAAACTCTGCCAATAAAAACAAAAAAAACCTCTTCAAAGTGACATCAGGGGAACAGCCCATAAAGAAAGATGATGCACCAACATGAGATTAACAAATTAAGAACAAATAAAATAACTTGAGATTCTAAAAATAAAATTCAATCACAACATCTAAAATATCATTATTTCATCTTTTAATCTCTCACATTAAAAACTCTCTCATTTCAAATATCTTTTATATATATATATATATAACCATAAAACTATAGAGAAAAAGAAAAAATCATGTGTTTTTTAAATAATTGTGTAATATTTAAATAACTTTTAATTATAATTATATAATAAAAATTTAATTTTATTATAATACACTTCTCATTGTATTTGTTTTTTAAAAATTTAAATTTCATCGTAATAGACTTCAATCTAACAATATAATTATTCTTTTTATTTTATACATCTTTAATTTTTATTGTAATTATATCAAAAATTACATTTATGAATGATTGTATTGTCTTGAAAGTATAAATATATAGTAATCAAATTTATATTTTATTATGGAACATTTATTTATTTATATATTTATAAAAGTAAGGAAAACATAAGAATAAGAATGAGTTGACAATTTCATTAAACTATATATTAAAAATATTAACATTATTAAATTAAATAAAAATAAGTTGATGGTGATGTTGAAATAATTAATTAAATAATTAATAATTAAAATTTAGATGTGAGTGATTAACTATTGGGACAATCAATAGAGAGTGCCTCCAAATGTGGAGTACAAGGTATTAACATCTGGAGTACAAAATTAATAAAATAAGGTATTCATTTGACAATTATGGGTTGAGCTACTACCTTCTTGCGTCAAATCCAACGGTCATCTACTTAAATAATTGATTTCAGATTCCAAATTCACATTTAGAAGATTTTGTAAATCTTTGATAAGATAAGACAGTTTAATAAAAAAAATATTTTATAATTTAAAATGTTTAATTTAATTTTGAATTATTCAATCTCAGATCAAATAACTATCGATATCTTGACGATAAAAATGAACATAGAGAATTCAAGTGCATGAGAATATATGCATTTTTTCTAAAGGAAAGGAAAAAGTTAAAAAATGAAGTTTTTTCAATAAAGAAAAAGGAAAAACTTCCAAATTAAAACTCGTACAATCGAAAAACTTGTAAAATCAAAGGCCGGTTTGGCTGACTCTAAATTTTAACTACAAAAAAGTTAAGAATTCTCAAATTCGCCATTCTGTTGGGTCATTGACTTTGACCTTTACTCCATGTTGTTATTCATCAATATTATTCGGGTATTGACATTGTTATTTTCAAACAGAACAAAACTACGTGCAAGTTGCTGCCAAAATTTCAACCATGCTTCTGAACTTTTAGAAAAACGTTAAATCTTAGTAGCACACCGTCACTTTTATGTACGTTGAAAGAAAAAACAATACACAGCTTGATTATCTAGTATAGGTAGACTTCGTCGATTACTAACAAATAAAAATAAAATACATGATTTAATTTATTTTTTTTAACCTTTCAAGTCGTACCAGTAAAATACTTGCGGGTACCATGTTATTATTATATTTTTCTCTCAGGTAATACTAAAAAAAACGATTAAAAATTAATTAATTTTTTATATTATAAATAAAAGGATTTAATTTATTTGAATTAATATTGTTCAAATAAAATTAAAAATGATAATGAGTTGTAGTATTTTATTTTTGTGCATTTTAAAGGAAAATATATTGATCAAAAGTATACTAAATGTAATTAATATTTTGTATATATCATGAAAATTTACTATGACAAATATTTATCTTATATTTTTTTATTATTGAGAAAAATTTGTCATGTATTCTTTAATACTTATCAATGACAAATATTTATCTCGTATTTTTTTTATATAGATCATTTGTAAACATTATCATGTATTTTATTATATTTATTATTAATAAATATTTATCTCATGCTTTTTATTTATATGATTTTTTTTTATTTATCACTAATAAATATTTGTCTAGTATTATTCTTATGCGTCTATTATAAATATTTATCTTGTATTTTTTTAATATTTATTAATAACAAATTTTATCTTGTTATCTTTCATAAGCTTAATTGTAGTTTGGGTTCCTCTATTTTAGCTGCGAAAGTAATCCTCCCATTTTGTTTCTCTCCAGTTTTTGATCTCCTACACAGAATTTTGGTCCAAAATTTCATAAAATTTTATTGTTTTTGCATTTATTCAAGTCACACCATGCCTCAATATCTCATTTGCAACAATTGTAATAGTAATATATGGTCATAAATGGTGTAGTACGACTTTAAAAAAATAAAATTTTATCAAATTTTGGACCAAAATTCTGTTTGGGAGACCAAAACTGGGGAGAAACAAAATAAATGACTACTTTCACGATTCAACTAAAATAGGAGGATCAAAAATGCAGTTAAACCTTTTTTATATTTAACACTAACAATTGAGTTTGATATTTGTCATACGTTTTATCTCCCATGTTTTCTAATATTGAACCCACATATTAAATTAATTTATGTCTCGCTAATTTTATAATTAGTATTCAATATTTCTCCTTTTCTTTTATTTATCAAAAACCAAAAATTTAAAGATAAAATGTTACTTATAAATTTTCCAAACTTTGAGGTAACTATACGTGTGACGGGAAGCTAACTATGTCATTTATAATTTAGCTCTCATATGGTGGGTAACATTCAGGTTAATTGATAAATATTAATTTTATAAAATTAAATATTATATTTAGATTTTGAGTTCAAAACATTGTAATTGTATCTATAAATTTGAAGTATTATTTATTAAATTATTATAAATTATTGAAAAATTTAAATATTCAATATAATAATATTAATATTTATTAATTAAATTAAAACTTAAAATATTTTTTAAAATCTTATTTCATCTTGAATTGAACATCTTATGAATGAAAATTTTATGCAAAAATAAAACAAAACATGTTCGCATCTAATTAATTTTACTAGATATATTGCATCGTCATGTTTTTATATATAAGAGAAATTTTAGAGAAATTTTTAATTTTGTATAAAAAAAGTTAATGATTTATAA
>JBBPBS010000276.1:9792330-9828999 GCA_037974835.1 Cicer judaicum
TTAAAAATATAAAAATTTATTTTTTAAACATTAAATTTTTTATACTATTAAAATAATTATGTAAATAGTTTTTAAATTATAATAAAAAAAGTAATATATAAATAATTAAAAAAATCTTTAAATACAATGTATATATAAGATAATATCATTGATATAGTCTAACGGTTTTATTCAGATATTAATGATCGATTTTAAATAAAGTAAAATTATATTTAAATTATGAGAGATTAATTTTATTGATTCGATTTAAATTTTATTCAAACACAAAATCAAAAATTTAATTTTTTTTAATTTATTAAATTATTAATTTAATTTTTATATCTTTAAATGAAATTTAAAATACTTATAATTAAAATTTAAATTAAAAGATATAATATATTTTCTAATTAGTATTTTCTTTTTATTATTTTTACTAAAAAAAATTATGAAAGACATTGGAGATGATGTTATCCACCAGAAAACTCGGATGATGTTAATAAGTATTTAATGTCTGACCATTTTTAATAAAAAAATATATTAAAACTAATTAAAAATACATTAGTTATGATATTTTTATTATTTCTTGCTATAAACAGTAATATTTAATCAGCTTATATTTAGGATCCTACTTATGTCGGCTCCTACCTATGTCGGCTCCTACCTATGTCGACTCGATCTCTTTTTAACACCGACTTGGCTCGAATGAGCTGCCAACCGTCAAGGAGGTTCTCTCCACACACAATATAAAGTGCCGGCAAGCTTGCCTTCACATCTCCACTCTCTAACTAATTATTTTATTTTAATTTCACGCTTTTCCTATTAAGTTTGGTATCATTCTCATTTCTCAACCTTTATAGAAAAAATAAAAAATGTAAATTAATTACTAAAGGGTACAGAAAATAAATTCTATTTCAAACCGCTTATATTATAATTATTCAATTTTCAATTATTTCGTGCAAAAGTTCTCTACTTCAACATCAAATCACACCGACTGACTCTTCTCTATGGCGGCTACACAACCTATTTGAACCTTTCAATCCTTACCACAAATATATAAATCCATATTCACAATTCTAATGAAATCGGTAATTGAACCATATATTTGCATGCAATACAACAACAACAAAATCACATAAACTAAACTAAACAAGCTTTAAAAGCATATATCTTACATGTGTATGTTAAAGGTGGCGAATCCAAGAGACAAAGTTGTTGTGAAGACTGAATTCAATGATCCTACATTGTCAATGGAAATGGGATTTCCATTTCCAGGTATGAATAGGGAGAGAGAGATGAATGCAATGATTTCAGCTTTGACTCACATAGTCTCTGGAGATGTTCCAATAAGTGGTAGTGATCATAATCATAGTGCAAATATTGCTTTTACACCAAACATTACTATGTCTTCTCCTTCTTCTTCATCTTCTAATTATGTTGCTAGTTCTTCTCTCAAGAGAACTAGGGAACATGAATTCTTATACCATGCTGGTACTGCTTCCTCCCCTGCTTTGCCAACAACAACAAGTAAGCACTAAATTCAATTTTTTTTCTTCTTCTTTCATAGAACAATTTTCTAACATAAGAGCATTTATGTTTCAAACATAGTACAAAACAACAATCAAATATTTTCTTTAATTTTTGGTTTTTCTAAAACATAACAACATCTCAAATTCTCAAATTTTAGTCAAATTTTATTTATTTCTTATCAAACTTTGAATTACCATAATCTTTTCCTGAAATTTAAGCTTAATATTTGAATGAACTTTGTAATGAATGCAGATACAGAAAGTTCAAGTAATAGGACAAGAACAATAGCAACAAGAGAAATGGGAAATGCAGTATACGAATATAGAAGAACAGAGAACATAGTAAGAGAAGGTGAAGAGAAGAGAAAATACAGAGGAGTAAGACAGAGACCATGGGGAAAATGGGCTGCAGAAATAAGAGATCCATTCAAAGCAGCAAGAGTATGGTTAGGTACATTTGAAACAGCTGAAGCAGCTGCTAGAGCATACGATGAAGCTGCTCTTCGTTTTAGAGGAAACAAAGCAAAACTTAATTTCCCCGAAAATGTTACACTTCGACAACTACCTCCCACAACAACTCAATGGAACATTTCTAATTCACCAAGTTCAGTTGTTTCTATTAGCACCTCCACTGACCCTGTTGTTCACACTCAACCTTTTCCAGCTTCTCAACTTTCAACCAACTTTTATCAACATTTTCATATTCATGCAGGGAATGTTTATGATGATGATGATGATGATAAGAAGGTTGTTATGGCGTCTACTATGACTTCTCATCTTCAACCTTCCTCATCGTCGTCGTCGGCTTCTTCTTCTATGCAGGCCAATTCTTCACTTTCTTCATTTTATTCTACACAGTTACCACCTTGGTCAGCTTCCTCTCACAGCTCTTCTTCGTCTAGATGATACATTTTTATCTAGTGTAATTTTCTTGTATTTAGACTTTCAACGGCCAGTTTATGATTATATCGCAATCTTAAATATCACAGAGAATTACAGTCAAATACAATCAATGTGACCAGAGTGTTGATTGGATTTGTAGTTTTGACACTAACAAAAGATAATATGTTGGAGTTCAAATTGTGGTGGCAAATCTTTAAATGTAATCCAAATACAATTGTCTTTTACTACATATTTTTCCAAAACATTTATAAATCAATTGATTCATAATTCATGATTTTTATTGTCATAATGTTTGTGGAAAAGCAAATTTAATTTTTCTTTGTTAGACACATTCCTTCAAAAAAAAATGCTAGACACTCATTATTTAAAAGGAGGTTGGATTCCTTACTAATAAGAGTAATTGGCGTTAGTTACTAAATCTATACATGAATGTTTCATAACTCTTGCAAATTAAAAATTGTGGCATGGACTATTCAGAAAATAAAATAAAAACTGTGGCATGTTAGTGAGTAATGCATTTGACCATATGTATGACGTCTTCCTCTTTTTAATTATTTTCTTGCTATTTCTTTTTATCATTCCGAGTCCTTATCACAGCATGTTATTCAAACATTATTCGGTGCATTTATTAATTTATAACCTTCTTTCAAACCTCTAGATGAAAGACGGTCCAAATGTTCCCGCAAAATACTCGTACACGAATGCCCCACGAACTGAAATTAGAGGTTTCATTTGACTTTATAGGTTGATACGAGATTTATTCAAAACATGGCCCACTACTATACACAGGTTGGCTCACATTAATGCCAAATATTAGAAGCAACATATATACTTACAACACGAAGTAAACATAAAACGAATAAAAGAAGTATGCATAGATTGAATGAGTCTTTGAATTCTTTTCGTAGTTAGAAGCGTAACTACGAAACAAATGATGATATTGTGCAAGTGATAAAGTACACTGCACATTAAGCTTCTCCGTTCATACATAAGAGTTTCAGTACCCAAAAGCAATGGTGATATTGTGCAAGTAAATTCAATTTTATGCAATTATAATACATGCTTAATTATTTAAAAAATTAATATAGTTTGTAGAAATTACACGTCAGGTTATGAGTAGATGATTGCACAGTCGTATTTTGACCTTATAAATTATTGTTTTCTACGAAACATAAACATTTATGACAAATTCTAATAGAACATAGTCTAAGATGAATTTTGAAAGATATTTACAACCGGCTATATGCATACTTTTTTAAAAGTGAATATTAATAGTCATTTTTATTTTTATTTTTATAATTAAGATAATAACTTACATGATGTAAAATTAATAAAATTAAATTATTTATATTGTATTAAATAAACATCAAATACATTATTATTTTATTTAAAAAGACGAAAAAGATATTACTTTTTATGAGATGACATATGAGTATTATCGATGAAAGATATTTACAACCGGCTATATGCATACTTTTTTAAAAGTGAATATTAATAGTCATTTTTATTTTTATTTTTATAATTAAGATAATAACTTACATGATGTAAAATTAATAAAATTAAATTATTTATATTGTATTAAATAAACATCAAATACATTATTATTTTATTTAAAAAGACGAAAAAGATATTACTTTTTATGAGATGACATATGAGTATTATCGATTATGTCTTTTTTAATAATTTTTACATACCGGCTAACATATAACTCACCTACCATATACTAGTATTGTATTAGTTATTGGAAATTTTAATTTAAAAGAAATATTGGGTGAAGTATGTTCAAGTTGGGGCATGGTTGTTGAACGAAATGAGAGACGGCGTCACGCAAAGTAGTAATTGATTTTGTCAAAACAAAAGTAATGAAAATGATATTTGTAGGGTCAGAATTGAGATTCGGTAAAAGCAATGAGCAACAAGGCTTTTTGAAGCAGTATCTCTTAAGTTTGATGAGTTAAGAAGGTGTCTCAGTTTGGCAACAAACTATTCCCATAGCTCTATCAGTTTTCTCTCTTCTTAACAAAATGTAATGAAATTAGAGAATTTTTTATCGAATATGAAAACTTTACCCTGCCATTCCTTAAAGCTAAGGGAACTAAATACTATTCATGTGTTTTATAATTTCATTTCTAATTGCTAGAATTGCATGCTGGCACACCCGGCAAGATCCCCAACAGATTTGTGATTGTACGAATGTAGAGATTTGAGCTAATCATACGTTATAAATATTTTTCATTTGGTTAAGTCTTTAAAAAAAAGACTATGAAAATAGCTTTTACTTTTACTGTTTCACAAGCTATATTCAACTTATTTTTATAAGAATTAGGGAATAACTTCTAGAAAGAGTTGATACAAATCTTAGGTAGAGTTTTCTTCTATTCTCTCTTCAATGATAGAAACTGTTAATAAATAAAGGTTTATATTTGGGAGTTGAGAGTTTGAAGAGAAGGATTTTGAAAAGATTATATTCTAAATCCTTGCGAATTCAAAAAGAATAGTCAAATTCATGTGATTAAATTTTAAGTGACCCTAAATCTTAAATCCTAAATTTTAAACCAAAGCATTTAATATTTTTTAATTTTCTTACGCTCTGTTTATATAATTTAACGGTAATGGAATGAAAAATTGAAGAAAATAAGTGATATTAGTTTATTCCATTCCATTGATTATTTAATACTTTGAGTGACACTAAAAAAAAAACTAACTTATCGTGAGACACAGTTTGTCACTAAAACTAAAACACTGCTATCCTTTGAAGACTGTCACTACATGTTTTGAAGATTGTCACTACATGTTTTTGATGTCTACCTACAATAATGACTGTCACTAAAAACTCAATAAATATATATAAAGAATTGATATTGTCTGTCACTAAAACATATTTATTAAATTAAATTTACTTTATCTCCCTACTAATTATAATTTTAAATTATTAATACCAATAAATTCAATTTAAATTTTTAATTTATTAGTATTTTTTATTAATTAATGCCATTGAAACATACAATAAAATATAATTTAATTTTACTAATTCTATTAAATAGTTACTATTTAATATAATCATCGCATATCTATAATAATTAATTAAGAAATACACAAGAGTATGTACTATTGATAGTTGAAAGACATGGAGGACCTAAACCATTGATACTAAATAGTTACTACTATCTAAGTTTTTTGTAATTGCATTTTATTTCCCATTCAGAATAATATAGACATTCAACAATTTTCATGGCAGTGCTAAAAATGAATTTTGTTTTGACCTAATAATAGTTCTTATTTTATTTATCAATAAATGCAGACTCTGCCAAGTCGATGGATTGAGCAAGAGCAACAGTTTTGCTTTGACACTCTTGGTGCTCATCCGCAGGGTCACAGTCAGCAACTATACAAGCACCAGCTTGAAGGTACACAATCCACTCGCACAGTTGGTTTAGGTCTTTGTATGAGTACATTGTGTTGTACCTTGTTCCGGTTGGAAATACCATTGTCCTCGTAGCTAGAGCAATGTCCATGTCGCCTGAGAAAGAAATGTATCCAAATCCTCTGCTATAAGGCCCTCGCATTGCCACCCCAATTCGTCGATTAATTGCATGGCCCTCACCTGCATTTACCGGTTGTAAAATATATATATATATATATATATATATATATATATATATTTAAGGACAAAAAGTAGTAAAGAAAATTATGAACCTTTGGTGCTCCGCTGACAGTTCCAACAGGCAACGCAGCGCGAAGGGAACACTTACAAACATAATTTTTGTTAAGAGTGCAATATTTCTTTAAATATACAAAATAATGGCGTAAACTATTGCATAATAATGGGTTAAAGTGAAAGTATATGACAAACCTTTCCAATGTCATTGTGTTCCAAATTAACCAGCATTTTCAGCTGTGCTGATAACTTTTCATCTTCTTCTAGAGTCTTTCCCCTTTTACATGTCCCAGCCAATGGACGGTTCACAATCTTCTTGAGTTCACGACAAGATCATGATAACTATTCACTTCTAATATTTTTTCCATCAAGATTTGTGATAAACATTTAAGTGACCAAGTAAGAAGTATCAATTAATTTAAAAATCTAATCTAACTAATTATGAAAACATACATTCTTAATACGCGCACGAATCTCTGGACTAGAAGCAACCAAAATACATCTCCTAGCCTGTTTACAAAAAACATGATCATCATCAAAATATGAAAGAGATGAACATTGACTTTACCAAATGAAGTATTTTTATATGTTATATAGAAATAAACCTGCAAATGAAACTAATCAAATTATGAACATTGACTGCTCAAGAATTCTAAATTTTATGTCTATTTCAGTTATAATTTCAAATTATGATAATAACTACGAAATATGAAACTAATCTTAAAAGATAAGAAATTAATCCTAATACAATAGATTGCAATAATACTAATATATTATAAGGTATTTTATATCTGCTAATACTTCCTTAAACTTTAAAATATCGTTTAATAAGATTTTAGCTTATTCCAATTACCTTTTGAAAGGGATAGATGATATAAAATAGAGTAACTGGTTCCACACAAAGTACAATAAAAGGCAAAATACACATGAAAACTTACAGGATAAGACCAAAATAAATCAAACTGTCTATGGAAACTGCACCTGATCCCTTAGCTGATCAAGTAGTGTGCTCCCTATTAATCCTGGTCCAATAATGCCCATTGCTATGGTGGTTCTTGAAAGATAAAATCTGGAATGGACAGCTCGTAAAGCTTATATACAATCCTCTCGCTTAACAACAACAGTAATATTATACTCAGAACAACCTTGTGCTATATAAAGCTCGGACATTTATATTTGCCTGTTCAATAACAAGTTTGATCATAAACAAGTTCAACGATGGCCATTTTCTGGCCAACAGCATCCTGAGAGGTTCTACATAAATTAGAATGCAATAAATGTAAAAAAATAGCTTAACAAACATTAAATTTCAATAGCATTCGATTACATATACCAATTTAGTAAAAACATTTCAGAATGTAATAAAGTGAACAAAACTAATAAAATATGTTGTGAAAAATAAACTAAAATCATATTATGATATAGATAAAATTCACAGGATTATTAGAGCACAGTTGAAATTTGTTCTTCACTTGCCATTATTAGAGACAAGTTAGCGGGCTAGAGGAGAATCACTGATTGAACCAACAGGACAAAGTGGAAGAGAATCACTCATTACAACTCCAATCACAAATCTCAACCCTCCCATATTTTAGTTCCAGCATCACTAATGAGCGAAGACTTAAGGGTTTGTTTGGATTGAGTTATTTGAACTTTATCTACTAAGATAAACACTTACAAGACTATTTGAGAGAGCTTATGAAAATAAGCTATATAGTTCAACTTTATTTTATCTTTTGTTATATAAATAGCATATACATAAGCACTTATATGATATGCATTTAAACTATTAAGTACTTATAATCAAAATCATAAGTATAAAACTTGCAATCTTTCTAAATAAGCATCTAATTCCAACCAAATCATAAAAAACCCAATACTAAACCATCCCTTCAAAAACAAATAACACATCCTCCAAAGTAAACCCTAAATCCACAATTCAAAAAGATTCTCATAAATTCCACAAATTAACAAACACACATACCTTATTATGCATCAAAATAGCACAACCAGGCTCCAACTGATCCTTATCAACAAAAGACAAGATTCCAACATAATACTCAGGTCCAAGCGACGAAGAAACAATAGCATGATTCTCATCAATAAGTTCTTCAAGTTACCAACACTTATAGGCGAACCTCTTAAATCATCAACCTTAGATCTATCTTCTTCAGCCTTTTCCTCTTGAGGTTTCAACTGCTCTTGATAAGCAACAAACTCTTCCTCCATTAACAGATAATCCTTCACTCGCTCTAGAAGGTTTCATTTCTTATTTGTTTCAGTTACCAAAGAAGAATTAAACTACTAGAGTTAGGGATTTTCAAGTTCTTACCAGTGAAATGAGATGTTAGGGATTTCAATGAGCTGTGCAAAATAGAAACGAGAGAACGAGTTAGGGTTTGCAAATCAATTAATAAACGTTCATTTACAAACAAATAATCATGAAAATAGAACAAATTAGAGAGAGCAAATCAGATAACGACAACCAACGAGAGTGAAATAGAGTGCGAACGAGAGAGAACGAACGAGAGAGAATGAATGAGAGAGAGAACGAGAGAACCTGTGAAAGAGACGTTGAAGTGGCGGCCAGAGAGGTTGAGCGGCGGCCAAAGAGCTCTGAGCGGCGGCCGGAGAGCTCAGACGGCAAACTGATTTGTTGTAGCAAGTGGAGGAAGAAGGTTTCCAGCGAAAGAGTGAGAATGATCCAGACTCCTTTTTTCTAATAAGAAAGTAATAATGAACTTTCCTTCCACTTTATCTGATTGGCACTAAAAGTTAGATAAATGAGAATAAGCGACACTCTGTATGTAATTAAAAGTAACTATAATGATAAATAACAAAATATCACTAAAAATTTAGTGTCTAAATAGATTTTTTTTCTTCTAGTGATGCATCGCCTTCATTCTCTTTTCAAAGCCCTCGTAATGTATCATTCTCCTTTCTATTCTATTAGGGATGGCAATGGTAATCCCGTAACCATAACCTCAGTTTAAAAAAATACCTATATCCGTGTCTGTATCCTCTTAAGTATCAACTTTAATACCCGTGTCCGTACTCTCTTGAGTATTAACTTTAATATCCGTACTCTTACCTTTTGGGTATCTAAGTACCCGTACCCATGTCCATTACCCACACTTTAACTAAAATAGATCGATAAATAAATATTATTTTGTGATTAAATTTAAAAATTATTCAAATATACAAAATTGAGTTATCAAATAAATAATAATTATATCTTTATTTGATAACTTTATATTATTCGATTTTATTATTATCTTTCTTTTAAAGTTATACTTCGCAACAAAGATGACCTTAAACCCGAACCCTAAACCCTAAATAATATACTTAAATCTTAAACCTTAAAGTTATCAATATGAAGTAAAACTATAAAACAATATGAAGTAAAACTATAAAACGAAGATAGTAATAACATTTAAAAAAATAGAGTTGTCAAATAAAGTACTAATTACATAATTATTAGACAACACTATTTTACTAAATGTTATTATTATCTTTATTTAGTAGTTAGAATTCGTAACGAAGATAACCTTAAATATTTAACCCCAAACCCTAAACCCAAAATACTAAACCATAAACTCTAAATCCTAAACCTAAATCGTAAACCGCAACCCCTAAATTCTTTACCCTGAATCTTGAACTCTAAACCCTAAACTTTAAATCCTTATCCCTAAACGTGATTTCTTAAACCCTAAACATTACTTTTTAAATCTTAAACACCCTAACACACTAAACCCTAATAAAATAGAGTTGTCAAACAAAGATGTAATTATTACTTTATTTGACAACTATATTTTATTATAATAAAATAAAAAGAGAGATTAAGTAACTCTTAAGTTTGTTCTAGTAAAATAAAAATAATAATAGTAATACATAAAATAAATAAGGGGATCAATGGACTTGACCCATATATGTGAATCCTAATAAAAGGAGCTACTTGTTGACGCCTCCGTAGAAGAGAGAGGAAACACAATAATGCTCTAGTTAGTCAAACAAGCTCAATTTCTCAAATTTTTAACTATATTAATTTCTCTATAAAATATCCGAGTTCTCTGTTTATCAAATTAATCATTTTGCATTGTTCTTCTTTACCGTAAGTCTAATTTAAATGAAACCAACACCAAAACAATCGTTTGAAAAATGACCATACCTTTATTAGTTTTCTTATTTTAGGGATGGCAATGGGTAGGGTTTGAGTAAGGTATGAAGTTGCAACTCTTATGACAATATTATTTGAGATCAGTAAAAACAATTTATAAGAAGTTGCAAGTATAATTATAAGACAGGATTAATAAAATATAACTCTTAGTTATGAAGACACAATTATTTAACTATTCATCGTAAACAAATTCTTAAAAAGTTTGCAAATGTTTATCTTTTGATTTGATTATAAATATTGTAATGATCCAATGATATTAATAGATATTAAAACATAAAAGAAAACAATTAATTAAACTAAATATTAATATAATAAATAAATAATATATTTATATAAGTGCGGGTGCGGGGTGGGTACTATAGTATCCGTACCCACACCCATACCCGTTTAACTTTGCGGGTAATTACCCATACCCGTTATGCGGGTTTTTACCCTACCCATTGTAAGTTTTTTTTCAATGTACCCACTGAGTCTGGGTCTAATTGTCATCCCTATATTCTACTAATATTACTTTTTTTCTTACGTGCAAAAGTTAAATATATAATATTAACGAGAGGAGATAAAAATACATATATAAATACACTTCATTTCAAATAGTGTAGATTTGGTTTAAAATATGTAAACATAATTTTTTTTAGTAGAAATTTATTATTGAATTAAATGATTATATTTTTAAAAGAATATTAAAATAGATATGTGTTGGCAAAGTTTACAAGAGACTCTAATAACTACATATTGTTATAGATTTTATTGTGATTGCAACAATAATTAAAATACATCACTTATAATTTATAATTTTTAATTCAACTGATAAATTTTAATATTGTTATACTAAATATCATATCTCGAGTTCAAACGTAGATCTCATAATTGTATGTAATTTTTTTTTTAATTACTATTTCATCTATAGACAAAAAAAAATTACTTATAAAAAAAAAATTATGAAAATAAATAAAACACCAAATTGAATGTTAACTAAAAGATAAAGTACCAAAATTATGTTCAAATCAAATATATATATACATATATATAGTGAAGCTTTGTTTAGATATTTTGAATCAGAAAAATGAAATCAAATGGAACAAAGTGGAGCAAAATAACGTAGAATACATCAAAATTTTCATTCTATTTAAAGTATTTTGCGACATAATAGAATAAAATAACTGGGTTATAAATTTTTATTCTATTTTTATCCTAACACATTTTTTGTTTCTAATATTTTAAAAACACTTTATTTAGAGTCAAAACATATTTCTTTCACTTTTCCAGTTACATGTGCATACTGCATAGGTTGAAAGTTCACTTAAATTCAAATTGCAATTTTTTAATAAAAAAAAAAAGAGGTTGAAAATTCACCCAAAAATTAGATATAGAAAAATGAAGAAAAAAAATGTCCAAATAGAAATTTCATCATATTCCACTTCATTCTATTCATTTTTTAAATATTAAAACAACATAAAATCATTCTATTAATTATTCCATTCCACCTAAGATATAAAAAGAAAGAATTCAATTAATATGCAAATACTCTATTCGTACAACTATAACGCCCATTATTCATTATAATTTTAGAGCTACGTAAAATTAAAGTTAATATAATATTTTTTAATGACATTATTAATGAAACAATATAATGCAATTATAGAAAATTGTGTCAATAGACATATAGTGTATTGTTTGCAGATTGTTGAAATACATATATGAATTACAGAAGTTGACTTTTTAGTGAAATCACAGTGTCTTAGAAGCTAATATTCTCGTTTGATTTTGATATGACTATTGTGGACAATCACAGAAATTATAAGTTCAATGAGAGTAAATTTATATTCATAGTTTTAGTATGTCGATCATATGACAATTTAAATGGCACTGATATATATAGGATTATTATATCTAAACAAAAGTTAGTCGCAAAAGATCTCGAAGACATCAAGTTTGTATTAGATATTATCATAGAGGATACTCTCAAAATATCCTTGTATTATCACAAACTAATTATATCAATAAAGTCATAAATATATTTGACCTAGAAGAAAGCAAATTTGTAAATATGAAAATTTTAAAAATTACATATATTTCCTTAGGGAGAGAAAATACGCATTTTTTTTTTGTATGAGTGTGTTCAAATATTGTGCTAATTTTTGTGCCCACACAATACTTTCTCTTTTGAAGGATTTTAGTTTATAATTCAAATCTAAAATGTTGAAAAATGCTCAAATAGACAATTTAAAGATTATTAGTATATTCAACTCTAATAGTTTGGGTGTCTATATAAAATGGACATCTTAAGATATCAAAAAATTGCTAAGTTATTTGTCATTTGGTGATCCATTAAAGAAAAATGAAATTTCTATTTATTCACCACCTTGTATATATAGGCTATGTAGTCTATGATATACTAGATACAATGTATATTATCTTTTCTTCTCATATGAAGAATGTTTAAGACAAAAAATCTTGGTTGAGGAAAAATCATAAACCAATATATGATCGTTAATAGTGTCTCTTTATGTGTTTTAGGATTATAATAAAAAGACTTTGTCAACTATTCCAAATAAAGAACAAATGTCCTAGCCACCTTTTGCCTCTCCTCCTTTTGATTGCTTCTTATTTTTTCATTTAAGAGGAATGGTTTATGGTTAATATTTTTCTTTGAAATCACCCATCTAAATTACTTTTTATTCTATTCAATTTAAATAAGTTATTTTTATATATCTTTAATTTTTCTTTCGTAATTTTGTCATGCAAGTTTGACATTGCGTTTGTTCATCATTTTAGTGTAATATATTGTTTAGTGGTCTTCATGTAATGTTTTTTCGTTCAGATTGACACATCAATTTTGATCAAATATAAATTCAATTAATAATTTTGGTGTCATCGATATTATATCTCGGGAGACCTGTTTATTCTGAACACCTCAACTTTTTTCTTCATATTTATAGGTTTTGTCACAGTTGTATATATTTTGTCGATGTATACTATTAACATAGATGTTATAAGTTGTTCACAAATTCATACTTTTGTAATTTTAACAAACTTGAGGTGCAATGTTCTCTATTCATATAATTTTTAACATTTTGTATGAATAAATATAGTTTTTAAGAAAAATGATTCAAAGTATTCTTAGTATGATAAATTAATTTATTGTAAATTCTAGGGTTACAAAGATTTATTATTTGTTTTTTACTTTCATAGCATGCTTATTTGACTATTAAATTTCTACAATGAGAAAGCACATATGAATTATTAAATTAGTTCCAATATTATATATACTTTCTTTCAATATGACCCTTTTTTGAACTTTTTAAGAGAATATCTAACTGATATTTGTTTTAATCCTCCCATTTGTAAGGAAAAAATTTGACAATTAAGATTTCGGTAAAAAATTAAGTAAAATTCGAGTAGATATTGTTTCAGTAACTATTCAAATTGATATTTACCCTTTTTATTAATCTCTATTTTTTCACAATTTTTTTATGTGACTGTTGAGTTTCGTTTTTGCCAAAACATTATTGCCGTATATTCTAGTTCTAAGATCCAGGTATTATAACATTGTTAATTATAGCTTGTTCAAAAAAACATTGTTAATTATAATCTTTGTAAATATGTTAACCATAATAATACTGTAATAAAATTCTCCGTTGTAATACTATTTTTTATTTATAAAAAACACAAATTTAATTTTTGTGTATCGATAGTATAAAATATTTTACCTAATAACTTATTATATATGAGTTAATTTATAAATATTTATAATAAAAGTCAAACTTTATTTACAATTCAATGGTTATAATTAAATGGTTATAATTAATTGATAGTATAATTTTTTTTATATTATCTGTATATATAAATTAAATTCTATATAACTATTAATAGTATAATATATTATTGAATACGAGTACAATTTTCCATATTACTAGTATATACCAAAAATTGCTAACTATTTAATTGTGAATCGGTGGTTTCCTTGATGCTGGAGTATAATCCATGGCGAAAACATCAGCGCCAACGTTACCATCCTCCTCTTCTTTTAGCTTAAACTTGTCACCATGCACTTCCCTATGTTGAGCTTTGTTCTTATCTTCACTAGTTTGGTTGTTTATTTCTTTCAATATTCGTGCTGCATATACAAAAAGTAATATTAAGACAAATTAATGAAACAAAAAAAACATGATAAAAATATTCTGAATCTTGTGTTTTAATTTTTTTTAGCTATGAATATTTGGGGCCAAAAAGGTACCTCTAACTTGAATATGAATGGAGAAGAAACAGAGGAGAATGAAAATCACAGGTAGAATATTGCATTTGTTTTGTGTAGTAACCATCTTAATAATAATTATCCAAATTAGACTTGTACTCTATGATTCACTCTTTTTCTGAATATAGCAATGCATATGCTAATTTAACTCATGAATATATACACACATATTGGGAGCTTCTAGCCACCTAGTTAACTGTCATGTATTATTATTTGGGTATGTATATTAATTAATAGACCATGGTGCTAAATTTTACACGACCGTAATGGCCTACGAGGGTCAACATCATTAATTCATTATTGTCGGGTTTGATATTGAATGCCATCTATGATTTTGGGAACATGTAACCTAAAACTTATTATCAACATATGAATTAATTAATGTCAACTTATGTATAATCAATGTATACATCTAATGTATTAGTTTTCCTATTGTGTTATTTACTTCCCATAAATCTAATGTATTATTCCAATTGGGTCTCAATCATCGTTCTCATTCAATATGATTTTAAAATAATTTTGTATAATGTATTGTAATATAATTCTACAGTCGTATATATAATTGATCGAATTCTATAATCAAACTTTTTATGTTATTTATTTTTTGTTTCAGTTCTTGTTTCTTTTGAATTGAATTTAATAATTTCTTAATTATGTGATTCATATTAATAAGTGTTAGAATTAACGTGTTAATTGTTAGACTCATATCAATTAATAATAAACTAAATAAATAATATATAAGATAAGAGATTTATATTTGCATTGTGTTGATATTTTGAATAAAAATAGTGTTTAGATCCGTCGGTAATTAAAGTTATTAATCCGATGGTGCCAACCTCCTCAATAGTTAGTTACAACGTTTGTCCCTACTATCAGTTTAATTAATAATGATAATAATTCATATGCACCAAGTTTCTTAACAAAATGTGGAAGCAAATTTGAAAGTAGATTCAATAACTAAAATCAGTTGAAAATGATTTAATGGCAGTCACATTGTGGTGACTGGAAAATGACATCCACGATTCATGTCGATGTGTTGCCAAAATTTAGAGAAAAAAATGTATGAAAAATTGAGTTGGACCATTGGCTATGTGCCTAAATATGCAGACAAGGTAAATACCTTGAAGGCATGCAGCATAGGTGCGGGGCCATATGTCAGGTCTGTAACATGTTTTGTTACCCTGCCACTGTCACATTCCATCATCACTTCTTACTTACCGCATCCTCTCAATCTCTACACATTTTCAACCTGATAAATAGTTCATTGTTTTTTGGAGTTTCTTTAATTCAGCATCATTCAAGGATTATTCATTGGTTATAGATTTATATATCATAAATTATTTTTATAAAACACTTTAACATTTGTGTGAGTAGTTATGTCGTAGGTCCTGTCCACGTAAGTCCCATAACTAAATAGTGTTATGCTGCCAGCATGTTTGGCCTAATTCACATGTCAACAAGTACCCTTCTCTAAATTCACATGTCAATAATAGGCTACATGAAGTAAGTGAGATATATTATCTTGTTTATAGAGGAAATGAACTCCTTAAATAGTGGAGCAGTCTACAAGAAATTATGTAAACGTCCGTTGAGTAGAGTTGTGCAAAAAATCCGGTTATAAGGTTTAAATTCAAAATCGAATCCAAATCTATTTTAAAAATCCGGTTTAAAACATATGATTATAATTTGGTTATTTTTATACCGGTTGGATAACCACTTATATTTTATATTTGGATTTGATTTTTAACCGGTTTTTATGCACTACCAATATTTTGTTAATTTTGAGATTTTATTTCTTGAAAAAAATTTGAAATTTATTTTTTTAAAAAAAATATCGAAAAAAAATTAAATAAAAAAAATTTAAATTTAATTTTTTCTCAAAAAATTTGATGAGACAAATTTTAAAAAAATTTATCGAAAAAATCAATTTTTTTAAATAACCGATTTTTAAACTATGAATAAATAATCTTTTAAAAAATAATCAAACTTTAACCAATTTAAAAAAAAATCAATTTTAAAATTAAAATTTTCAAAACCGGTTATTTAACTATAACCAATTTTACAATTGGTTTTATAACCGGTTTTAAACCAAATAATGGATTTGATTATAAATCCAAATTCATATATTGGTTTTAAAATGAATATAGTTTGGTTTTTTAAAAAAACCAAGCATGCACAACCCTACCGTTGAGAACGTTCCCAGACACGTGTAACTTGCATTGATGTGCAAATTAACATATGATCATGATCATGTGGTCATCATTCCTCCGAAGAATATTCTCCTTGTTATGTTGGATCTTTGGTGTAAACGTCCAATTCAAATGGGCCTTAGCCCAGTCCGAGAATATGACCAAACAATGTTTTTGAATTCATGACTTATTTGAGAGCCAAAAAGCAATCACTCAATTACAATTTGGTGGTGAAGACGATATAAAGTTTGATTTACTTTTTTTCTTTGATACTGAAAATGGTGGTTTTGTTTGTTTTCTTCCCCTCGAGTTATATTGCACATAGGAGAATTGATTAATTAATCATGGAAGCTGCAAAGCATTAATGGATGGAGGGAGAAAAACCGACACTAGCGATACCAAGATAATTCATAGATAAGGACATTGGACAATGTTTTTCTTATTTGGAAGAGTAAGACAATAGACAATGTTTGCATGTATCACATGGGACGGGTGGTGATCACCAATTTGGTAGGCCTGCCTTGTCACCTACAAATTACGAATTGGCCAACATAATTCAAGGCATTTGTAAATATGTGTTTTTAGAACATTTCTTAGTATTTTTCTAAAAACTATATTAGTGTCTATAAATGACACAAATAATGAATATGCAACCAAAGGACTAGCACCTATAAGCTTTAGCTTTTATATATCATAACTTTCATCATGACTTTCATCATGTAGCGTATTATTTTGGCCAACCCTAAATACTTACTTGTTAGAAATATATAAATATTGTATTGAAAATGTATTCGAAGTCTTGTATTTATTTTTTTTTAAAATTTAAATTTTTTTATTTTTAATTGTATAACAATAGTCTTTATAGGATAAAATCATTTGTTGGCAAGACTCATTAAACAAATATTTATATTTAATTAAGTAGATTGGTTTGATGGATTAAAAAAGTTTTCAATTGTTTAAACTTTAACTTTTTTAATTAAATAATTTTTTTAAAATCTTGATCTAAATTATTTAAAAAAAAAATTATGACTTGATATGAACCTGTCGCAAACTAATTTACATAATTCTACTATATCGATTTGACTTATTTTCACTTTCAATTTTATGACTTTTGAAAGTATATATTTGAATCTTTTATTTTCTAATGTATAGTCTAATGATTGTGTTAAGAAGGTAAAAGAGTTTAATAAAAGAGATCTAAAATTTGATATGTGCTACTAACAAAATTTTCATTCTCAAACTATTTATTAATCACTAAAATACAATTGGTGTACGTTGTAGCAAAAGTAAATAAGAGAAATCGGTGGAGACTGTGAGGATGATAAGTTTGATTCACTAACGATTGTGGTTAATGGATTTAAAAAAAAGTAAGATTTCAATTATTTTATAAAAATATTTTGTATTTTCTAAAAGGGTTTTAATTTATTTAGATAAGAAGTTCTTTAAATGGATTACAAGAAACTCTTTTAATGAAATATTGACGTAGAAAAAGATAATATATAACTTAATATAAAAACACTTTCAAAAATAATAAACAATTTTTTTTGAAATTTGTATTCTTTCTACAAACAATGACATTTGTTTACTTAAAAAAAAATTAATTATTTTTCTGTTGGTCTATAAATAAAATAGTATAATTACCATACAAATCCAAAAAATTGATATTTTTATTGTTTGAATTAGGATTTAAGGACAACTCTTAATTCCTTATTGATAAGTAAAATTAAGACAAATTAAAAAATAAAAACAAGAAATATTTTGAAATACTTAAAAAATGTGTTTGCAGAGGTATTATTAGAAAGATATATACATATAAGATATGTAGATTTGTTAGAATGTGAGGATGGTAATAGGTAACCCCAAAGTAAAAGTAGGAAAGATTAAAATATGAATTGAGCTCAAAACAAAAACAACAAATGAGAATGATTTAAAGATATGTGGTTTTTATAGAAGATTGACATTCTAAATACTTCTACAATTTGTCATCTTTCAGTTAGCGGTATTTACATCTAAATCAATTAAAAAGAATTATAAATCAATTCAACAAAATTTAAATATGCACAAAATCAAATATTATTGGATGACCTTGAATATTCTTTTATAAAAACGCTGGAATTTGATGGAATTTTTAATTAAATTTTAAAAATCGAATCAAACAATATTTATAAATTTTAATAGTTATTTTTTTTATTAGTGTTAAATATTGTATTAAACTATTATTTGTTAATTTTAATTGATTTTTAGTACTACTTATTATTTAAGTTGATATATTTTTATTATTATTTAATATATTCAAACAAAATCGATCTATAAGTAATATTAATTTTTAGTATATTATATATAATAGTTTGCTTCAAACTAATTATAATAATGTAATTTTATAATATTAAAATAATATAATATAAATTGTTATTTAGACCAATCAAAAATTGACCTAATTTAAACTACATTAATTTATTTCAGGTCAAATTAATTTTTTTTTTAATTATCATCCAAATTGAATCAAATTGCAAATATTTTTATCTTGAATCAAATAATTTTTTTCTTTTAAAATTGATCTAAGATCTAAATTACATCACAAATACCACTCTCCCTTTGCACATTTTGAGAAATGGATAAACAAACCACTAACTTACTAATCAAATCTTTTAAAAACAAAATCAATGGAACTCAAATTCGAGCTTTTCAAAACAAAAATCAATTACATTAAATTCAAAGTTGTGTGTTTTCAAAACCAGGTTTCAAAAGGTAAAATTTGAATTACATTTTAAAAAACAGTGAATATTAAAAATTATTTGAAATTTTATCGATAGTCGATGATATTTGTCGCAATAATTTTTTTTCTTTTATAAATAAAATATAATTTAATTGACATAAAAAAGAAAAAAATATATATTTATTTATCAAAATCTAATTCGTCGAACCGACGCTAATATGTCATTATCTCAAATATAAAGACGAAAAAAATTATTAATTTATATTTAAAAAAAATATTATTGATTGTTGTTAGTATTTCAATTAATTCTTAAGTATTTATTTATTGTAAATCTGATTTACCTTAGAATTTTTCTATAGAAATATGTTGTTAAAATTTAAATTTGAGTTCTACTAATTGTATTTTTTATTTTTTTGTATTTTAAAACTATAATTTGAGTTTAAGAAATATATAATATTTTATTCTTAAAACTCAAAATTTGAGAAGACTGAGTTAAAAGTGGAGTCTATTTTTTTTTTTTTTTGGAAGCTCCTATTTTAAAGATTTCATATTTTAGGGTGATAGATATTTTTTTATTCCATAATTATTCATCTATAGCCAAAATTGAATAATACCTCTTTGTACTCTTGCCTATCTTCCATTTTTACTTTTCATCTTGTTTTACAAATTATCTCAACTCCACCTACATTTCTCTAAATATACGGAATAAAAGTAAACACTTGTCATATTTATGGAACTTGTATTGTATTACATGAAATTTAAATTTTACGGAAATTGTGAAAAGTGTACGGACATTTTTGTCCATTTGCTACAACGTACGAGTGTAAAAAATGCCAATCGGCTTTTACTTCATCTGATCCAATTGGTCCATTTTATATATTGGCATATTTTTCTATATGGGCTTAAACTAGCCCATTTTCAGACTTAAGTCTTCTTTGTAATTGGACCTAAGTTAATTAAATTACAATTTTATCATCAATTTACTCATTTTAAAAGTCAAATCGGCTAATTAAAATGTCAATATAAAATTAATGAAAAAAAATATAATTAAGTATTAACACAAGTATTTACAAATTTTGGAAATACAATTTTTATGATGAAAATTTAATGTGAGAATATATATTATTCCCATTTTATTATTTTTTATAAATTATATTTCATAATTTTTCTTGCAAAAAATAATTGCATGACCATTTAAATAAAAAATTTATATTATAACTTAATTTGTATGTATTGACATTATCGATCAAACCACTAACTTACTAAAACAACTTTTAATTATACATTTTTAATTTATTTATCAATAAATTTATTATGATTTAATTATTAATATTAAATATTAATATTATATTGTTTATTTTAGTATCTTAATTATTTTCAAAAGGGACGGAGTTAGAAGGGGGACCAATAGAGGTCATTGTTCCCCAAACTATTAAATTTTTTTAAAATATACTAGTATGTTATTATAATTTTTTGTTCCTATATTTATTTTTAATGAACTTTATATGATATTATTTATTGGGTCCTTTTTTATATTCAAAATATTGGGTCTTATTTTTATATTTAAAATATTGGATCTTAAACACCTTTTATCTAGGTAAATTACAAAACAAGTCTTTATTACTTATATGGAGAAGTACAAAAACAACAATATATTAAAAGTCTAACAAAAACAACAATATATTAAAAGTCTAGAGTCTTTAAGAAATACTATATCACATCTCAACCAAAATACTTAAAGACAACGAATAAATGAGTCATAACTTAAATATATGAATTTAATTGTTCACACTTAAATTCTAAAAGTAAAAAAAAAAATTAATTTATATTGTGTTTTTTTGAATCACGTATATTATATTTTATAATTTCTTAATTTTTGTGTAAATGTTGTACATTTGAATTATTTTTTCTTACTAAATTATGTTTTTTAAACTTGGTTAGATATGTTAAATTTCTAGCTCCACCATGCATAGTAGTACTAATAAAATTCTGTAATATGTTTAACAACAACAAAAAAACAATATGTATTATTATTGCATACCAGCTCTTGGCATGTACTACCACAAACTCACAATGATTGCATCTTGGAAAAGATCAACTCACTAGTCACTAGGATCGGGTCCCATACTCCACCATCGCTATCTCCTATTGGGGAAGAATGTCGACAATTAAAGTACACACATAACGCACCAAATAAGTAGTAACCATTTGAGAAATGTACGAAAAAATGAATAATAATCGTTGCCTTCTTTAAATTGGAATAATTTTGAAGCAATATACAATTTCCCCTTCTTTTCAATTAGACTAGTGAATAGAAATCAGCATTCTTACTAGAACATGGACAAAAACAAATCCTTATACGACCACCGTTCCACGTCGTATCAAGACATTAAGGTTGGGTTGGAGGATCAGTCCAAATCTTATAGTTTCAATGGTCCAAGTATCGAAGGAGATGTTTTGGCCATTGATGGTAACCCAGAGGTTAAAAGGAGAAAAAGAATTGCATCCTACAACATGTATACCATGGAAGCTAAGTTAAAATCTTCCTTTCGTAGCAGTTTTAAATGGATCAAAAACAAGCTTGTAGACTACCATTATCATGAGTGATCTAAAACCATTACTAGTTTGTTCAATTTACTTATTTTTATTATCCTTTGTCCCTTTTGAACATTTTAGTTTTGTGTGTTAGTAACTTTATTTATACTAATTAATGATGAAGTATGTTTTAAGTTGAGACCAACATTATCTTTTAACGAATGAGCCATTTTACTAATTTATCTACAATGATGTGACACCAATTAAAATCAATTATGTGTCTCCTGTTAATTATGAGTACATTTATTTTACATTTTAACAAAATAATTTTAATTTTATATTTCTATCTCTGCATGTCTTCACGAGACCCAATCAACATAAAATAATAATTATATTTTTTATTTTATTTTTAGTCCAATTAATAGTAAAAAAAAATTAACAATAAAACAAATGAAAAATTATAATAAAAAACATATATATAAAATAATTAAATATTTACATACTAAAGCTATTTTAGTAAATTATTTTAGAAGGTTCTCTGCAAACCAGGTCTATCTTAAGAATTTAAGTTTCTTGAATGAATAAAAAATATATCATTGTAATAATTTAAATATTATTTTATATTCTTTTTATAATCATTAATAATTCAATTGTAAAACAAAAATTGAAAAGTTCAGATCCTTTATTTTTTTTTATTTAGTCATTTAAGTTATATTTTATTTTCACCTTTAATTTATATTAAATTACACTTGTATTTCATTAAATTTGTCAATTTTCTTGAATTATTATTAAGATCTTATCCAAACAACGCAAAGAGTCAACTATCCAAACTACTTTATAAACTACTTTATGTGTAAATAAAATTAATGATATTAAATGTGTAGATAAATCTTTATTATCAATTTTTAAGAGGTTTTATATGTGTGTAAGTAGTTATAAAAAAATCAAGAAATATAAATGGTTTATAAGATTTTATGATTGTTTTTTAAATGATTAGTATTAGCGATTTATTGTTTTAAAATTTTGCATAATTTTGAATGATAAGATGTTTTCCATTGTACTAATCGTTATTTAAGGCGAAACAAATGACTAACGATGTAAACATGATTTAACTTAAAAGACTATATCGATAAAGTAAAAATTTAAAAGATCTAAGCAGAAATTAACATAAACTTAAATGATCTCTGTGTTAAAAATAAAAAATAAAAGATAAAAGATAAAAGCAAATTATTACTTTTGTAAAATATTTTTCTAAGAACGAAAAGGTTGAATAAATAATTAAATATTATTCTAAAAACATGTCACTATTGAAAAAAAAAACAAATAAATATTTTCAAGTAATTCAACATTATATAATTTGATTTTAATTCATTTGTTAAAACTTATCTAATGATATTTAATTCTTTAAACAAAATTTCATCATTAAAATTAGAAGAATTGTATAATTTTCTCAAATTTCAAGATGTTTATAGCATATTTTTAAGTGATTATTAAAGAATGATCAAACCCTTAATATTTGACATCATTAAAAATATAATATATACAATATTTTAAAATTTCATATTAAGTGGGATTACTTATAACTTTATCATAATTTTAATTATATATTTTTTATATTTAAAAAATTAATGTTCTAGACTGTCGACCATCTCAACCACCTTTAGAGTCAATACTATCCGCAAATCGATAATATGATCTCTATGTCCGTCCCCAAATCATTAAATTTACTTTTACCGTTAATATTTTAAGTTATATTTTACTTTCATTTAACTTTTTATTTATTTTGTCATTTAAGTTATTTTTTACTTTCACCATAATCTTTAAGTTATATTAAATTATGCAGGTAGTCTATTAATTTTGACAATTTTTTTTGAATTACTATTGAGATTTAATCAAGAGAGCGCAATGAATTGACTATCTATAATATTTTGCAAGTGATTAAAGTTAATGATATTGATTATGTGGATAAATTTTTACTATCAAATTTTTAAAAGGTGCATATGTGTCTAAATGGTCGTAGAAAAATCGAAAAATATAATTGTTTATATTGTTTAATGATTATTTTCTAAATTATTAATATGAAGAACTTTCTGTTTCTGTTGCAATATTAAAAATAAACTTTACTTAAATGATACATGCATTAAAAAAAACATAAAGGATCAACTATTATTCTCATGAAATATAAAAGACATGAAGATATATTTTTTCAAAATAAAATAGATGAAGAAATTCTTGCAAGTCAATTTTTTTTTCTTTGTATTTGACCCTCTTGTAAAATTATAGCTTACTTCACCATTTCCGATTCTCACGGGAAAAAATTATCCATCCACATAAACCCAATTAAGACCTTTCCCACAAGGATGATATGTATAGTATTTGGCTCAATGAGGTTACTTATTCTTTTTGTAATTTTGTCTTCTAATATTTGGCCATTCATGTGCTAAATTATTGGCGATAACTAGTTTTTAGCTTATAAACTAAAACTCAGACTAGTTGCCACCAAAGAAGACAAAGTCTTCTCTTTTGTGTATCCCACCACAAGATTTACTTCGAAAGTCACGAGTATAGCTACCAAAGGAGCCAAATTTGCATGAGGTGTACATCTCATAATAATTTTAATTTTTCCCCGTATAAATACAAATACAAATACTATACTTTTGCAAGGACAAGTTAGGAATTTGAAAAAAAATGTGATCATAGATCTGGAAGGTGATTTAATGTCATTTAAAAATTAGATAATGGAGCAGTCCAAGCCTAAGCATCCGTGATGATCCCTTTGCTTCAAAAGGAAAAAAATTCGTATATACGTATGTTAACGTTGTGATTGGGATCCTTCGATAATTGTTGTGCCTGTCCATGTGCCTTTCGAATAAAATATGTATATTAGAGCGGAAAATGCACTATGGTAGTATTATAATATATTATATATTTTTGAGAGATGACTTACCAAAATATAAAGGTAAAATAAATAATAATTAATTCTCTCAACTCATATAAATATCAATATTGTTATATATTATAATTATTTATTTATTCTGTGATTTTTTTCAACGATAATTAATTAAGAGACATCCGCATAATTATTATTAATTTTTATTGTAATTTTTTTAATTTATTAAATATAATAATTAATACTAAGTAAATAAAGAAGATATGTTGAAATAATAATGATATTATTATAATATTTTTTATAGTAATTCAAATTTAAATTTAAGAATTTCATTTTACTGGTGTTTATTATTTCGTCTAAAGAAATATACAAAAGCAAAGTTGTGATAGTTAGATTGTTGTTCATCACATATTCACATGATTTTCATTGATCACTTGAAAAGAATTAAAAAAACAAGAAACTATCAAAATATAAACAAACTTAAAACTTTTAAAAAAGAAAACTGAGACTGCAAGGATGTAGGTTTTCATTACTTTTACGATTAGTATCTCTTTGGAAATAATGTCCCTAATTAATGTAAGGATTTGAATTATAATTAATATTTTTAGATGAATTAATTTTTTACACTTGCTAGATGAATTTTAAAAAGGGTCTTGTACTAACAAAAATTTAATATAAAACTTCAGTACACTTTTAATATACAGTAATTGTTTTATATTATATTTTAAAAAAATACTCAAAGGATATTTGTTAGAATTTGTATTTTAAAAAATTTATGCCAATTAAATCAAATTAATAAAAAAAATAGAGTTATATATATATTTTTTAAATTATATCAAGACTGACATATTAAATACAGAAAAAAGATATTATACAAGTTTAAATTTAAATTTACACTTGAACACATCAATCTTTATAGCTTATAACCATCTTAACCCGGAACAAATAGAGTGAAATTTGATGACGAACAATTAGAGAAATGAGGCAGATAGAAACTGATTTGATTCCTCCAAAAAAAAGAAAAGGACGGGCCAATTTCTCATTGATGAATAGGGTGACAGATACCTCATGGAGAGAGACGTGGAAAGGCATGGCAGAATGACCTAAAAATGACCCCAATTACACCCACTCACGCAAAATGAAAACAACACTCATTTAAAATCTCACTAATTACATTCCCATTATTGAACCTACATTTATATTCAGATGGCCTATCATTTTTCTCCATACTAAACTTAGTATTGTAACAAGTAACAATGACATTTTATTATCTCATCTCATTATTCCATTTTTTTTCAAACATTAAACCTTTTATCATTTAAAAATAAAGTAATGAATGAGATAAAAAAAAAAATAGCTTGTAAACAGGAGTTTAATTTAACACAAATTAGTTAATTAATTAATGATAATAACTTTCTTGCTTAACATAAATTAGTTAATTATTACTACTAATTGAGATGCAGGCATGGGTTTGTGAAGTTGACTAGTATTATTATTCTTAATGACAAACCGTTTACTCTCTTCTGCTTTCCCCGCAACTCACATTTCATCGATCACTGAATCTCGACGTTACTGAAGCAGCCTTCAATTTCCACTTTAAAACCGAACACAAAACCCAAACCCAAACCCAAACTCAAATCATACAAGAGAGAAGGAAAAAATTTTCAACCGTGTTCTTTGTTTTTCAGTTCTCTTTCAAACAAAACGACGCCGTTTTTCAACTTTCGTCAACTTCCATTCCACCAAATCACCGTGTTCCTTAAACGGTGCGTCGTTTACTTCTTTCACATATTACATGTTTGTTAATCCGATTCAATACAAAATTACTCTGAATTCGTTTTTTTTTTTATGTGTAATTAGCAAGATTTGTGTGTATTAGGGATCGTATTGATTAGGAATTGCGGATCCGTGTTTGAAAGTTACTTTTTAGTCAAGTTATTCTTTCAGCTTTGAGAATTGTTGAAGCACTGTGATTTCGGTCCATTTGAAGTTCAAATCTGCTGTTACTTATTTTGTATAATCGAAAGGACTAATGGATCTGATGAAATTTGTGCTATTCTGGTTTGATTTCGCTGGTTATAGATTTTTGTTGCTTGAATTTTAAATAAAAAAATTTGATTGCAGTTAATTTCGGTTCATTCATCATCAGTCTTCCTAAATTTTACCTATTTTGACCAAAAATATTGATGAAGCCTCTGATAAGAATTTCATATTCAAGTGTTTCTAACTTTTTTATGTACTGAGAATGTATTGATGATTCTGCTCTACTGCACATTTCAACCTCTAGGTGGAGATATCAAATATAAGTAAGGGTGGGAAATATGTCAACTTTCTTGTTGTGTTCCTTTGTTCATAAATGTTGTTGTATATGGATATAAATTGATGTGGTCTAATTTTTTCATGGTAGTTTATTCCCCGACCCTCTCCAATAGCAATAAAAAAGAAACTGTAATTTCAGAACCTTGTTTTTTTCAACAACAAAAAACCCCTTCTGTAGAGTTTGGAATGAGGATTTGACTTTAATAGAAATATATGTGCTTTTTTTGATGATTTATTTTTCATACAGATAAAACCGTGCAATTTTGAACTTGTGGTTCAGACCAGTGAAACATCCAGATTGTATATTGGAAGCTCTAGTTCAATATGTCTTCTGCAAGTAAAGGTGATAGGAAGGCTTCCCTTGATGCAGCATCATGGTTGTTTAACGTAGTCACATCTGTGGCAATAATCCTTGTGAATAAAGCCCTGATGGCCAAATATGGTTTTAGTTTTGGTATGGCCTTGTCACAAATTTTCTAATTTTCTTCCCCTCTTTTGAGTATTTGGTTTGTCATTCCTTTAATTTATAAATGTGGTGTTTTATCCATGCATTGTTTGGATAAAAACTACTAATTCCATGCTCCTCTTTTCGGTATGATACATACATGTACGTGTTTTGTGTATGTGATGAGGAAAAAAAAGAGAGACCTTTTTAGTATAATTAGACTTGATATTTTAGGTGTATATTTCCCTTTGTCTTTAGTCAGATTGTACAACCTTAATAGCTTGGCTTGGATTACCCTTGAGGTACTGATTTTGTTGAGCTCACTGCTCATTCTAGAATGACCTGATGGACTAGCCCAAACGGGGTTGATGGAAAACAGTTATATGCACTTTCAATAGTTTACTCCTCAATTTAATTTCGTTCTCTTTATACAAATGATACCAATACTTTATTGTTAAAATGTGCTGACTATACTGTGTCTTGCTGTTATTGACGATGTGCAGTATAGACTATAAACCTTTTCCTGGGATTTGAGAAATGCTTCCATAATTTGTGGTAGTAGTTGAATAGGCCAATAGGGGGATAATTGGCATTGATGATGCTTGTAACTTGTAAGCAACACTATATTTTGTAAAAAAGAGTTATAGAAAGAATATCTGAGCTGCAGGTATGCTTTGAGATTACATGCCGATGTAGTACAGTTCATATTTTTTTGGTATTTGCAATGCTCAATTCAAAAATCTGAGCAAAATGTGCTATTTTTCCCAATCCAAAAAGTTTTGTTGTGGTATTCAAGATAGGCATTTAGGGTTTTCACTAGGAAAGCTTTTTGAAACAAGTTGTGATTTTTGGTTTTACATTGACAATGGAAGTATTATCGTTTAATGTACTGAGAATAGCATTGGATTATCAGTTAAAAACGTCTTCTATAATTTCCCAACCAAAGAATGATGTTGTTTATGGTTTCTTCTAATATAACTTGTAAGGCTACAAATTGCTTCTGAACAATAGAGCTAGAGTCCTGATATTCTATATCGTACAATGCTATTATGCAGCCACAACTTTAACTGGCATGCATTTTGCCACGACAACCTTGTTGACGGTCATTCTTAAATCGTTGGGATATATACAGACGTCTCATCTTCCAACAGCTGATATCATCAAATTTGTCTTATTTGCAAATTTCTCCATTGTTGGCATGAACGTGAGTTTAATGTGGAACTCTGTTGGTTTCTATCAGGTAACTTTTGTGCTTTTTGTAAAGTATCGGATTTTTAAACTGTGAAAAAGATAAGCATTTACAATAGTTCTTCACTTTGAAATGAAATTGTCAGATTGCTAAGCTGACTATGATTCCAGTATCTTGTCTCCTGGAAGTTGTCTTAGACAATGTGCGATATTCAAGGGACACAAAGCTGAGTATTTTATTGGTTTTGGTTGGTGTTGCGGTCTGTACAGTCACCGATGTCAGCGTCAATGCAAAGGGTTTCATAGCTGCTGTCATAGCAGTTTGGAGCACAGCACTGCAGCAGTATGTAAGTAACATACTGACACTATATCAAAACTGAATAGTAGTTGGTAGATAGAAACTGATCATTTGATTTCAATGTCACCAAGCTTGTTCAAGATTGGTAAATATTATTTTCTAGGTCCGTGAGGCTTGTAAGAATTAATCATCTTGTTACCGTTTAAAAATGACAAATTAGGAAGTCTGCAACAAGTTTTCCTTGTTTTTTTGCATTTTTATCACAAGGAATATTGTCTGGTGCATCCTCTGTAACGGAATTGGATAAGCTGTTTTTTATATTTCTAACTCTTATGTTTTTTCTTGGGTTTCACATGATCTTGGTTTTGTTTGGCTGATATTTTGTATCATATTTGTGCAGTATGTGCATTTTCTTCAGAGGAAGTATTCTATTGGATCATTTAACTTGTTGGGCCACACTGCACCAGCACAGGCAGCAAGTCTACTGCTAGTAGGCCCCTTTATGGACTATTGGTTGACAAACAAACGAGTTGATGCATATGACTATGGTTTGACTTCCATTGTAAGTTTATCTATTTATTTTCCGGTTTACTTTTCTTTTTAATGTTCAGTTATGAGGAAGGATGTAAGAAGAGTTTGGGGTTTCTATTAAAATAACTTGTAAGCTTGTGTGGAAAATTTCCTATTTGAACAAAATTTCACTGACTAATTACCACTGTTGTCGATGGCGGAAAGGACAAAATCCACTATTTTTGGCCGCCATAACCGCCATCACATGTAAAATGACCATGGTGGATTGTTGAAATCCCGCCACCGCTTTCCTCCATGGCAGATTGTGACCTATTTTAAGCTTGACAAGTTCACTCTGCTTCACAACCAACTCATTTTTGAATTTGTAAGTCACGTAAGCATGGCATGCAGCCTAAAGTTATAGAAAAATCCTTCCATTAATAGTGCTTTAAAATTCAAAACTCTAAGTTTTCTGGTTTACCGAAAAAATAGTCTGTAAATAGCATTTGAAGTCCAAGGTGTTGTCACATATCCAGTTAACTTCCATTATTGCACATCAATTTTTTTAGAGGGAAACTGCCTTTTAAGTCCTTTTTAAAAGGTGGATGTTCACCCTTTCACAAGTGTATTATTTAAGCTAATAGTATCTTCTTCTTCCAGAATGTTTAAGAGTAAAGAAAGTAATCCTGAAAAGTGGACATAATTATTTCTATATTTTGTACAAATTTGTACTGTCTGGGACATTAGCCAAATATATAAATTCACATAGTTACCCAATTTTAAGGTGTTTGCATTCTTAATATGTCCAATCTATTCTAAATAAATTTACATGCGATGTTAAACATTCTATTAAGAACTTAAGATCTATCAGATTTGGTTATCAGGACAAATTCAGAGGAGAATCTATCTTTCTGAAATCACCTTTTATCTACCCAGATTTACCAATTATATGCTTCTACAATGATTTCCGGGGCTTATGATGTTGCTCGAGTCTAATGCCAGATATATTTAGTAGTATAAGTGTCTACACACTACCATCCATATAAAATTAATTTTATCTCTACACTGCTGTCATGCATAGCTCTTCATTTTATTCACGAAAGTTCTGTATACTCGACAATTTGTAATCATGAATATGAATTAGTTACTCGCAACTCAATACATACTAAATTTGTGGGGGCCATCCCTGGTCTACCTCAGAACGAAAATCTGGTCCTAGTAATAATTCTATTTTCTGTTGGAGTTGGATTCTATCCCATTACCTTAGGACAAAAACTATCATATTTTTAGAAACCACTATTAATTCTGTGAAGAGACAAACTGTTTACTGTGCATGGACTTGTACTCTGCACCAGTTTGCTCATTTCTTTCTCTTTGATAATGACCCTCACATTTTCCGTAGAAAAATGAGAGGAACCAAATATGCATACACTTTATGTCAACTTTATAAATGCTGTACAGCGTACCTTCACTCATAAAATCAACCATGATTACTGTTATGACTACTGAAAAACTATTATTAAACTGAGCTGTCCTCCTGTTTGCAGTTGTTCATCATTTTGTCTTGCACTATCGCAGTAGGGACAAATCTCAGCCAGTTCATCTGCATTGGTAGGTTCACGGCTGTATCATTCCAAGTCCTTGGCCATATGAAGACTATTCTGGTCCTTTTCTTGGGATTCATCTTCTTTGGAAAAGAGGGCCTAAATCTACAAGTTGTCCTAGGCATGGCAATTGCAATAGCGGGAATGGTTTGGTATGGCAATGCTTCTTCTAAGCCAGGGGGAAAGGAACGCCGTAGCTTATCCATTCCTACCACTAAAACACAAGATTATGCTGCACTGCCTTTGTCCTCTGAATCAGTTGAGGAGGTATAAAAAGTAGTAAGGCTCACGAGAAAGGAAGTGATTAAACTTTTGGTGAAGTCCATAGTAAATTCGTGCGCCCTTTAGGCGAGCTGATTCATTTTCTTTATACCTAGAGGGAATTCCCCATTATTTATAGATCATATTGATATATCTCTGCCGTTTGTGTTAAGGAATTGTTTGGGAGGGAGAGAAGATGACAACTCTTTTTTAGGAGGATCTGCATTATGTTCCAAATTTTTTATAATAGAAAATATTACTGTTACTGTTTCTTTTATAGTAAAGAGTAATTCCATTTATGTCGTCGTGGTTGGCACTTGTCAACTTTCTGCTTCTGATGACTGCATTGTTCAGGTTCAAATGTAGGAATCTTTGCTGGAAGTGACCAATAATTAATAAACTATTTTAGTATATATAAATAACTGGTAGTTAGACTACTCCTTAAAATAGAAATAATTTTTTCTCGCCTTAACTAACACTATAAGTAATTTTAAAGTAAAAAATGATTATAAGAAATGTATCACTGATGTTATTTAAATATTAAAAATTATAATTTCTTGTAAATATTTTTTATTATTGATGTTTTTAACTAAAGTGAGATACCAGTTACTCCATAGATGATAGTAAAAAGAAAGTAAATGTCCCTCTGTTTTCAAAATATTGCTGTGCTAAAACAGGCTTTTCAGTTACAGCAATGAAAGTCCAGTCTTTAAAGGGATAAGAGTTAGTTGTGAACTTGTGATTGTTCACCCGCGTCTATATTTACTTAAATATATTATCTCTCGATAGTCAATTTCATTCTATAGGAAAACCAATTTCTAATAAAATTGATACTATCAAAAGATAACAAATACCGACAAATGGGGCCTTGAGCATTTGTCTAAGAGCAAACAACTAATATGTGGGCTGTACTTTTAAGCCATTGGCAATGCATAAATGTCGACTAAGTTACTAGAATTAATTATTAAACCAAAATTTGTATTTATAAAAATTAACACTGAAATATTATAGATTTTTTTGTCTTTACGAAAAAACATCATTGTTTTTCATTCGAGAAAAATATATATAAAAATTAAATTAAATATATTTTTTTGTCACTCTATTATGCTTAAAGTTAATTTTAAGTTTATTTATTTTAAAAATTAGTTTTTTATCATCTACTAACAAATTCATGAGATTTTTTTAGCCTCCTATCATTTTAATGATTGGCCCTCTCATTAAAGACATGATACTTAGATGACATTTGTGAGTTGAATAAAATATTTTTCATATTATTATTGTAGTAATTAGTTTTATTATTTATTTTATTTATACATTAAAACTAAAATATAAATATTTTTATCTAAATATTTTAAAATTTTCAATTATTGTTGAATAAAAATAAATTTTAAATATTTCAATTCATAAATAAAAAATTACTTTTAATATTTTCATGTATAAATAAGATAAATATAAAATATTATTGAAAATAAAATAAACTAAATTTTATATAAATATAATAAAATTTAAAATTATTTAAAAATAAAATAAATTTAATTATTTTTATAATTTTAAATTATTAAAAAAAGTTAAATATATTTTAAGTATTTTATAATTGTAAATTGAAATTCAAAATACTTTAATATATAAATTAAAAATAAATTTATTTTTAATATTTTAATACATAAATAAAATTAATTATAACAATAATGACATAAAAAATATTTTATTTAACTTATAAATATCATCTAAAAGTCATTATATTAATAAAAGTGTCGCATCATAAAAAATAATGAGATAAAAAAATCTCAAACATTAGTTGATAGAAAAAGAATTAAAATTTCATATTCCACAAAAATAAATCATTTAAAATAAAAAATAATAAAAAAACTTCAATGAAGTTGTACCGTGAATGAGCAGAGCTAAAAAAAAAGAGCAGAATAAATGCTTAACGTTTTGTTAGGTGGGCTATGGGGTAACATAAGGAAGGATTTTGTAGGATTCACTTGTCATGGTCCCAACAACAGCTTAGATCTGCAAATTTAACACTTCACTTTTGTTTGAGACAATGGGAAAACAGGAGCTGTTATAAAAGCCTGATTTTCTGAAACATGGGGAATGATGCATTCATGCAAATACAGTAAAAATTAAGTTCAAATTTGACATTTAAGACGTCACATACCAACACTTTTGTTGTAGCTTCAGCCCAGCACCTGCCTCTGTCCGGACCCAAACATTATCATTTTTTTTTTCTTCCAAGTTAAAAAACATATTTACTGCGTTTCCAAAATCTATAAACAATTTACTGCTAGTATTTTGTTTCTTTACACAAGTATATACTTTTCTTACTACTACGTTTCATTTCATTTATGAAGAAAAAAGAACATCAAAATCAATATTTATTAATTATTTATATTTTTTTATTAAGAACTATAAGATATTATATATTTATTAATAATATTAAAAGAATATATTAAATAAAAATATAAAAGTAATTTGAAGTAAAACTATATATAAAAGGAAAAACTTTCCAAAAAAACTCCTATATACGAAACTGAAACTAGTAGTAAATAAGTTTTACATGAACACAATTCCAACTTAATATAAATAAATAAATAAACTCAAAAAAAGTAATTTAATTACATCCCTTAATATTTTTAATTTTTTTAATTATTTATATATTATGTCTAAATGTTTGTGTCCAAAATATTATGCTGACGTAAATATTTCTCCTTGCAATTATTACGATTGTCAATTACATGGCTCGCTGGTCTTGATTGCGAAATATTGTGCTATGTTTGTATTCTTACGCTATTCATTTTAAACGAAATATGCGTTTTTGGTGTAATATTTAAGATTGAAGTGAACAATTAATTTTAAAATATAAAATAAGTAATATTAATTATTAATGATTGATATTATGAGAATATGTATGACAAATTATCAAAAATTATAGTATCAATTATTAATTCAGTTATTTTATCGATTTTTCACATAAATCAAATTTTAATATTTAAAAAGATAAAATTTAAATTTTTCAATTTTTGTTCATCATCTCTATTTCTTTTTATTTTATTTTATTTTATTTTCATTGATTTGAAAGTTTATATAGAAAAGATCAAGTATTTAATTTTTTTTACGAATGTAAAATCATTTAATATATTATTAAAATATTATGAAAATATATGGTATTTTAGTTAATAGTTTTCAACTCTATAACTATTAAAATTCTATATTAAATATTTAACATGTATGAATTTGTTTACATAATTCATTAATGTATAAAAAGTGTCACACTGTTATTTAAAATACATTAAAATTTGATATATTTTTTAATTTATCGTGAATAGTCCGCGATTCAAATATATTTATTTCTTTAAAAATAATTTTTCGATGTTCAATAAAAAAATAAAATTAACGAAGATTGACGGTATTCAATAAAAATTTATAAATTAAATTTGATATCTCTCACAATTTATTTGTTTGTCTGCAATTAAATAGTTAATAAAAGTAATAATAAATATTGTATTAAATTTTTAAAAATAAAAATAAATAGAAAATATATATTCTACAAAAGAGGAAGTACTCCCTCTGTTAACAAAATAACTGGCTCATTTGATTTCACACATTAATAAAAATAATTAAAAAAATATTACATTAAAAATGTCAATTATTTTAAAACAGATATTTTTGAAAATTTACGAGGTTGTTGAAGACAATATAGACCCGGTGGAGAATTCGTTATGGTTGCAGAATCAAATATGTCCAATGAAGATCTAATTACATGTTCGATGGGCTTATCTATGTCGGTAATATTACTGGTGGCTCTTGGCTAAAAGATACTAAGATCATTTTTAGTTGTCAACTCAACCTCATATTATTAAATATTATTAAATAAGCTTTATTTTGTCATCATTCATTTTTTATTTCGTTCAATTTATTTATTAAATAGATGCACAACTTTAATTTAAACATTTTAAAATATTGTTATATATTATTATAACTTAAATTTAAAATAAAATTGAAATTTTATTTTTTTATAAAAATAATAAAAATTAAAAAAAAATTATTATTATTATTAATAAATTAAAAATAAAAACTAATAATTATAAATTAATAAAAAAAAAAGTAACAATTAAAAATTTATTATTATTAATAAAAATAAAATAACAATTATAAATTTATTATTATCAAATTATAAAAGTATTATTATTTTTATCATACCATGATAAAAAATTAGCATAACTCCAACAATAAATTAGCTAAAATTTCAATTTGACGTACCTTTACATTAACATACGAATGTATTTAATTACCGTCAGGGATTGCCACTACTGTGTTCCTGCCATGTCCAATTGTTGATTATGTCCAAAGATAGACCTGCTTCATTTTCTAACTTTAAGAATTTTCTTTATACACTATACCTTAATTATATTGTTTTTGTGATTTCAATTACGTACATTAATAGATACTCTCACCCATAAATGTGTTTCCTTCCTCGGAGGGGCTTGTATGGTTATTAATGATTGCAGTGATACTCCTTTTTTAAAAAAAAACAAATGGTACACAAATAATTATAAGATTTTTAGATTAAATTTATGATATGATGTCTAATTTAAAAATGGTAAAAAAATCCATATAAATGGATATATGTTGATAAATCGGTAACAAACATAAAACGTGTAATTTAAAATATATTTTTTTAATAAAATAAATTAATACTTATATTAAACGTTAATTAATGGATACATTAACAAATGTAATAATAGATACTCTCATCCATAAACGTGTTTCCTTCCTCGGAGGAGCTTCTGTGGTTATTAATGATTGCAACGATACTCTTTTTTTTTTAAAAAAAAAAAATGGTAAATATTAATAAAATTTTATATAAACAATTATAAAATTTTGAGATCAAATTCATGATACGACGTCTAATTTAAATATGATAAAAAAAATTCTGTATTAATGGATATATGTTGATAAATCGGCAATAAATATAAAACGTATAATTTAAAGGATATATGTTAATAAAATAAATTAACATTTATATTAAACGTTAATTAATGGATATATTAACAAATGTAATAATATTTGTTTCCACAAATATTATTAAAATTGATATCTTATAATACGTTTTGATTAAGTGTTGATAAACTAGTGTAAGATTTGTGCCTTTGTATTGAAAAATATTTGTCAATAAAATTTTAATTAATATTTAAATTTTAATAATATTG
>JBBPBS010000276.1:9852410-9873687 GCA_037974835.1 Cicer judaicum
TATAACATTTTTTTGTAATACAATGGTATAAAACACTTCTAAGGTCACTTGTTAAAAATTCAAAAATAAAAATTTTGTATTTAAAAAAATATATTTTAAACTTTGTTAAAATTGAATATATAACTTTTAATACATTTTTTAAGACCACTTGTAAGTTGTGCATTCAATCTCTTAATATCCTAAAAAGTTAGTTTGTTTTTTATTTAATTTTGTATTCCTTAACAAATATTAGGTTTCTATCTATATTTACTATTTCCTGTTTATAATATAAATAAAATATATCAAATTTTATTAAATAAATTAGAATTTAATTGTCTTTTTATAAAAAAGACTAGAGATTGTACTTTTTTTTTATATCTAAACGGATGATAAATAAATTTACATCAGATTGTTTAACTCCTTTATATGTTGAACTATATTTTTTTAAAAAAAAAAAATAGGAATATATTTCAAATAATTGCATGATATTATGATTGTCTTTTATAAAAGTGACCCATTGAGAGTAAATTGTAACGGTCAAAATACTAGGGCATATTAGTGAAATCGACCAATCCTTGACTTTACATATAAAAACTGAGTGTTATGGTAATTATTGTCACAGGATTCAGCATGATTAATAGGAGTAATTGTTCGGACCACAAATAAAAAGAACTTAAGAAGTTCAACTTTCTCCGCGAACAGCAAATTTGGTTGGACCATTATTGTTACCAAAAAAAGTCTCCAATTCCATAATTGCAATCCTTTTATACGATACTATTGTATTTTCATCATAATTATCAAGAATCTATACCCCACGAGTGATTGCTCATTTCTGATTAACACAAAAAATAAAAGACGAGTAAAAGAATCCATTTTGTCTGTTCTCCATGGATGTCGTGCTTTGCACGTGATCTAAATCATAGACGTGGTAAATTATTACTTTCTATGTGTCTGGGACAATGTGCCCTTTTAGTGGCCACGTATTGTAAACCTTACGCCAAAACCATCAACAATAAACAAAGAAAGAATTAGAAGGAGACAAATTACCCGTACTACCAAATTTTTTTATTTTATCAAATTGAATTTAAGAGAAAAAAAGTTAATACATAAATAAGGTTAAAAATATTTAAGAGTGAATTATGATTGAACTCATTGAATTTATATGTACAATTTAACTTTTGTGTATGTATGTGAAAATATGTTTATTTTTTTCCTCTCCAATATAAACTCTTTAAAATTATATAATAATAATAATAATAATTTAAAGGAATCAAAAAATTTGAGAACCATATGTCGATTTGGTCATATATGTTACACTCTGATGAAAATTAAAAATAATAAATTTTACTTTACTATAAAAAAGTGTGTATTGATATATTGAATATTTTAATTAATAATTTCCTTTAATTTATTTATGTAAATATTATTATAATATTTATTAAAATTTAGAGTTTTAATATATTTATCTTTTCAATTTTGATCATAGTAATTAAATAGGTTATTTTTATAATCAAATAAAAAATTCATTTGAAAAGACATCCAAAAAATAAAACTAACTTTAATAAAAAAACATAATTTTAAAATAGATCTAAAAAATAAAACTTCAAATTTTGATAGTGTTAAATAATTTAAAAAATAATTAAACTAATTTATACATTATAAAATATTTAATTATTAATAATTTAATTTAATAATATTAAAATATATTAATTTTTGAATGTATTATAAAAGTCTCCTTAAAAACATAAAACATTGCATAAGATTAAAAAAAAAGTTGCAAGAAATAATGCAACACTTAATTGAATGAATATTTATTTCTAGCATAAAAAAACTGACATCTCACCTATTAAATACACACCATGAGTCGATGACCATCCCTTATCAGTCCTTTCAAATGCTCAGACTAATTTATTCATATAATTAATGTTATGTTTGTTTTTCTTCATAATTTAATTTAATTTTTAATTTATTTTGTGTTGAGCACCTGTCTTTTCTTGTCACACTGCCTGGGTTACAACTCTGATTGAGTTGGCAACACTTTAGTCCTCTAATCTGTCATTAGATATACTTAATTACACATGTTGATGTCGTTATGAAAGTACATAGGATGGTACGTACGGTCAATTGTTTCATACTACTTGTTTTCTTTTTTCTTTTATTTTATATATAAATTCCCCTAGCTAGAAATCTGTGAGTTTTCTTTAACTATGCCATAAGGTTAATTAGAAATCAGTGTGGACCGTAATACAAATTTAGATATGATGAAGTTTACCACTGTACACAACTCAAACTCTTAAAATATAAATTACAAAAAAAATGGAAAATTGAACAGATTTTTATTTAAAAAAATTATTAGTTTTTGTGGTTATGTGAACGGAAAGTAATTGAGCCATATAATTGGAAGGGTCGCAAATGTGTATTTGAAAGTACATTTTTGTGAAATGAAGGTGGTGGAACTGTTTGACCCAAAAACGGTGGTGTTTGATTTGAGGTAAGTGAGTGAGTATAGCTTTTGTTGAGAATAAGATTCGTGTGGTTCGCACATTCCCAGCCACAGCTATCAGAATGACATGCGTAGGATGAGTGAAACGTGGGCCAATCAGACACCTGCTTCTGTCGGAAACTATACCCTACAACTACAACGTCGCATTTGCGATATGATACCTACGCTTTGGTCTATCATCCCTGCAACTCAGAAATGGGCGATCACATTCAATATCTATTGGATACCGATATTTTTAGATACACATATTAAAATTATTTATTTTGTTAACAAATGTCTTCAAAATTTAAATACTAAATTTTTAATATATTTTCAATGAAAAATATTTATATTTAAATTATAAACAAGTATTTTAAAACACTTTTTAATATTTTTTATTATTAAATTACGTATATAATTTTTGTTGTTATTGAGCGGTATTTAAAATAGAAATGGATATATTTTGTTATCTTTTTTAATAAATAAAAATGAGTTTATTTACGTAAAAAAAGAGTAATATCCAAAGCACAAGATATATTAAGAGTAGTGATTAATACCACAAACACAATATAACTCTTCTTGAATAGTTTACAACTCTATAAATACTAAAATGTCACATTGATTTGCTTCCATCACTATATAATGAGCTTCAAACTCTTACTCAAATTATACTAAAGTATGATGCAATTCCCAACATTTTTTTTTCTATTCTGCTTGACTTATTTCGAAATCACATCTCATATTTCTTTATATCCCTTTGATATTTTAAAGTGATTTTATATCGTTGTTCCTTTGATATTTTAGAGCAATTTTGTATCATAGTCATTTCGATTTTCAGAGCAGTTGTTATGTCGTAGTTATGTCGATTATTTAGTGGTCCTAATACTACTATTCATTTAGAGCGATTTTTATGTTGTAGTCATGTCGAATTTTAAATGGTCATAATATAACTATGAACAACTTTTGTGCCACAATCTTTTAGAGTAGTTTTTTGTACGTAATTCTTTTGATTTATGAGTTGTCATAGTGCTATATTGTAAGTGACTTTAATTATCATATTGAGAGTAACTTTAATCACTATATTGAGAGTGTAAAGTGCATCGACAAAGTTTTTTTTTTGTTTCCCATGAGTTCTTTGCATCAAAATTAGTCATCTTCCAGACATTGTCAAACACAAATTGTGGATACTTCTTTTAGTTTAGATTAGAAGCCAATTTACCACATAAGTGTCTAACGTTTTATGCTAGACTTTAACTCCTATTGCTTTTATCTAAAACAATTTGATAAAATACTCTTCAATTTTTTATTTTATTTTATAGGAATTAGATTTGTTGACAGAAAATATTATGGAAACTTGAAGCGTAGAAGTAAAAAGTTATAAAGATTAAAAAAAAAGAAAATTTATAGGAATTAAACATATCTAAGTGACAAATCTAATTAGACGACACTTAATTTAAAATTGGTGGAGGATATGAAGTCGATGTGGCCAAAAGAAACGGATGATATATAAGCTAGTTGATACCATATAAAATTGTAACATATAACAAATAAATTAACTATATAAACTAATTAATTTCACTATTCGAACTAACATATAAAAAAAATATTATAAGTTGGTGAGAGAATATTCGTTACCAATAGTTAAAAAAATTAAAAATATTCGTTACCAAGTAATTAGGAAAAATGTTATAACTATGTGCTACCATTAATTTCTAGATTATTTTTGAAAAATTACTCACCTACAACTAACTAAAATGAGTTATGCATATTCCATTATTATTATATTTAAAAATTGAGGTTTGACATAGTTAACATAATACACGCAAGTGGGTTTTAATTAGCTATGAATAATTTAAGCACAATATTTCAAATAAAACTTATGTCTCATCCTTGTCTTATTGATTCCATTGACGAGTTTAATATGTTGGAAATATTGGGTAGGCGACGATGAGGAGTAAGTAACTGGAAAAGTTTTGGCAAGAGTGAACACAGCGCTCGATCAATAATTTAATTAATTAGAATAATTTATAATTCCATAATACGTGCTTGGGGTTCCTCATTCACCGGACAGCTTTCAACATAAAACCTTTGGCTTGTCTACTAAAAAGAAAAGTTATTAGATTCAAATCTGACCCATGCACAACGCGTTCAAACCCAATTTATTCATTTATACTATAAAGTTATAAACTGCTACTAGTATACTACCTTCCAAATAATTGACAAGTAAAATTTTTAAATTAGTAATATTTAATAATGTTCCTATCCCCATTGCATTGACATATGAAACACAACTATAATAAGCAACCACATAGTATAACGTTTACTACAACATTTTAATTTCAGTCAGCTCAGATCTCAGTGGAATTGTCAATTTCCTCTATTCGAAATAAATTAAGAACCATGGGATATATATAAAATTGAGAAGCATAGGTGATTCCGTGTGTGTGTGGAACACGTTACCAAAGTCGTTATGCTACGGTAAAGTTACCATCAAGATTGTAGATCACCCTCCAAATTAATGGTTCTAATAAACAACAAGAAGGGAAATAAAATATCCAAACAACTAGTAGTTATAATTACTTCACCTGTTTTTAAATCATTTAAGGAAAATAAATTGACTGTTAATTTCAGAATAATATTTTATGTAGAGAAAAATGATATGCATTATTAATGTAATTTCTTTTTCCTGAGATTTTAATTAAATTTATATATTACGCCATATCATATCACTCAACCCCATTTTTATTATAAGATATGACAAAATAAACAATTAATTCTTCTTTTTAATATAGACAATTTTAAAATCTAATGTACTACTCTATTGATATTAAGAAATTCAATAAAAAGTTTAATTTTATATACTTTTAATGAAAAATATTTGCCATTATATATGTACATATTACAATCAATCACCTGCAATTTTAGAACTAATTATAATTAAAATTAAATATTTTTAATAATTCAACAATTATAATTATAAAAAAAGTAAAAATTATTTTTGTTAACAATACGTATGAATTATATTCTTCAAAACAAGAACATTTTTGAGATAATATTTCACGAACAACAAAACAATTGATCCCTCCCAAAAATCGTTATCCATTACTTTGTTTTATTAATTCAATGATACAAACTTTAAAAGACAGTGATTTAAAAATATAGTAGTCCATCCGTCCCGTCCTTATTATAAGACTCGATTTTGTTACAATAAATTTATTAATTAGTAAAAAAAAACAATACATTTATCAAAAATGCTAATTACTTTTTTATGATTATATTTTTTTTACAATTAACAGTATAATATAGAAAAAATGGCTTTTTTTACGAGTAAGAATTATAAAGATAAACGAAAGTTTTTTTTTGTTAAACAGTTACAAATTAAAGAAATTATTTTTGTAACTAAAATACTCGTATTGATTAATTAATTAAAGGTCTTATATTAAGTTACACTTAGGGTACCTTGAAATAAGGGTTTGAACGTGCAAGACACGAGGGATCACGTGGGGTTTCCGGTGGCACCGGTGTGTGCGTTGAAGGAACCTTTGCTTAGTATTTTTGGGCTTCAACTAATTTTTCGAGGTCGACCCTGCTTTTTACGTACTAGTACTATATTTGTTTTACCTATAATAAATATTAATTTAATTAGATCCATGCCATGCGCATTCTTTTCAAAGTACTAAGTTAGTTTTATATTTGTAATTAAGCTTAATAAAAAATGTTAAGGATAAACTTGGACTTTAGTAGCGACTCACGTGCTTGTCTTATCCTTAAACAACGTTCTCCTTTTCCCCCCAATTTTCTAATTGATAAAGTTTAAGCCTCCAATTGTAATCTTGAATTTTTTGCTTTGGGTGAATCAAAACGAGCCATTCAAGGTAAACTTTGTTTGAAGAATCGAAGCTAATGTCCGTGGGCACTTCGAAAAGAAGGTTGGATCGCATATAATGCCCAAAAATTTGGATTCCTTGTGGTGTGACCACTTGTTCGTGCGCAGAAATATCATTACATAAATATTCTGTGTAAAGTGTGTATATCAATTCAACAACAAACTATGAATATTCTAATTTCTAAGCATTTTTAGCATGAAACTGTCATCTCACTCTAAAGATATTATAGTTGAAATATTCAATAAAAAAATTATAGTTTTTTTTTTAATATTGTTATTATAGTTTGATTTGATTGAATGTGTCTGTAAAATTTATTTATAAGTAAATAAGTAAATTAATTTTTCAAATTATAACTGGCGATTAATTAATATTTAGATTTTACAAATAAATAAATATATACTTAAAATTATAAAATAATAATTAAAATAGTTTATATTTTAATTTTTATGATTATATATTATAATATGATATGTTAATTTAATATTTAAACCCTCTATATTAAAATATTTTATGGGATAATTTGTCCAAAATTAATTTATGCACAATTACAATTACTCAAATTTTTATTTGAGATAACAAAATTTTATTGATAAATTTATTTATAAGAAGATGACATTGACGTGAAATTAACGTAAATAAGTTGCATATTCCATTACAATATTACATTAAAGTATATAACGATCAAAGTTTACATAGCTACCACTTTTAATAAATAAATAAAGAACCGCACACTATTACTGTAAATTAACTTTACATATATAATTAATAAAAATAATTGATTTTGTTATACGGTCTCACTATATAATTATAAATCATAAAATAACTATATACTTAACGAATTGTGTTGGTTGTTTCTATAAAATTATTAACTTAAAAATATATATTTATTATTTTTTAATTATCAAATTAATCTTTTATTCTCTCGTATTTTTAAAGTTATTGAAAGACTAATTACTTTATTGATAAATAATTTTATTTATTTTTTGTAAATTGTTGAGGGTTAATTAGTTTAAAGACTGCTTTTCATATTTATATAATATTTCAGAGAAAAAATTAAAGAGATAATAATTGTTGGAGTGATAAGAAGGTTATACATTTAAATCTCTTTATAATAAAATTAAAAACTCTTGTAGTTGCATATTTAGATTATTTGTGTAATTTTTTTACTACATTCTCTTCAAATATTTATCTCTTATTTCATTTCATCCACATTATTTATTTTAATTTAATATTTTTTCTCCTAATAATCATACAACTTTGTTGTAGATGTAATATTGTATTAGATGATCCAATTTTTTGTAATTACTAACGTTCTTGAGTTTTGAAAAATTATTTCAAAATAAATTTCTGTCATTGAAGATATTTCTTATTTAAGTCGCGGACTAAGTCACGCTTTTTAACACGTTTCGTAGCATTGCCTAAATTGTGCAAGACAAACTGTATCGGAGTTCCATTGCACCATAGAAAATTTTAGAATTATACCTTCAATATGATGGTTAAAGTCACTTGTAATATGGTACTTTGATCACTTGTAAATCAAAAGGAATACAACATAAAATTGCCCTAAAAGGACAATGATATTAGGACAACTTAAAAATTGAAGGGAAACGACACAAAAATCGTTCTAAAAGATAGTGGTATTAGGACCACTCATAAACAAAGGGAATACGACACAAACCGCTCTAAAATGAAGTGCATCGAGCAAAAGATGAAACGAGAGAAAGTTGGAAATTGCTTTTAATTTTTGTGTGCTCCTCGTAAAAGTTTGACATTCTTATATAGTGATGAAAGCAAACCCACATATGTTAAATATCCAATGTGGGACTTTAGTATTTATAGATTTGTAAACTACTTAATATATCAGGGCTTTCAAACGTGGAACTTCAACAATTTTTAAATTCACACACTAATGTACTTTATGTTCCAACAATCCCCCCATTTAGATTAAAAAAATGTTTCTGAAGTAACGTTAAATGCTCATTAAAATTGTGCATAAACATACATGTCTTTTGATTTGACCCTTTGCATAGTAAGTAACATAATATTTTCATAAGGTGTATTTTAAAAATCCCGTGCATTAATAGCTGTGAACGTCTATTCCAATATAGTGGATGCTTTAGGAATTATGCCTCTAAATTCTATAGGAATTGACTCTACTTCCACATTCACATAGATGATTCTATCAAGATTAGTCACGTAACTAGATCCTTCACTCCACATAGAGTAAAAATCTCGTTAAATTTTTATGTTACCTAATCCTATCATCGCTTTATGAATCATGTTTCTTTGGTTTATAAAAGCATGTTCATCTTATATCGCTTAACGACTTATTATTATCCATTGAAGCTAATTATTAGGATCTCCGATTTTTTAGGTTGGGTTACTATAATGAGTGACTCTTTATGCAATAGTCCCATCCTTTTGGATGTTTTTATGACTTTCTATCTAACAAATTATTTCGTTAATGGATCTGTTAAATTCTCATCAATGCGTATATGATTCCTTATAACATTTCCTTTAGAAATTAACTCACTAACAATGTTATGTTAACAATGTATTTGTTGTATCTTATCGTTGTAATAAAGATTCTTAATCTTTGCAACAATTATGGTACTATCGCAGTGGATTAACACAACTGTCATATGTTTTTCCTATAAAGGGATATCAATTAGCAAGCATCTCAACTAACATGTTTCTTCACTAGCAGTAACTAGTGCTATCATTTGAGACTTCATAATGGAATACGCTAATATTGTATTTTTCTTTGATTTTCAAGATACAACACCATATATACTAAAAATATGACAATTAGTTGTTTTGGAGTCATTTGATAAAATGTTCCAATCAATATCGTTGTATTCTTCAAAGAAGGTATGAAATCTTTGATATTGTAATCCGAGATTCATGTTCCTTTTAAGGTCTCTTATAAATATTTCAATAATGTGTCAATACTCCTTACTTGGTCTATTGGTAAACTTGCATAATAGTCCCACGACTTACACAATGTCGGATCTAGTACAACAAGTGGCGTACCTGAGACTTCCAAAGATGCTATCATTTAGTTTGTCTAACACCTTTATTAGTATTTTTGAAATTTTTTACACTTGGATCATATGGTGTGCAAACATGTTTACAGTCAAAGTAATTGTATTTCTTTGATTTTTTTTCAACATAATGAGACTGATCCAAAGAAACTCCTTATTTTGACCTAGTATTTTTTATTCCAAGTATTACTCTCGCTTATTCGAGGTGTTTCATATTAAAATTGTTACACAACAATGATTTCATAATATTTAGAACATGAATATTTGAACCAAATATGAGTAGGTCATCTACATAGAGAAATATAATAATGCAAATGTCATTATTATCAAGTTATCAAATAATTCACTTTAAATCCTTTCAATATAATCAAGTTATCAAACTTTTCATGTCATTGCTTGTGAGCTTGTTTAAAACCATACATGATTTTTCTAATTTATAGACCTTATTTTCTTGTCCATGAATCAAAAAACTTTCAGACTGTTTCATATAGATTTCTTCTTCCAAGTCACCATTTAAAAAAGACATTTTTACATCCATTTTATGTACCACTGAGGTATGAATAACATCTAGTGAAATGAGTACTCTAATAAATATAATTCTAGCGACATCGTATCGGAGTTCTACTACAGCCACGAAAGTCTCCAAGATAAACAACTTAGACAAATTGTATCGGAGTTCTACTGCACTGTTGAAAATCGTTCAAGAATTACACTATCAATATGACGGTTAAAGTCACTCTCAATATGGTGATTAAAATCACTCTCAATATGATAATTTGACCACTCATAATTGGAATGAAATACGATACAAAAACCACTCTAAAATGAAAATGATATTAGGACCATTTAAAAATCAAAGAGATTGTGGCACAAAAAATGCTATAAAAATCAATGGTATTATGACCACTCAAAAATGTAGAGACCACGACACATATCTAAAAGGTAGTGCATTTAACAAAATAGGGAGAAGATAGAAAGTTGAGAATTGTATCTAAATTTGATATGTTTTTCATAAGAGTTTGACACTCTTTATAAATTGATAGAACCAAACTTACATATGTTAAATATCTAATGTGAGACTTTATTATTTATAGTGAAATATTAAATAAATATCTAAACCAAATCCATATATGTTAAATATCTAATGTGAGACTTTGACAAATTTTAAATTTATACATCAACATACTCTATATTTTAATATTAACTATTTTAAAAAATAAAAAATTTAAAAACTGAGTTGAATGATTACTCCTTCCGAAGTATAGCGAATTGTATCTCTATAATTAGAAATGTATGTGACACATGCAGGCATGTACCGCAAAATATTTTCTGGACATATTGTTTTTCTAATATACATACGCGTCATGTGGCGTTGTATTTTTCTTTGGGGAGAAGTTTTATTCCTAACTTCGTCAAACTATCTAGTATCTTCCATACTAGTATTTTTTTGTGTTGCCAGCCCACTGAAGATTATATATCATACTTCTATACTTTGATCTTTATTTCTACAAATATGGAAAAATTAAACTTTACTTTTACTATTTTTATTGAATTTTTTTTAATTCATTATTTATCTAATATAAATATAATTTTTTGATGTTGAATTTTATTTTCCAAAAATCTAATTTAAAAATTAATATATCATAAATTTGAAATTTCTGATATATATATATGATAGAAATATTTTAGTTATAGAAATTTTAAAAATAAAATTTGTGGTATGAAAAAAAAATTAACTTTTTTTTAGTATGTAAAACAATTTGAGATTTTATATTGAAAATTTTGATGTATAAAAAAATTCAGAATTTTTTTATATTAAAATTTCAAAAATTCAAGATTTCTGATATATAATAAAGATTGAAAAAAAATTCTTATAAAATTTCAGAAATTCAATTTCTAGTATGTAAAAAAAACTGAAAAAATTTTACATACTGAAAATTTTAAAAACTCAATTTTTGATATGGAAATGGAGAGAAGAATTCACATTTCGTATTTTACAAATTTTTATTACGATAAGACAAAATTAAGAAACAATTTTGTATATTTAAAATTTCAAAAACAATTTTTAATATATAAAAATATTAAATGTGAGGTAAAAAAATTAGGCTGAATTTCTTTAAAATTTTGTATTATCTACTAGCATGTTTTTTAAAGTTCATACAAAAAATAATAAAATATAAAAGTAAGAATTAAGATGTAGAGATATAAAATCCAATTTTTCATTCCATTATATATCTTATGGGCCACGGCTACAGGTTGTATTTATATTTTAAAAATATATATGTGGCCCAATATCTACATCAAACAATTGTCCTCTTTTTTGTGTGCCTCTTTTCCATTTTATTATTGAATTGAATGATTAAAAATGGAAATATTGTGACTTAAGGGTTATGACATATGACACAGGACGTGTTAGTTGAGTTTTCTCTTTTTGTAGCGTGTGTTGAGGTGTCAAAAAACCATTCCACTCAAAAATAGAATATTTTTTCTTTTAAATATAAAAGTCCTGTTTTTTTTAAAGGTTTCTGCTTAATTAGTTTAATTAAAAATTCATGTTACACGTATGTTTGATATGTACATATACAAACGCATTATCATGTTGGCAAAGATATTTCTGAACCACCTCAGTAGAAATGGTAAATAGAGTAATTTAGAAAATATTTAAGTTTCTTTACTATCTTGTTGTCTCCTAATCTTTTATCTAATACGTAAATTTTCTTTTATTACATTCGTTAATATCAGAAACTGTGAGAGAATATATAGTCCATTGACTCCCATCTAATAATAAATAAAAACCAAAACTTGCTTAAAGCTAAAAGAATTGTATTTGTACAAATTTAAATTGAAATTTATGGGCTATTATTTTATCTAGTATCCCTAATACTCACATCTATTTCTATCTTTTTTTTTTGACATGTCTATCTCTTTATCTTCTTCATGTATAGTAACTCATGTTTGCCTTTTGTCAAATATTGGCATGGAAGATTTCGATGCGTATCATTCAAAATTCACATGAGATACGTGCTTTTTAATTTTTATGGAAGAGTGCGTATAAGTTGTACCAATTACTTGGAAGTTATAAATTAGAATTTAGAAGCTCACAGCCCAAAACTAAATTTTCCTATTCCAACTGGGAGAAAATTGAATTTTGTACTTCATAATTGGACTTATATTCCCTTATTTTAAAATTTTATCCTTTAATTTACTAAAATATCCTTATATATAATAAAAACTAAAATAAATTTAAAAAAAATAATTTTTTTTCTAAAATTATTTTATCGAAAATTTCACAGACAAAATATTCGATAATTACTTTTCAATATCAAAAATTTTATTTTTGAAATTTTCAAGAGTTAGTCTCATTCGAAAATTTGAAAAATTGATAGTTATTCTCAACCAAAAATTTCATTTTTTGAACTTTTTGGTATTAAAAAATAACTACCCAATGGAAGTTCCAGAAAAATTCATATTTAAAAGATCCAATACAATATATTTTTTACATTTCAAAGAGGTTCAATTCTAATTTTTTGAACTTTTTGGTATTAAAAAATAACTACCCAATGGAAGTTCCAGAAAAATTCATATTTAAAAGATCCAATACAATATATTTTTTACATTTCAAAGAGGTTCAATTCTAATGAAAGAGTATAAAATCTAATTTTTTCAATAAATAAAAAAGGAAATTTTGGTCCATACATTTGTGAACACAATAAGGCCCAGCAAGAGTAAAGAGCCGTTATGTTTCTAAATTTGACATCAACAAAAAATAGTGTTTTATAACATGCTATTTAAAATATCTACGTTATTATTTTTTAATTAAAAAATTAAAAATACAAATTAAAATTATTGACTTTTAAAATAAAATATAATAATCAATTTCATAAATTAATAAAATAAAAGAATTAAAATTAAAATTAAAATTAAACCTAAACTAAAAATGTACATTTTAATAGTGATTTTGGTAAATGGGAAAAGTTGGGGCCTAGAAGCATATAAAGGCCCATTCGGAAGAGGCTTCAGTCCAAACTTTAATTTCGAACATGTTCGTGTAGGTAGATTTCATATTAAAAAATATTTCTATAAATCAATTCTTCCGATATTATTCAATTAATAACATATTTTCAATATCTACCTTTTGAAAGTTGGATTTCGCAACTCCCAATTAATCTTATACTCCAATTTAAAATTTTAAGGTTGAAATGGCTAAAATATCCTTAATTAAACTGTTAAAATAAAAAGTAGCATCATAGTCTACTATTTACATGTTCTAAAAAAGTGAGTTTTGTTCTAAAAATTTATTTATAAATAAATTTAGGAGAAATTAAATTTCTGGTAGTATTATTCAATACTAAAAAATTTATTTTTGAAATTTAAGAGAGTTTCATCTGGAAATTTGAAATTTTTTGTAGATTTTTATCAATATTGGAAATTTCATATTTTTGGATGAAACTCCCAGAACTTCAGTCAAATCTATATATAATGGTTGTGTTTTTTTATTATTATTTAAAAAAAAGTTAAAAAGTAAAGAACATATCGAATTTTAGAAACTTTCGGTTAAGTAGAAGTAAGTACCACATATTTCAAAAATTTGAAATTTTTAATTAGGTAAATGTAACTATCGAAAATTTCAAGGCACAAATTTTTGATAGTATAAATACTTCATCGGAAATTTGTTGGCAAAATTTATGGTAAAACAATCATATTACTGAAAATTTGAATAATGAAATTTCGGATAGTAAAAAGTTGTGTACCGAATTTGAATCGGAAAAATAGTCTTTACCGAATATTTGGTTGAGGAGGTAAGATTTTAAAATAATTTTTTTTTTAATCATTCACTGAATAAAAATTAAAAGAATAATTTTGATTTTTTAAGAATTTGGAGGCATAAGATTAATTGGAGGTACCAAATCCAACTTTCATACCTTTTCATGCAATTTAATAAGATTTTGGAGATATAAGGGGAAATTGTGGGATATTACCTATTTTAGAAATCTACTCATCATTAGGAGTAAAAAATAAATGTTTAATTATAGTTTTATTTTCTATACTTTTATAAATTTACGAAATTAACGTGTCTATTTTAAAATCTGATAGTTTTGTTTATTTATTATGAATTTTTAACTAAAAAAATACGTCATGATTTAGTTTAAATAATATGATACATGATTCAATGATGTGAAAATTAACATTTGTGAAATCGTAATAAAATATTCTAAAAACTTAATTTTGAATCTAAGATTTTATTATTATTATTATTATTATTATTATTATTATTATAATTTATCTAATGATATATGAATAATTATGCATCTAAATGATTCTATATTATGATATTTTATGTCACATTATTTAAAATATGTCAAATTATTATTTTTCAATTTAAAAATATGAGAGAATGACCAAAATTAATGACTTTAAAATAAATAGATCAATTTTATAAATTGTTAAAAATAAAAGAATCAAAACTATAATTAAAAAAATATTACAAATCAAAAAAATAAATTTATTTTTCTTATGTCTTTTTCTTGAATTACTTTAATCACTTTTTTTTCCGTAAAAATTATAAAAAATAATTAGTCATATGAAAAAAAAAATTGGTTAAAAGTGGGTGACATTTAAATAGATTCATTAAACGCAAATTATTTTGCAAGATTTGGTGTGCGAAATCCTTTTGCATGTAGCAGAGTTTTTCAAAGCTACTGTCCGATATAACTTTGAATGATGTTAATTAATATTAGTCGCATCATTTAAGGTTATATGGAATTAGGGGCTAGTGATTTATTTTTGCGTCTACCTCTGTTGATATCAGTTAGCCCAACTCATTGCTTTGTTAATTGAGCAAATATGTATTTTTAGGTGATGCTATAAGAAATTGAAAAGAAAAAGAACTTTATGTAACACTTTTAAAATTTTAAGACATTAAATACACACATTTCAATTATATTTTCTTTGTTGAATGTTTAACAAGTACAATATTTTTATTGACATTGTTTAGTATTGAATACAAATGATATATAGTCATACACTCAACACACACAATTAAATTTGTTCATCGTAAAAATTATTATTTAAAACACACACAACCAATAAGATGAAGCAAGTGTATTTCGATTCAAAATAAATATTAGTGTTCCCTTCTTAATTTTTATTACATTCACACAAATGACATTTCATTTAATGTTATAATATATTGCTAATTTTTACTCTATCTTGACCAATGAAGTTAAAGATATTAAGTAAAAAATTATTTAAAAATCCTAATTATTCTTTTCGAAATTTGGCATTTACCATCAATAGAGACATTATCCAATGCGAATGATTTTTTTTTTTTATTTATTTTTTTTAATTTATTTTCTATATCTTAATCACTTAACATTTTCAGCATTAATTCTCACCCTATAAATAGGGGTTCTGTGTGAGCAAATGTTGTGACCTTATTTTAAAACTTCCGATTATTGTCAACATAATGAACATTTAAAGAAATAATATACTTTCACCAATGCATGTATCTAACAATCGAATAAAACTCTCCCATGAATTGGAACCAACTACGATTTTAACTTATGTTTCTCGTCCTTGTGACTTTTCAAAACATCATTGAAGAAGTATTTCTAGTAACAAAAGTACAACTCTATATAAATATGTGGTTTGTTGATGTATATATGATTGAAATTTCAGATAAATATAATAATTTTTGTTTATCCCAGTTGTATTTTAACTTTTTGCTATAAATTATCATTTTCATGATAGGAGTATATGTGTTACCAAAAGTAAATGTACACAAGTTATCGTTATTATCGAGATTCAAATAAACTATTGATATTACTCAAGGAAAAAATTACACAAATTAAGTTGAAGCCAAACATTCAATTTTCCAAAAGATCGAGTTTGTATAATTGAGTTTTTACGAAAACACATGCACCATCAAGATTCAAGAAGACTTTAAAAGACACGTTGTTGGGCTCTAATTAAAACTAAGAAAACACACAATAATAAATTTTGTGTTTGAGATATTGAAAAGGGTGAGAATGGGAGGAGATAATAGAAAAGAGTTAAAATTGACAACATGCATAATCATGCATTATATTTCCTAGATATATTAATCTCTACATAACATAACAGAACACAACAAAACACACACCTTCTTTGATAGAAATATACATGATATTATACATATGCAAATATTAGTAGCTAGCTACCAGAAGAAATTAGCAAGTTCAGATTGATTTTGTGATTCTTCAAGTTCATTTGATGGAGAGTGAACATGTCTTCCTTCATATGTTGTTATCACCATTCTTGGATCTTCAGCCAATCGCTCCACTCGTTTCTTTACTCGACAATTATCTTGTGTGCAACGGTAGTAGCTTCTACACTCACTCAAAACACAATTATCTTGTTAACATATATATGAGACTCCTAACTTTCCACATTGTAAAGTGCATATTAACATTACAAAAACTTTCAAAATATATAAAGTGAAATCTAGCTTTAATATCGTCAATGATTATAGTCATGCCTTTCTTAAGCACCAAAATAAAATCATTCCCAAAATAAGGAGTGAGCTAGGCAAAATATATATAATATCTTAAAGAGTAAAACATGAATTCATAATGAGAGGAGGGTCTAGAGAGAGGAAAAAGACAAACAAAAAAGAGAATATATACCTTGGATGCTGTGTGTTCTTTACAACTTTCTGTCCGTACTTTCTCCACTTGTATCCATCATCCAACACATCCACATCACTCATTGTCTTGAAGCAAAACCTAGGCTCCCTCACTTTCCTTCTTGCCTTCATTTTCTTCATCTTTATGGCAGATACTCCTAAATCATTATCATTATCATCTCTTCTTTTACCCATCAAGCAATCACTTACTTCTCCCCATGCCCTAAATTCAACAATAATATGCAACCACAACACTTTAATTAACTCTCTTAATTAATAAAATTCAAATACGAGTACAAATGCTTCCAAACTCAATATGAACTAAATAGGAATGCTTACTTTACTTAACACAATCAATGGGACAAAAATACTATTCTAGGTTCATCAAATTTTAAGACCCAATACTCTATAATTGTTGTGTGGTGCAATTAGCAACTACAAGGACCAATAAATTTGGAGATAGAAAGTTTCTCTCTCTTTATCTAATAGTCATCACATCCACTACTTCATATAACAATGTAAATATTCCAAACACCAAATTTTGGTGCATACGAAAATTGAGATCTATATTTCTTTAGACAAATAGTTAATAAGAGATAATAATACTCTATCGATTTTGCAATTGAAGTACTCCTTATATATCTATCCATTATAGGAGATATGCATGGTGGAATAAAAAAAAAAAAAGAGAGAGAGAGAATTAATATAGCCTCACCATGAGTTAACTCCGGATCTGTTCAAGGAAAGGAGTTGGGGTCCTCCTCCACAAGTAGAAGTGAGATCTTCAAATTGGCGTGGTTTATGGACAACGTTTGCGAGTAGGGTTTCGGAGAAATTTGCAGGTTGAGGAGACAGTGAAGAAGACATTGCACTTATATTACCCTTCAAAGATTGATCATGGCAACCCAAAGGAGGTAAGGTCATGTTTGGAGGGAAAGGAATATTGAAACCCATCTGCATAGGGATCTCATGATGATCTTGTTCTTGATCAAACAAGCTTTGGTTAACAATATTTGTTGTTGACATAACTAATATTATCTTGCTCTTCTCTTCTTAATTCTCTAGATCTACCCAAAGCTAAACAAATTGTATATATAAGAAAATAAGATATAGATAAGTTGTAGCTATAAGGTTATCTTTGCAGAAACAAAACAGAGTTTCTTTTCAACTTTGGTTCAGGTTAATTACACCATTCATTTTTATTTGTAGCTACTATGCCTTATAACGTCGCTCAACCAACTTTCCCTTTTCTAATATTTCTTTGCAATTTTTCCTTATTTTCAAAAGGGAATATATATATATATATATATATATATATATATATATATATATATATATATACTTTTTATAATAATATTGCCTGTTTTATAATCATTGATCTTCATTAAAAAGATTTATCTCAAAATAATTTATATTTTCAATTTTTAAGAGGATATTAACTATATTTTTTTTAATGGTATGCATTCATAACTCTCAATTTAATATTGTAATGATAAATGAATTAATATTTAATAATTTTTCTTATTTTATTTGAAGCTTTTGAGAAACATGAATATTGATAATCTGAAGTTAATCTAAAGGTAAATAATTTATAAAAATATTATTCTCTTTTTATTTATTTATTTATATTTTTTTAATCTATAGAAATGATGATTATTTTCTTTCACACACCATATAAATATAAAAGCTTCGGAAAAGTTTGCGGTTACTGGTGCTCATATAAAGCTTTTGAAATTCCATGTACTAGCTTCATGGTTAGTGGAATTTTACTTTAGCATAGAAGTCAACAATACAAGACAAAAGGTTATCTTGAGAGGTTGCTCTCTTTCTACTCTCTTTTGCTCTTAAAAATATTGTATGAAACTTACATGCAATCCCCATCACGGTAGATAATAATTATCATATGGGCAAAAGTGAAACCTATTGATGAGTGCACAATAATAGAAAAAAAGATACATAATCAAATATACTCTTAAGTGAAAATTATCATTCACCAATTCATAACCATTGGTTCTCTCAAAACAAAAAGTGAAAAAGAGAGCTGGTAATTATTCACTTTGTAAGGTTACTTTTATCATTTTAGTATTGTAAAAGATGATTTTCTTTTGGGGCATAATGTGAAAAAGAAAAATAAAATAAAAAATAATATCACATGACAATGATGAAAAATCTTGGGTGCAAATCTCTAACAAAAAAAAAAATCTTGGTGCAAATCTATCACACCCCTCTGCATCGGCTTGATAAGATATGATTATTATGATGGATGAATGAGGCCTTATTTGACTTTTGTAACCAAAAAGCTAATTGCCTTTTTCATATGCCTTTTGTTATTTAACTTCCCAAAACTCGAACTAAACCCACATACACCTACCTTTATTTTTAAAATTCCCCTAGATCACCAACCTTATAATAATATTGTCATCATCTCTTCAATTAATTGCATAAACATTTGTGGTTAACTTTATATTTTGTATGCCCAATCGTATGTGGTCCAATGTGGTCATTGTAAGCATAGTTTCTCACTTTCCCAATCCGTTTAGAAAATTTACTTACAATGTGTTTTTCTTTTGTATTTTATCTTGTGGTCTAAGTATGCCTTACATCAAATAGTTTCATAAGTACAACTTAATTAATAATTTTAGAGACTTCAATATGTTGAGATTAAAGTTCAAATTCAATATTCTTTATCAAATACTAAATTCTACAATGAAACAAACAATATAATATATATTTTTTAAGTTACGATTTTGTAATTCAACAAATACTACTATAAATGAGTCCCAAAGTTTTACCACGTGGTTTGAATTGGAACCAAGAATAATGAGAAGAATGTCTCAGGTTTGATTCATGCTACTTATAACATTTTTTCTCACCATGCATTAACAAATTAACCACTAAAACTTATTGTTGAAAAAAAAAGACCACTATATAATTGACGGCTAATTTAGTTAATTAGTTACCTGTAAAGGGAACTTAACTTATATGTAATTTCTCTGGTTTGATTCATGCTACTTATAACATTTTTTCTCACCCAACATTAAAAATTGACTACCGAAACTTATTATAAAAAAGAAAGACCACTATATAATTAACGGCTAATTTAGTTAATTAGTTACATGTAAATGGAACTTATATTTAATTTCAGAATTTATATTATATTTAATAGTATTAATAATTAAGGATTGTCTAATTAAGGTGGATTTTACTATTTTTAATTAATTTTAATAAAATTTTATATTTTCTTTCCCTTTTATATTATTATGAAATTTATTTTTTACTAAAAATAGTAATGATCCACCTTAGTAAATATCTAATTAATATTATATTTTGAAAATATGTGTATTTTTCATTTGTTCAAAAATTATAGTAATAAAAGAAAATAGAGACCAACAAAAATGAAGATGATTCTAAAATTGTACATCATATTTTTTACAAATCCTCAAATAATTACATTAGTGGTTTGAGTTGGGACAGTAAGAACTTTTAAGAAAGAGATCTAAAGTTCGATCCATACTACCTACTAACCAGTAACCACCATTAATATCTATAAAAAAGCAAAAAAAAATTCACAAGCCGAATTCAAGATTCAAGTACATTTTTTCACTCTACTTGTTTACATCCTTATTTACTACATAAAACATTTATTTAACTACGTACCACTTCTGTTAAAAATTGAATCTATTATATATAAAACAATTAACTGCCAGTTCTGCTGTTTAACTGTAACAAAATTATACTCTTCTGCAGTTCTGCTGTCATAAAAAATTCTTCTACCTGACGGTGTTAATATATATATATATATATATATATTTTAAATTACGTACCCCATCAAATTACCTAATCATTGCAGTCTAAATTTTCTGCTTATTTTAATATAAGTGACAATAAATAAAATACATATTTTGTTACAGATAAAAAAAAAATATAGATACCTTATAAATTTAATTACTTTACAAATAAATATATTAAAAGTAGGGTTGTGTAGGGTTGATTTTAAAATCAATATATAAATTTAAATTTATAATTAAATTAATTATTTGGCTTAAAATTGGTTATAAAATCAATCGTAAAATTAGTTATGGTTAAATAATTGGTTTTTAGTTAAGCAACTGGTTTCAAAAAATTCAACTATAAAATCAAATTTTTTTTTTCAAAATCGATTAAAATTTAATTATTTTTTAATATTTATTTTTTTTAAAATTATTTATTCATAATTTAAAAA
>JBBPBS010000276.1:9873745-9896391 GCA_037974835.1 Cicer judaicum
ATCAACCATACAATTGTTTTATCTTGTGATTAAAATTGAACCTATTCAATTGCTTATAATTACTTATGATTAAAATTGATTTATTACTAACTTCATTCAGATAATTAATTCTGATTCATACTAGTTCAATAAATTGCTTATTAATAAAATCATAGAAGATACAACTTAAAAATTTATTCGATCAAATTTAACAATTATTGTATCATAATAAAATCATACAAACACTTGAAAGTTTGCTTCCAAAATTAAGATGGACAACACTACCACAAGATTTAGTAAATTTAAAATATCTAATGAATTTAATATATTAATTTTTGTCTTGAACATTCATAATTAAATTAAGTTTAAGCAATATCTAAATCCTATATCATTTACAACGTAACATATTAATGTAATATTTTATAAAAAAAATAATCTTTAAAAATCAGTAATTTAAAAAGTTATATTTAAAATATTTAGTCTATTATATTTTAGTATTCCTCAATAAATATTAAATATCTTAATTAATTAACTAGTTATCATAATATGATTGATTAATAACAAGTAATTGATTAAATGAAGTTAGTAATAAATTATATGTTGCCGAATAGTGGAAGATTCAGTGATAACAAAATCAGAATCATTTTAAATTTTAGAGATTTAGAATTTTTGAGAACTAAGTGGATAAAAACTGATAAAAATCAAATTTAAATATAAAACATATGTGAATATTTAACTGATTGATAAATAAATCAAATTATAATTATATTATTTTAATTGAATATTTAAAATAAATTTAAATTTAATTTTAAATTTTGATTTTATAATTGATTTTTTTTACAATTCTAATTAAAAGATTTTAAAATCATTTTATTAGTTAAGGATTTTTATGGAGATGTTACATCACAGGTCAAGTAGAACTAGAAGAAGGAAATTGTATGTGAAAATTTTGGCTGGCGTCAGGCTAACGTGCCAATTACGTCATAATGGCTACGTACCCCGATAGTTTAAAACTAATAAATATTATTGCATTATATATCCGCTAAAAGTTTTGATTAATTAATTGTTACAACAAACAAAAATCAGAACCCCTTGTATTATTTAATTTATATATAGATTTTGAATGTTCATGCTTTTTTTCCCTTTTTGATTTTTCAAACCCTAAGTAAGTTAGAGAAAGGGCATGCAGTGGCGAACATGCATCATTTCTTTTTTGCCACTGCTAGGAGATTGCCATTATGACATCCGAACCAACACATACTCCATTGTCCAAAAAAAAAAACTTCTACTTTATTTAGTTATCTCTTTCTACCTATCTCGATAAATTGTTATAGTAAACTATATTTGTTTATATATATAAGGTTTTTAAAAAATTTTAGAGTCATATTTTTTATGACCTAAATTAATTTCTTTTTATTGACCGAGATATTCAATTTCTAATAATTAATTTTTTTTACCTACATATTATGTTGTGATTTAAACCGTCAGGTTTAATTAAAGTATTAAATATATTTGAGATGTAAACCGTTATAAATTAATTGGATATCTCGGTCAATAAGAATAAATTATCAGAGTTAAAACTATTATTTTATATTTTTAATTTTTTTTATCATTTTAATTTATATATATATATATATATATTATATAAACACAGACATTTTCAAAATATACGACATTAACTAAATATTTATAAAAAAAATCATATAAATGATAATGTTCATTTATGTTAAAAAAAGATGATATCTACTCAAATTATCAATTGCCAGATGAAACACAAGAGCTCATAATCCGAGTATTATAGTGGACTTCGAAAATATATAAACCCCTGTGATATAGCTCGATTAAGACTCGTAGAAAGATACATGTTGTGTGATTAGCGCATGTAACGAGTAAGGGCAGGGTAATGATTCTCTTCATTTCTTTCATTTCCAAAATTTTTAGGTGTATTATAATAATAATAATACAAAGACACATTTTCCCAAAATAGTGACACTAATTACATGTTTATACATTAAAGCAACTTTTTATCTTGGACAAATTTAAGTGTAGAGTTGACAACATATTTGAATGTCTGAACGGAATTTTAATACAAATTATAAAGTTAATTTTTTAAATTTTAATATGTTATTATTAAATTAATATAATTAATATTATGTAATATTTTTTTAATTGATTTAATATTATTGAGATAATATTAAATTTTAAAAAAAATTATACATTTTAATTTTAAAAATATTAAAATATAAGATTTTTTATGAAGTAATTTCTTTTTAAACGTTTTTATAAAATAAAAAATTTATTTTTCATGAAAACCACTAGTTAGGTGATTTAGGCATTAAAAAAGAAAAAGAGATTTCCAATATACTTTGTTGTTTGAATGGTTGTTCAAATGGAAACATGTTTATGCTTAACAGAAATGAAGACTATAAATACGTGTATTTTAGAATTATCAGAACAATCTATTGATAGTAGGAGATCTATTATTTTTGCTTGGAAAGAGGAATTGTTGGATAGCTTTGCAAATCAAATTGGAATAGTAACCAAGCAACGGAGTTCGTGACACATGGGTGTGGATGCCAATTTCATTGAATGGTTATTGTTAAAAATGGCTAAACTCAATCCAATAATGGAAATATCACTCAATCCAATCCGTTCATTTTTTTTTTATTGGTGTAGCAATTTTATAATTTATTTTGCTTTCATGAATATGCAATATTGATTCTTATTAGATAAATGTTAGAGTGAATATTAGAATGTTGAAATGAATCTTACTAACCATACTCAAATAGTAATATGTATTTTTTTTTAGCCCTTACAATTTAGCAACTGTTAAAAGAATTAAATAAGCAAAATGTAGTTTGATATCATTTAATGATTAAAAATGAAAATAGAGAAAGAGAGATGTATGAATGAATTGTATAATGGAATGATTACCCCACGCCCTTCCCGCTGGCTCAGTGTCTGTATGCGTGGGTTTGGAATACTTGTCCTCTCTCTCTCTCTGAAACAGACAAGACAACCCATTTGCCAGCCTTACAGTAACATAGTAACATGCTGTTGTGACAAGACACTGCGCTTCCTCTGATGCATTCATTTCGAAACTGAATTCAGAAACATGTTATCGTCGTTTTGTTCTTAACTTTAGTTTACTCTATATATCACCTCTGCATTTCTTCAAACACCTTATGAGTACTCAACTCTTTCTGATCAATAAAACATATCTTTGGATAGTTAAAAACTTAATCATTCTAAAAATGTATAATTTCTTTTGACATGTGAAATTAATTATTCTTTTGAAAGTTTGGTAAGCATATGGCTATCTATATATAGTTGAAAGGAGTCAGAAGCATTAGGGTCTGTACATTCCTTACTGCAAAAGAATAAAGTATCACATCAGAGAATCATGGTCGTGTATGTATGAAAATGACTGTTCAAGTAGAACAATTTCGAAAGCACCAGCTGACATGCTTGCACGCTCCAAATTTCTTAACCTTCTTATAATTATAATTAATTATAATCAAACAAATATTGTCCATTTGCAATTCGCCCTCTTCTTTAGATATTTGAAGGTTACGAGAAAATGGCCCTACCATAATGGAGGACTTTTGCCTCTTAAAGACTTTATTATTATTACTTATGTTTCCCATTACAAGTTACCGGTTTTAAATGTATAATAATAAGTTATCAAATTGTAAAATTTCTAAATGGTTAGTTTGGTGAATCACAGTTACATGTACTGCTCAAACTTTTTTCATTCTTGACATAAAGCCTACCGCATTAATGCCGTTTTATAGGATGCTCTTAGGAAATGGAATGGAAGTTTCTGCATCATCAACACTAAAACAATCATAATTTGATTGTAAGCTAATTAAATGAATTTCATTAAATAATTAAATGATAAAGCTGATTTTGACATAAGCTATGACTCAAGTTTAGTAGTACAAATAAATTCACAAAGAAAGAAAAAAAAGTAGAACCTGTCCAACAAACCAACAACTAACTATAACGAAACAGAGGACCCTCCATATTAGGTAATTAATTAATTGAATGCTAAATATCACAACCTCCCTGGCACGATTATGTATCTTGTATTCAAGTTTGAATGTTGCATAGAGACTTTTGGCATTTTTGAATGCTTGAAACTTGAGAGGACTACCTTCAGGGGTATATGGCCTAATGTTTTAGCTCGGTACTTACTAATGTAATTACACTTGATTTAGGGTTTTGGAGATTACTTTTTGCTAATTTGCATCAACTTAATTTTTGGTGGAGGTAAATTAAGACACTGTTGATGAATTAAGTACGTAGATAATATATTTTTCAGTATATGTGTGTGAATAGTGTGTGATTCAATGAATAATCTTTGATATCATATTAAATTTTTTATATATATTTAAAACTAAATCTTGTAACTATAGTATCTACAACATCGTAAAAATAAGTTTGTGAAGCCATTAAAAATAAAAATAAAAAGTCAAAAACAAATAAAATAAATTATTAATAATAAAATGAAAGTGAAAATCAATATATAATTTACAATAACACACTTTTCGAACCTTTTCATTTTATGAAAAAAATCAAAGAGTAAAATAGATTGTTTACGCCTCAAATTAGATATCTCTAAGGATTATGAGAGGATAGAGTTAGACTTTTTAATCGTTGTTTTACAACAAAATTCTCCCATAAGAGACAAATCTTAATTTTAAGTACATTTTCGCAATGATATTTTTAGTGTTTGATAATATTTCAGCAAGTGTATTGAATTCAAGTAATAATTAAAATGATAGTATCAAGTGTTGACCTCAAATGATTGCGTTATATTATAAAATTATATTTAATTACTAAAATTAAACAAAAAGTTTTTGAATTTATTGAAATTATATTTGAAACTAACAAATGTTTAACGTGAAAAGTTCATAGATTGAATGTATAACTTCATCAATCTCTTCTTTTTTTTTCTTTTCTTTGTTCGTGTTTTTCTCTTACTTATCTTCTTCTACTATTAATACAATAAAGTCATCTTTAATCTTCAACTTCTCATTCATCTTCTCAAACTCAACCACTTGCTCAAATAACTTCTCACACTGACTTTCAATAGAAACCATGTTATTCTTCATGAATTCAACCAAAACTTTTTTGATGTGAAAGTCATTGTCATCTGATTCTTTGGATATGATTTTAGGAGGTATAATTTGTTACCAATTGATATGTTTCATGTAACATCATCGTCTTCTGCTTATATAACCAATAGATCTTAATCTTCTAGTGGTGGAACATAATAATCAAAACTACTTCCATTCATATATACGCCCTTCTCCACAAAAGTCACACCTAAGAGGCCACCTTTAAGGGTGGTCTTTTAAAAATATATCTATCAAGATATGTCCCTCAATTATGCGTAATTTCACATATATATAAGACAAATATCGTACTCTTCCAATCATTGTAGTATAGTTTAATCATTACAATCTTCCATGCTCTATAGTGGATAATTATCTTAAACAAAGAAGAAACAAATCACTAGTACACGACGTTAACAAGTTCAACAAATAAAAATAGAAAATTAAAAAAATAGATAACAAAAATTTTATTGCAGAGCAAAAAATTCGAATTAAGTAAATAAATTACAACTCAATAGTAATATGACAATCCTCTGCAACAACGCCAAAAACTTGATAATATTTAAGCAAATGTACTGAATTCTTGCAAGTAATAACTAAAACGTTAGTACCGAGTGTCAAACTCAAATGATTACGTTTTACTATCGAATTATATTTAATTACTAAAATTGAACAAACAAATTTTAAAGTTGATTGAAATTATATTTGAAACTAACAAGAGTAATAGAATTGAACTTTTATAATAAGAAAAGTGTCACAAATGAGTTTCACTTCGAATCCAACATTGATTTCTAATTTGATCTTAATTACTAAATTCCTTTATTGAACTATTATTGAATTCTCTTTATTATTCTTGCCCTAATATCTTAATGGCATAACCTTTAATTCTAAAGTAACTCTTAATTCTTTAGTAGATTTAAGATTATAATTAAGCTTTACAATACTAGAATTCTCTTATTAAACTATTTGCTCTACAACTAATTCAATTGGTTGCATGACATGCATCTATTCCTATACTGCAATATCATTAATTTCTTAACTCAAGCATTCATAAATGTCACTTTCGTTTCAAATATGCGTCGTAAATCAGTGTAAAGTTGATCAAACAATGAAAAACATTAAGCACATATATGAAAAAATAATTCAATAAACTTATTCATATAACTAGAAATCAAATCAAACAAATAAAAGTTTCATCTTATTTCATTCAACACTAACAATTATGGTTTAATTATCATAACACAGATATAAAAGATAGATATTAAAGAAAAATTACAAGAAAGATTTATTAATGATTCTTGATAAAACTCCTTTAATTGTGTTAGAACCAACCTTATCTAAGTTTATCTGCTAAGGCACAAGTCTCCAAACTTCAAAATAGCAAAAAAGATACCTAGAAAGTGAGAAAAATAGTTTTATGCATTCTATAGTGCGTCATGCGTCCCAGCCTCAACCATTTGAGCTTCAAACGCCCCTGACCAAAAACAATATGTGAAAATATTGTAGAAATGCGCACTTGGTTTGACTCCAATTGGACATCTACAATTTTAAATATGACTGAAATGCTCTACATAGGTTATGTTGATTTCTCATCCAAATTCAGCATTGCACTAAAAAAAAAAGCAAAACTAAGAAAAATATGTACTTAATCAAAGGAAAAATAAGATCATAAACATGTCATTAAATTCAAAAACTAAAATTAATAAAATATATTAAATTAATTTTTAAATTAATTTATAATTAAAGATAAATAAGACTAAGAACAATAAAAAAATATACATGTGATTAAAAGTTATCAATGTTAGTCAATGACAATGTTTATGATAATTTTTGTCCTCAACATAGTATTTGTCAAAGGGATTCGTTATTTTGTTTATTTTGTGAGTTGAGGTTTTCTTAGACGGTTAACAATATTGATGAAGTATCCAAAACTGTTTATTGCCAACTGATTAATTTGGACAAGTATGAAATCTCGTTTTGCCGAAATGTTCTTTAAGAGAAAAAATATTGTTCCAAGGATGTATGCAAATTAAGGCAATTGTTCAAGCGATACCAACCTATGTTATGAGCTACTTTAAACTCTCATATTCATTGAAAGCATGATAAACAAGTTTTAGTCGGGAACTAGGTAGGGTGAGCGTAAAATTCAATTGCTAAGTTCAAATGCTTTAAATAGGGGGAAATGGAGGCATTGGGGTTGCGAATATTAAAAGAATCTAACCTTGCAATGTTCGCAAAACAACGGTAGCAAATCCTACATAATGAGAACATCATACTCAGAGGAATGTATTTTTCTAAAAATGAATTCCTTAATATAGTTGAATGTATGGCCACGCGAGTGGCTAATTAGGCAGCACACTTACTTAATTAAATTTGTTATTTCTAGTTAAGATAGTTATTCGATTGAACAAACACCAAATTGTATCTATTTGTATCCTTACTTTCGATTTGATATCACATTTTGTTTAATGAATAATTATTTTCACTTCCAAAAATAAATAAATAACTATTTATTATTATTAATCTTATATTTTTTTGACAAGATTATTAATTTTATATTATAACACAAAATTATCAGTTGTATGTATTTGACTTAAGGAAGCAAACCCAACAACAGTTATCACAAACGGCGTCGGGTGGCGGTGACTAATTTTCCGGCCAGCATAATAATATGACTTCGACTACAACCACCACTTTCTTCATCTACTCAGAATTCCACTCAAAATCCCCCTATTCGCTTCTTCGTCCACGTATTCATACCTGCAACAAACCCTTTTCACTTTCGCTTCCACCATCGAAACTTCGTGCAACCCATTTGTCAGTATGCACTTGTTCCCGCACCCCATTCACACCCTCCACGAGTTTCTCACCTCAAAGGAGTTTATCCAAGTTCATTTCAGAAAAGATTGCATTTTTTCTCATTGGGTCGTTTGTCTTCTTTGGTTGCTTTAACACAAGAACCGATTTTGCAATTGCAGTACCACCTTCTGGAGGAGTGTTGGAGGAGAAGGAGAAAAGCGACGAGGAGGAAATGAACGAGAGAATTTTGGAAAAGGATCCAAGAAATGTTGAGGGTCTTAAGGTGATTGTGTATGGGAAAATTAGAAGAGGGAAATGTAAAGAGGCTGAGAAGTTTGTGAAGAGGTTAATTGATGTGGAGCCAAATGAGGTTGAATGGAGGCTTTTGCTGGCACTTTGTTATGAGACAATGGGGTATTTGAGTAAAGCTAAAACATTGTATTCAGAAATTTTGGAACATAGGCCTCTTCTTGTTAGAGCTTTGCATGTAATGTTAATTTCTCAATCTCTGTCTCTTTCTGTTTTGATGAAAGTTTTAATTTTGATTTTCTGATTAGAATGGTTGATAGATGGATGAATATGAATGCTTTGTTTAGGTTAGTCAAATGCTGATAATGAGGGATTAGAAAATAGAAATTTAGAATTGTTATTTGAATGTTGATAATTGTTGACTTTGATGTGTTGCTGGCTTGCTGGTAATCATGGTTATTAGGAGTGCTCATCTAAAAACATTGTTATTGTTAGGCTATGAAAAAGATAATACCTTTGTTATCCTTTATGCAAATATGACAATGATTGTGCCTTCACATGCTTGTTTATTCCACATCTTCCCTAAGTTTTTGAGTTTTTATTTCATGGTGTCCATTTACAAGAAGTGTAGATAATTGATGTATGGTTCTGGGTATTGTTTCAGAGTGATGCTTTGAAAGCATACCTATTATGCTTATATTGTTTTGAGTAGTAGTTATGGCTAGGCTTGCATAGATTTGTTGTATCAACTCCCAAAAGCCTTGTACGTAAATTGGGAAGAGGCATGTGATTTTAAATTTATATGATGAATATTAGATGGAGCTAGGCAGTTTATCATCAATTGTCAAAATAACAATTATATTGTAATGTAACATTGCTTGGGAATGATTTCGGGATGAATTCAAATTAGAGGTGGAAGTTACTTTATATGTTAGGGAAACAAAGGAGAACATGAAAGGAACATAAATGAGAAGGCTGATCCGAAGTTGCCCCAATATCAGTGCTATGTTGTTAATCTCAAATAGCAGTATGGAACACCTGACACCAAACTGCTAAAGAGGTCTAGCAAATAGCGGGATATCCACCATTGAAAGACTTTAAAACAGTATATAAACTAAATATATAAATCTCATGGTTTTACATCTTACCAGATAGTAATCGGCTATGGCAAGTTGTGTTCAAGTGTATTATTTTCATTTTCTTATTATGTTAAGTATCAGGGCATTAATATTTGTACTATTTCTGCAAGAACCATATGTTAGTCACTGCGCCTTGCTTCAACTAAGCTTGTGTAGTTTTTATCTAACAAGCTTCTTGGTCTTATACATAGTATTAATGTTTTTCAATATATATTTAGGATTGAAGTTTTTTTGCTTTGGCCTTGTTATTTGTTGCAGCACTCTTTAGGTAGAATTTGAACATGTCGATTGAAAAAATTATTTTACAATTTGAAGGCGGCTTGCTAGATGCTTCTTTGATGGCATTTTGTGGTGAATATTAAAAAAAAATTAATTGTCTTACAATTCCTTGTTAATAATATCATGAAATCAAGTTACCATGGCACTTCATTTGTTTGTTGTGCATGTTCATTTACCATTGAGATGGCTGATACTCTCTTTTATTACAGGGTCTGGCTATGGTTATGCACAAAAACAATGAAGGTCCTGCTGTATTTGAAATGTTGAATAAGGCTCTAGAATTAGCTATTAGTGAAGACAAAGTTACAGAGGAGAGAAATATAAGAATCTTAACTGCGCAAATGCTTGTTGTACAGGTGAATCGCTGATCCATCAGCTTGGGATGTTAATGTCGGACAAGTTTTCTCGTTATCTTCTTATCTAATACGAAATCCAATAAAGGATAAACAGTGTGTTTTAGGAGTAATTATTTGGAAAACATAACATTTGTGTGCTTTGCAGGGTGATTTGGAGGAAGGGTTAAAAAAATTTCAAGATTTGATCGATCAAAATCCTCGAGATTTTAGGCCTTATCTTTGCCAGGTGAGTTTGTCTGCAAATCATGCATACAATTATATATTCATGAAATTACTGTATTGATTTATCCAAAGAACATATTGCAGGGAATAATATACAGTCTTCTGGATAAAAAGGAGGAAGCCGCAAAACAGTTTGAAACATATCAAGCTCTTGTGCCTGAAGAGTTTCCTCAGAAGGGATTTCTTGATGATATCACCATAGAAGCAAAAGGAACATCCCGAGTACAGTTTCAGAAGGAGTTTGGAAATCGATTTTCTCACCAAAAGTAGGAAAAGATAAAATATAGGACGCTTTCTTCGATTTTCCAAGACTCTCCGGTTTGAAGTCAAACAACTCTTGTAAAAGCAAAAGGTTAGATTACTTTAATAATGTAATAATAGAATGTAAAACAGTTTTCTTTTTATTTTCTTTTTCCAGCCCTTGTAGTGCATGGTTTGGACTTTGGAGTCAGATTTTGCTTTTCTTGCTCTGTTCAGATCATGCTTAAGCTCATTGAGGACAAACAACTATTTCGCAATAATGTTTAACCCTTCTAATTTGTTCTGTTGATACTGAAATGCTATGAGAAATGTTTAAAAAATATTGACATCAGTGAAATACTAAAAACACATTCTCTTACATACCGATTGTTGTTAGATGAAATTTCATGCGTACTCCACCAAAAAAGTATGTAGGCTCAAATTATAAGCATAATCATATTCTAGCTGTTAATCTTATAATATGTCTCAATACAAGAGAGGAACAAATTCATTTATGTGTTTACTAAAGCATCTATCTTTATTCAAACAAATTTGTATAAAAAAATAACCTCTAAATGTTTTTGTAAATAATTTTATATGAACAAGCAAATTCTAATAGGTAATGGTTAAAAATTACTTGAAATTTTAATTACAATAATTACTTGAAACTTTAAGTACAATGGACCTCATTTTTTCAAAAGAATAAGTTAACGGTTCTCTTCCTATTAATGGTGGAGATGATATTCTAATAAGAGTTGGTTTAACAAATTAAGTTTTGAGAGACATAATCAATTTTTTTTTAATTAATATTGATCGAGATTATCTTAATGTAAAGACTAAGAGTATCGTTGAGTGTCTGGTTCAAATGATTTTTAAGCATGAGTTGTTTATGTAGGTAGTCCACCTTAACATCCATCATAGGAACATTAACAAATTAGAACATGTAATGTATTAAATTCTATGTGTTTTCGAGTAAATTCAATTTTAGTTGGATTTATTTAATTTTAAAAATCAAATTTGATATCTAGATTAAAAAAAAAAATCATATTTTCACTTTTCACTTATTATGTTTTTGTTTGTGGTCTGTATGAATAATTTATCTCATAAAAAATTTAAATTAGAATACTTGTTACTAGTATTTCTCTTAATAGAGTTCCAAATTGAAAAGTGTATAACCACAAAATTCTAAATAGAAAATTTTACTCTGTATCCCTCTTTATACATATACTCCAAGCAATTAAAATTTCACACTATGCCTCTATTTTTTTTTTTTTTTTTTTTTCATTTCAACATTTTCGGAACACAAAAAATAAGGAATTTTTTTTCAAGTTTCTCAGTATAGAACATCCGACAAACTTAAAAAAAGTTTTTCGGTGCAGAACACATTTCTAGAAATCATTTTTGAAGTTTTCCGGAACTACCGAAATTTTCCGATAGTTGTTTACTTTTTTTAAATTAATTTTTTTATTTAATTTTTTTATTATATTAATATTTATTTTATTCATTTTATTTTCACCTTTTTTTATTTCAGTTGATAGGGCTAGAGACGAAAAAGTTGTAGAAAGAATAATTAACTTTGAATCTTCAACGTCTGTCAATACTATTTTGGAAACGGTTCGATTGCATCTTGTAGAAGCCGACGATTTATGGTGTATTAATTATTAATTATGATGTATTGATTATTAATTATTATAGTGTATTAATGGTATATTAATTATTTATAGTGTATTACTTATGGTGTATTAATTATTTAACATTAATTATTTAATGGTGTATTAATATTTAAAAATATTTATAGTGCACTATTATTTAAAAATATTTATGGTATATTAATTATTATTTATAATGTATTAAAAAAAATAATGTGTATATAAAATTTTATGTAACAAAAAAATTGAATAAAGTTTTTAGGTGATACAAGTTTTTTTTATGTTGTACCGAAAATATTTTTTTGAATTTTTTTGATAAATATCGAAATACCGAAAAACTTATAAAAAAATATCTGAAAACACTATTTATACTGGGATTTTTCTAAATATTTTTTTGGGAATTACCAGAAAATTTTTTACCTACTAAATTTTTTGTACTGTTCCAAAATGATAAAATGATAAAAAAAAAAGTATTTTTGATATTTTGATAAATTTACGGAGTATAGGGTAAATTTTTCTTCTAAATATAGGTAGTCAAATTTGGATTAGTCCGAAGTGGAAATAACCAAAAATGGGGATTTGGGCTGAGATATTTTTGCACAAAAAGAAAGATAAAGACATGACATACCTTAATTTATTCGAGGATGGATCCTATTCCTCTCCACCAAATAGAAGAGAGAGAAAAAGTTGAAAGAGAAAACAAATTTACTAGAGTGGAGAGAGTGTAAAAAAAGTGTTGTATTGTTGAAACCATTGTCAATAGAGACACCAAGCTAGTTCCATGACAGCTTGATGGCAAAGTATAAATGTTTCAAATATTGAAGGACCCAAGGAAACAAAAGAAAAGAATGTTCAAGATGAATACAAAACTACAGTACTAAAGTTTGACTAATATCCCAAATACTTAATTGTTTATAAATATATTGAATAAATATATATATTTTGTTCTTCTAAAAAATCATCTTAGACAACTTATTTAATTTTGTTTTGGTTCTTTATTTAACCATCAACTTCCTGTAAATTATAATGAATGACGTCTACAATTAGAAAATTAATAATGAGTTACACAACTTTCCAACTTTTAGAATATTACCTTAATTTAGACATTGTAATTAAAAACATCTAAGCAAAAACCATATTTGGTTTAAATCTTGTTGTACTTGTAGCAAGTTATTTTAGTTTTCTACACTTCACATTTTATTTATATAAATTCTTACGTTTCACAAACTAAAAAGAAAAAGAAAAACTCTTACATCTGTTTCACATTGGTCACCTTCAATATTTTACCAATCCAGACTCGGCTCGAACCATGGCTCGAGCCGAATTCTCCATGGTGGCACTTTGTTTAATAGTTGTCCTAACTTATAACCAATTAAAATGTGTTAAAGGGGCAGAGTCTCTATCAAATGTTGGAGTCAATTGGGGTGCACTTGCATCACACCCTATGGATCCTTACATTGTGACAAATATGTTGAAGGACAATGGAATCAAGAAGGTAAAACTTTTTGATGCTGATTCATGGATTGTTAGTGCCTTTGCTGGTACAGACATTGAAGTCATGGTTGGAATTCCTAATGACCAATTGAGTAAATTTGCTAATAGTCTTTCAGATGCAGAAGATTGGGTAAAAGAAAATATCACCAAACATCTTCAAAATGATCTTGTAAAAATCAGGTGCGTGTATTCTTGCGTGGTATAAATTTAACTTTATATAGTTATACATTTTTGCATTGTTTACATCATATTAAAATATTCATATAAAGGGAAATCCTCGTATTACATCTCTCCAGAGAAAAAATTAATATAATCATTTTATTTGATTAGTTAAATTTTATATTGCGTTACTGCAGATACGTAGCGGTTGGAAATGAACCATTCTTGAAAAGTTATGGTGCATCATTTGTGAAGACAACGTTCCCAGCTATGCAAAATATTCAAAAGGCTATTGAAAAGGCTGGATTTGGAGACAAAGTGAAGGTAACCACAGCTTTGAATGCAGATGTTTATGAGTCTAATTCAAACAAACCGTCCGATGGAGATTTTCGAAACGATATTCGCGATGTTATGAATCAAATACTTCAATTTCTTCGCGATAGGAATTCGCCGTTTCTGGTCAACATATACCCTTTCCTTAGTCTATATCAAAATGAAGGATTTCCAGAAGATTTTGCATTTTTTGATACACAAAGCAGAACAATTGATGACAAAAATGTACAATATAGCAATGTGTTTGATGCAAATTTAGATACACTTGTTTGGGCATTAAAAAAGGGTGGTTATCATGACATGACAATTATTGTTGGTGAAGTTGGTTGGCCAACTGACGGTGACAAAAATGCTAATACCAAAAATGCAAAAAGATTTTACCAAGGTTTTCTTCAAAAAATGGCAACCAATAAAGGTACTCCAATGCTTCCGGGACCTTTGAATGTGTATTTGTTTTCTCTTTTTGACGAGAATTTAAAGAGCATTGAACCTGGTAATTTTGAACGTCATTGGGGTATTTTTCGCTACGACGGACAGTCGAAATTTCCAATAGATTTTTCAGGTAACGGAGAAGACAAATGGCCGGAAGGAGCGAAGGGTGTTCGATACCAAGATCATAAATGGTGTGTCCTAAGTAAAGAGGTTAAGAATATGAGTCTTGTGCCTGAAGCATTAGACTATGCTTGTGCTGGTGCTGATTGTACAAGCTTAGGATATGGTTCTTCTTGTGGAAATTTAGGCATAGCTGGTAATGCATCCTATGCTTTTAATCAATTTTTTCAGACAAGAGACCAAAGTGTTGAGGCATGTGATTTCAATGGATTGGGTACTATTGTAACAAATGATCCTTCTGACGGTACTTGCTTTTTCCCTATAGAAATTGAGAGTTCTGGAGACATGCTAACATCAATGCGTTTAGTCACAAGCCTTTTTATTGGACTCTCAATCTTTTATATAACATTTTAAATGTAATCATCAATAAAAAAAAAACTATGTAGTTTATTTCCTTTTTGTAAGTATATACTAGTCATTTGGTGTAATTTTCAAGGACATTATCAAAATAGAGTGATTCATTAATTTGGGTTATCAAATACAAAATGTAAAATTGCACATCACAAATACACGAGGTTTTCTTTTAGGAAAATATAATACAAGAAATTTATTTATGCAGATCTCAATTGCAAGAAGGGATGGATCTAGAAAACGATTAAAAAAAAAATAATTTCTATATATATTTTTTTATTTAAGAGACGACATTTGTTAATAATCATAAATACTTTAAAATTTGATCAATTTTATTTTAATAGATATTCACGTAGATATAAACAAAACGCAAATATATGTTATTTGACATAACAAATAGCGCACGAATCTAGGAAGTGTCCATGTATGTGTTTGATGATCATGACAACGAGCACCTCCCACTAAGTTAGGCTTTATGCTACCACAACTGATCTCTTCCTTTTATACTCATTATTTGAATTTAAACTTAAAATATTAATTTTTTTTATTTTATATTTATCAAAATATATATATATATATATTTTGTTGATGAATTAAATTAATAGATGAAAATATATTTAATTATTAAATTAATTAATTATATAAATATTAAAGATCAAAATAATTAATAAAAGATATATTTAAATATATATTTATAATTATAATATATTTAAATATTGTTGCGATGGTATCTTGTATATTAAAAAACATAAACAACTGTTTATCTAATAATAATAATAATAATAATAATAATAATAATAATAATAAATGATGGGCTCCACCTGCCTATTCTATCCATAATGGCTCCATGACAACATGTCCATTTGAGTTGAAACCACTGTTACTACATAATTGTACCGTGCTCTTCTCAATTATACTTTTCACCATCATTTTCTTCTGAAAATTATTTTATCTTTTTTTATTTTGTATAAAATTATGAATATTTGAAAAATTATAAATTTTCGAAATAATAAAAAGTTAATTTTTTGATATTTTCGAAAGTTTTATTAAATTTGAAGTTTTCGAAATTTAATTTTTTAGAAAATTTAATCAATTTTAAAACTTTTGATAAATATCAAAATTTTAAAATATTATTTTTTAAGATGTTCTAAAACTTTCGAAACTTTGGATAAATTTAAAAGTTCTGAAGTGTTATTTTCAGAAAATATCAAAATTTAAAAAATTTTAATGAATTTGAAATTTCCGAAATTAAATATTAAATTTATTATTATAAATATATTACTATTAATTTATTACTATTAATTTATTACTATAAATTTATTATTATAAATTTATTATTATTAATTTATTACTAATAAAAATGTATTTTAGAATTTTCCATAAATACCATAGTTACGTAATTGAAAAACTTTATCTTTTTTAATTTTATATTTTGAAACTTTATAACGTATCTGAAAATTTCGAAGGTTTCTGCATTTCGAAAGTTTCATATTTACAGACACTTTCAAAAGTTTTAAAATTTTAACAAAAAATGAACTTTGAAAGTTTTATGTTCATGAAAATTTACGAATATTTAAAAAATTTCAAAATTTTGAAATTTATCTTACATTTAGATTTCAAAGGTTCAAATATTTGTAAAAATGTGATTTGAACAATTTAAGCTTTCAAATAAAATAAATTAGAAAAAGAGAAAAAAATTTCTTTTTGACTTTTCATTAATAATATTAAGGGCAATACGAGGTTTTGGTTTGCACCGTACAAAACTCTCTTACTACTTGTTGTTTACCAAACAAACTTCCGTGTTTTTACTAAATGATAATGACACGCCATTAAATACATTATTTTCATAAAATTATATCCTATACCCAATTTACTGTATTTCTTTCGACTATATGAATTTAAAAAAATTTAAAACTCGAACTTTTTAGAATATTTTATATTTTAGAAATTTTAAACTTTAAATTTTTAAAAATACATTTGTGTTTTAGGAATTGACCCATTTTATTTTAGTACAAAATTAAAATCCCGGACAACTTCTTAAAAGTTTGCCGGTTATGTGTTTTATTTTTTTTGTTTCGGTTACGTTGTCATTTTTTTTTACATTTTTTATTTATTTAAAGAATGGATAAAATAAGATTTTGGGGTAGGAATTTAAATAGAAGGCTATAAAATATTATTTTTCTGTTTTAACTACATATGGTTAGATCATATTAATTGTCCGATCGAGATCAAATAATTTAAATTTAAATATTGAAATTTTTATTTAGAAATTAAAATCTACAGTGAAATTTAGACGATTCAACATTGATTGAATGGTCGAGATCACATTGCATGTAATCTAAATTTCTATTTTTCATAACTCTTTCCTTTTAACTTATTAAACAAGTGATAAAAACATCAAGAGCATGAATATAATTCATATTTTAATAAATTAATATGAAGGTTATTTATTTTTTAATTTGTTTTTTAATAATTTATTTTAATAATTTTTAGTTTGTTTTAATTTGAAATTGTAATAGTTTTAATATAAACTTATTTGATATTATGTGTAAATAAAAATACTTTGACTCCTTACATTTAGTTTATTTTATAAAAAATATGATATAACTCCAATATGGTCTTAGAATGGTATCACTTATGACCGTAGTCTTGTTATACTATAAGTATGCATTTGTAATTTCATTGAGATAAAATTAAAATGAATTATAATTTCTTTCATCAGAATAAAAAACGATATTTTCTTTAGGTTTTTAGATTAGAATTTGCTTAAATCTTAACAATATATTTGTTTTTACTATTGTGACGATTCTCAATCATCATTGATTGTGGCACTTTATCCATCTTAACCAAATTCATCTTTTGTTCATTTTTCATTTCATTTGCTACATTATATGAAGAGACCACTTTGTTAGATTTTTAATCTCATCAAGAATAAGAAATCCACGTCACATTTGGTATGTAGAGTTTGTCACCAAGTGTAATTTTTGTCCTTAATTTCTGTTTTTAAGTTTTTCATATTCTTGGAAAAATTGAAACTTTAGGTTAATTTCTTAAAATTTGATCTGCTTTATTGTGTAATCTTGAGTTGCTAGTTGATTATAAGTGTTATAATATGTGTGGGAATGTTTAGTTTGATAATTGTTTGCTTCATTTTGTCTTAAATTCAAAATTAGGAGTTGTTGGAAACGAAACTCAGAAAAAAAAAAAAAAAAAAAAAAAAAAAAAAAAAAAAAAAAAAAAGCACTTCATCATCTTTACTTTCAACTTTCTTTGATCTAAAATTTCATTTGAACTTTTATATTTATTTTTTTTTACATGTTATTTCTTTCATATATGTTTGATTCTGAAAATTCAACAGTCTAAATTTATCAGAAAAACTTAACTTGTTCTTATATGTTTCTATTTTCTTAACTTGTTCTTATTGTTTGATTATTGTGGTACTTGTTGATTTGTTGTTGTTGAAATCATGAGCGGAACTTAACGAAACCTCTTTCTCCTAGAATAGTTTCTCTTATGGCACTACAAGAAAAACTGGATATACCTACGGCTTATTTTATCTTTACCCACGGCATGTCCGTAGGTAACTAAAAATTAGGCACGGATTACCTACGGACACGGGTTCGTAACTAAATCGCTCATAGAAATTTATTTACATACAGAAAAGCAATAGGATAGATTTACTTACGGATTGTCCGTAGGTAGTATAACTTACGGAGACTCCGTAGGTAACATACTTATAGATGTTCTATGGATAATGTCATAGGTATTACCTACGGACATGTCGCAGTTAACATTACCGACGGAGATTCTGCGACAAATTATATTGTTTTTTATTTGATATTTATAATTTTATCCATGACATGTCCGTGAGTAATGAAAAAATTATTGAAATCTATTTTTTGTTTTTTTTACGGTTTGCTGTATTTTTTTAATATATGTCTAAATTAAATTGTAAGCATATTAAAACATAATTATCAAAATAAAGTAAAATTTTATATAAATAGTGTTTTTAAAATACACATCCTAACTGCCATAAGGACAACTTACACTACCATAATTCTCAAAGTATAAAGTCACTAGCAAAAGTTTCAAAATACACATAATAACATTATCGTAAAAATATATAGATAATGCCTACACAAGTCTAAGCAAAATATGTAGTAAGTCATAACTACTATATGAAAATGACACTGAAACCAGTACTAATCATCGTCGTCATCATTGTTAGACTCATCCTCGTCATAATCTGGATGACGACGACGACGGGATGACTCGGCCTGTATGGAAGCAACACTTTTTGCCAATGTTGCTAGCTGTATCTCGAGCTCTTTAGTGCGCTGCTCATCCTCTTGTCGACGTTGCTCTGCTTTCTTTAGTTCCTCTCGCACCTCTCGTGCCTCGTGTTCTGCTGCTTTTGCTCGCTCCTCAAATGCTGCTATTTGTGCAGCTATCTCGTTAGAGTGTTGAGACAAGATATTGGCGCAACCTCTAGATGATTGAGAATCTGAGGCTAGACTTGCGAAACCTGGTCTATAAAGCGAGGATCCGTCTCCAGCACCATAGATCCTCCCTTTATTCTTCCCCCCAACAGATTGGACCCATATGTCTAAGCGAGCTTCCGTATTAACCACTTGGCTATAACTACTAGATGCTTCCCCATTTTTGAAAACTTCTTGCAACTTACCTTGAAATGTTTCCTACAATATGAAATAGAAAATAATTTAACATAATCAAATTATTTTTACAAGAAATACAAATGAATAATGAATAATTTAATATTTCTTACATATGTTTTTTTTGCTCTTTCATCAACCCAAGAGTTGTCCTTCTTAGTGTGAGCTTTTAAAAAGACCTCATCCAATGTGGGGTCTCTACCTAACTCTTCAGCCTTACAAAAAATAAAAACAACATAATCGTGAATAAAATGAGAGGCACATTTCAGCAACAAAGGAAAACAACAAAATATTTCAGCAAAATAGCTCTATGCATTTTGAAACAACAACACAACAAAACAATAAAAATAGCAAAGTCTAATAAGTAATAACAACATCTATTCTCAATTTTTTACAATCCCAAATTTAGAATTCCTATCCAGTGTCTAGAAATCCATATAATCAAGCAATCACTTGCTAAGTTGCTAATAAAAGTTAGGGTTGTCCACAAAAGATAAGCAATGGATCCAATATCCCCAAGGAATCTCCATGGCATTAGTTTATATCATAAAAATGTTATTTCATCAAGGATATAGAAAGTGTACCATCCGAATGGTATGTTCAGCAATGGATATAGATCCACCAGTATGGAGAGCTCCTCCTTTAGAAGAAGCACGATTTTTCTTAGCTCGATTTGATATCTCCTTAAATGACCGATCCATCCATATCTTCTCAAGATCATTCCAAACAGTTTCTCCCATCCAAGTTGGACACTTACGCTTCTTTCTCGCTCGCATCAACATATCAGATGAAAGTCCTAACAGCAGCTGCAAAATTGAAAGTCCTATTAGCAAATAAAAGTCCAGTTAACAAGAAAACATCCCTTGAAGTCACAATACACCATACAAAGGTGTTAACAAGACAGTAAAAATTCAAATATATTTTCACACAATCCTTAGAAAAATAATGTCCAAACAAAAATCACAGCCTATACCACATAAGTAAAACATCCCCAAATCATGTGTTATACATGTGGCAGTTCACATTAATAAACTACTTTTATTCACTTAATAATACATTCTATGGAATTATGAACAAAAATCAGTTAGAATTATCAATGCAGATGTATAAAATCAGCCTATTCAATTATCAATGGGTGTTAGAATTATCAACCTATTCAATTATATAAAAATATAGTTTCCTAAATCTTGAGAATTATCAATGGGTGTAACATTATTTGAACAAAAAACTTGACTCAGTATGAATATATTAGGAACTTTTAACAAGTTTTTCAAAACAAAATATTACTCTTATCCAGCAAAACACTTGGGTTTGAAAAGGTGGAAAACACATTTTGCAAGAAAAACACATCAAGAGACTAGACCCATATTTCCATACCATAGCAAAAAAGAACAGAGTCAAGAAGAGCAAAAAGAGATTTTAATTCAAATGATTTGTTAATATTTGAGATTCCTTGTTCCTCCTACTCCTCTCTAGCTTCATGTTTTCAATACTGAAAACAGTTTTCATATAAAAAATAAAAGAATATAAGTTGATAAAAATAGCCAACCAACGTCCAAGTCTTGTAACTGTCAAAAGCACATAACTAGGGCATATATAACACTATAAATTATACATCATATTTTAAATTCAGCTCTGGACAGTTACTGGCTCACATAACTAATATCAGTGATTTAACATTCAGTCTCATTAAAATATCAAAATGAAATTAAATAACTCACAACAGGGTAAAAACTGTAGGCTGTGAAATTAAAGAATGATGAAACTCTGGTCTAACCTAATCAATTTCATAAAACTTAGCAATCAAACTTCATACTATTAACTACAACATTATGTAAGACTCGATTCAGTGAAAATGGTTAGGATTTTCAATACAAATTGGGGCTTTTTCAGTAAGACTCGATTTTAGTAAAAATCGATTTCAGAAAATGAAAACATAATAGAAATGGAGTCAATTCAGTGAGGGCGATGGCGAAAGTTACAGAATCAAGGAGAAATGGAGTCGATTCAGTGAGGGCGGCAATGAAATTTCAGCACGATAATAAAGGAAGATAACTTACGTTGAGAGAACGATCATTAAGGCGGCATCCAGAATGGTCTGAGTCGACGAGCGGGTTGCAATCTGGAGGAGGTTGGAAGAAGAAGAAGGGCTTAAGGTTCTTTAGTTGCAATCTGAATATGACTCACTGAATATGACTTTCTATTTTTCACCTAAACTTTTTTTAAAAAACTTAACAGAAATATTTTCTAAAAAATAGACATTACCTACAGATAAGTTATAGTTAAAATAATACGAAATTTTTTTGCAAAATTTAAGTCAGAGTTGTATTTTTTTTTCTTTACCTACGAAATTTTTTAATTTTATTTACGGAATTACCGTAGAAATTAATTAAAAAAAATTATTTTATACAACATTACACACGGTTTTTCCATAGATAACAATTAATTTACTCACGGATTACGATCCGTAGCTAATTTTCCGTAGGTATAGAAATGTTTTCTTGTAGTGTGGGTCATTTCACAAAATTTTGAAATAATCAAATGAATGTCTTTAGAGAAGAGCTTATGAATCAAAGACATATATATAATATGTCATCATGGAAGATCATCTCAAATTGAAGATGAGTTTGAAATTTAGAAAGAAAGAAGATATGGAGATTATGGAGAGAAGAAAAATATGTATGAAAGGAGAGATAGAGAAAAGTGAGGAGGTAAAGACATTTTGTGAGGGAGCATAAGAAGTATACAAAAAAAAAAGACAAAAACAATATAAAAAGAATGATCGAGAAGAAGAAAAAAAGAGAAGTATATCACATGAAGAATATATTAGAGATTTGTATTCCATCCGAATTATGTGAAATATCTTTATAAAAATGGATATGCAAAAACAACAAGAAAAGTAGAGAAGTTAGTCTTGAGAGAGAAAAAGAAAGAGGAATAAGAAAATATGAGGAAAAATATAAGTTAGCCTTGAGAGAGAAAAAGAAAATTA
>JBBPBS010000276.1:9896715-10014745 GCA_037974835.1 Cicer judaicum
AAAAAAAAAAAAAAAAAAAAAAAAAAAAAATTGACTGTAACTATTTATCTAACTTTGATAATTCTCTAATGCAAGTGTTTGAAGAAGTGTCTCTAAAGGAGGAATGTTATCAATACATTGATTTTGAAAGTGAATAAAAAGATGATGGTAAAATTAAAAGTCTTTTTAAATAAGAGAGTGAGGCGAATGAAATAACGTTATAGTGTTTGAAGGTAATTGATCAAAGGTTCCTCAAAAAGATGCTTACAATGAAATTATTGAGTCACCATTTGTTTGATATGAAAACAATGTCCACGAGTGAATCAACTTCTTTGAAGTCTTTTCAAATACAAAGTAATTTATTATTTTTCACCAATTTCAATTCAAAGAAGGCAAATTTGATCGTGAATGTCAACTTTAAAAGGTATAACTTTGTCCTTATCTTTATAATTTTTTACCTTGACCATAAATATGATAAGATGTTAATTACTCAAGATGGAAATGTGTTTCACCAACTTCTCACATTTGGTGACTTTTCCAAATTTTCATTTGACTCCATTGAATATGATGAACTTGTGGTTGATTTGAATTTTTTCTTCATGTGTGGTAAACCAGAGCTTAACTTTGTGGTCATATTTTTTAAGAAGGAGAGAATGATAAGGACCTCAATAGCATGGAGATGATCCATATTTTAGTAAATTAGGATGAACTTTATTTATTTTGATTTTGTTTGTAATAATTTTTAGTTTGCTTTATAAGTGAATATAAAAATATTTTCCTTCCTGACATTTAGTTTATTTTATGTGTAAGTAAATATATTTTCCTTCTTGACATTTAGTTTATTTTATAAAAATATGGTGTGTAAGTTCAATATAAGCCTAAAGAATGATGTTACTTATGACTTATTTAAGTTTAGGGATAGTCTTAATATAAATATGCATTTGTAATCTCATTGAGACAAGATTGAAATGAATTAGAATTTCTCTCATGAGAATGGTGAATGAGTCTTATTATAAATTGAATTGAGAGAGCTGATGGAGAAGAGAAAGTGATAAACTTCAAGATTGTAGGAATACATGTGAAGAGATTACGAGAATTCTAGAAATAGAAGACTAATGGGATTTTGTTTGTGTTGGTCTTTTTGGACCCAAAATTTTAGTGGACTTTGAACTTGATCTCTATTTAACCCTAACATACATATTACACAATACAAAATATAAAATAATTAATTTAATTTTTTAATAATGGGTTGGTCGGATTCAAAAAGTAACAATATAAAAATACCCATTCATATTCACTCGATTTACTTGTTGACATGTTAAATCGTTTGTTCCCAGTACAGACAACTAGACCGACATATTCAGTTGTGATGGAGAAACAAGAGAGTAATTGGATTGTGACTGTGTTGGTCTTTTTGGACCCAAAATTTTAGTGGACCTTGAACTTGATATCTATTAACCCTAACATACATATTATACAATACAAAATATAAAATAATAAATTTAATTTTTTAATAACGGGTCGATCGGGTTCAAAAAGCAACAATATGAAAATATTCATTCAAACTCACTCGATTTACTTGTTGACATGTTAAACTGTTTGTTCTCAATGCGGGTCACTAGATTATCGGATTGAGTTGTGGTGGATTTCTATGTCCACCATTAATTCAAAAGATATTAATGCCAAGTAAGATGTTTTTGGGTTTTGAATAAAGATATAGATAAACACATATAGTGTTGCATAAAGTGTCTCTATTTTGATATAAAAATAACGTAAGCACACTATAAAAAGAGTTAAAAAAAACCTAGAAAGTGTAAGTAAGTGTATCATTTTTAGTGTTGAAGATTCAATGCATGAGGAGGTGGGACCTACTAATAGAATACGTCATGAAGATGAAGTCACCTTGACATATCTGACGTTGATAAGTTGATCCGCAAAGGAGCCTTCGTTGCATCCTCCACGAAAATGTTTGGAAGAATCGTTCTCTCGTTTAAAAATGTAAAAGCAATTCATATTATTAGGATAAAAAAATGCTATAAACATTCTTATTACATATATATTCTTTAAATATGTATATATATATATATATATATATCAAGTGGAGCACGATTAAGTTCTACTAATAGTACCTAACACTCTAAAAAAAGAAAAAAAGACCCAATTCTGTGCTATCTTATTTTGCTATGGACATGATTGATTTTGGAAACCCTAATCCTAACCCTTCCTATCAAAGTTTTTCTGATCCTCTTCCCTCTTCTGATTTCATTTTATCTGATTATCTGGTGCTTGATGATCATCATCATCAAGAGTCTTGGTCACAAAGTACAGAAACTGAATCATCAGAAAAAGCAGCTTCCATTGATGTCATTCAAGGTTTTAGTGATGAAACCTCTATGAACAACAGTAACATGAAACTGTAATATTTCTCTTTGTATTTTAGTTTTTTCATTGAATAAGGAGTACTATATATTTATGTAAATATAATGTATAAATGAACCGTTTTGACAGAAAAAGGTGCAAAAGAGAGATGAAGGAAAATAATAGTCATAAAGTAGAAGTGAAAAAAAGGATAACTTTTAGAACAAGATCACAGGTTGAGATTATGGATGATGGATATAAGTGGAGGAAGTACGGAAAGAAATCAGTGAAGAATAGTCCTTACCCAAGGTAAACAATTCATTTAATTAATTGTTTTCTTGGTCATGATGAATAATATGTATATGCAAATTAGGTATTATGTAAGTAAATATTTAGAATGGTGTGGAAAGCATGTAATTAAATAAACTAGCTAGTAATGTTGAGCACTTATATAACATATATATGATGATCAATCCAATCAAATTGATGATGTCCACTAGTGGTGGGTCTGATTTGCTCAATGATCATACAAATGTTGTGGCGGCTGATAATATATATATATATACACTATTTAAGCTAGTTGTTGATGGAAGGAGACATGTCTTAATAATATACTATATGGAATCAATGATAATGCAACGTATATATTGTATGCATTTCTTGGCTGCTAATTAGCAAACAAATATGGTCTATAATTAATTAATGAACCCTAGCATAGTTACTTGTTGAATCGTGTATGTGTGTGTGGTTCTCAATTTTTTGTCCTTGAACCGATAAAGGTATAACAGCAAGTTGGTGTCACAATTTGCAGTATAGACAATTAAGTATTATGTCTTGTGAATTATAACATATGTGAGATAACATCAGATCAGCTAGCTTCCCACTTGCTACCTAGCTACTAATTGCCACTTTTTAATTATGTGTGTCTAAACGTGAGAGAGAAATTTATCAATTCTGTGAACTGCAATATTTTTGTTATGGTGGTGTTTCCAACAAAAATTTAACTAAATGATTTTTATTAAACATATATATATATACATATATAGTTGAATTATTTTGTTTAATAATTTATTATAATTATTGAATTTTATCGATTCAAAGTGTTGATTATCATCCTACTATGTCAATGGTCATATATGTATAAATTTTTTAATAAACTCAAAATTTAAAATGTATTCAATTAGATTTGATTGGTGATATTCAATGTTTATAATGAATTATTAAATAAGTTTAAAGTTGCTTTTTGAGTAATTATTCTCTCCATTTTATTATAGGCAAATAGTTAGTTAGAATTAATAAAAGCATGAATGAATGAATGGATTGGACGTACATGGTGCAGGAACTACTACAAGTGTTCAAGTGAAGGATGCAGTGTGAAGAAAAGGGTGGAAAAGGATAGCGAAGATTCAAGCTATGTGTTAACATCTTATGATGGTGTTCACAATCATGAGAGTCCATCCACTTCGTACTACTACACTACCCCTCCAGTCTCAACCTTGCTCTATTCCGATGAATGGATACTAAACCATGCTTCTACAAACTCATCTTCTTACTAATTTATTATATATATGTTTTCCGTCTTAAAATATAAATATAAATAAATTAAAAAAATTGATGCATTTATTTTAAATTTTTAAATTATGTACATCAATTTTTTGAGTAATTTTTCTTATATATTGGGACGGAGAAAGTATCTATGTATATATATAGCTAGCTCCTCTTAATAAAAGGAAGGCTGGGAATTAATTAAGGTCTTTTTATGTGATCAATAATAGTTATTTAATTTCTGCTAATTAACGTAAGAATTGGACGCTGAAGCCATGCACTGTAGCAAAGAAGATGATGGTGATGATATATTACAAAGAGAAATGGTTAATTTGTTTGTATATGGGACAAACCTGAGTGCTGATTGATCGGAATGAAATGAATTTGATTTAGTGTTTTTGGAATTGGAATCAATTTACTTTGACCGCCTTGATATTTCAAACACGTTTCGAACCGACAAATTTAAAAAATATAAATTGATAAACTCAACATACTCCACAAAAATAAAATACAAAAAGGAAACTTTAAATTTCTGTTTGATTTTTCAATAACAAAAACTGATTTTATTCGGTAAAAGAAATTATTTTGACAAAAAAGTAAATTGAAGATGAATTAGTTTATATTTAAATATATTCATTTGAAAGTGAGTTAAATAATAAACTAAAACTAAAATTTAATTTTAAAAGTAAACTTTAATTTTAAATTAAAATCAATTCTACTCAAAAATAATTAAACATATCGAAATTATTTATAGATCTCTAAAATCAATTTTGTCTTCCATAAGTGAAATTAAACACACTAGTAGTATAGTGACAACGTAAATATCTTAAAATTATATCATCTTTTTCATCTCATTTGAAATTTTTTTTTTTCTCATTATTTGTAAATTTTTATTATGACGAAATATCAATTATTTTTTTAAATAATTACTTTATTTATTAAGAATACTTAAGTACGATTTCAAGTGTTTCTCTAAGGTGTAATCGTTTTAGCTAGCTTGATAGATTAGTCTATAGGTATGTTTGGGAATCCAATTTAAAAGAATTTGGATGGATAAGTCTATAAATATAATATTTGTTTGTTTGTTTCTCCTTATACAGTGGGATTGAAGTCAAGCTTCCAACATTAGAGGTCAGTAGCAAGTGTGGTCAATGGAAGAACCCAATTAATTTTGAGTCTTAACGACTAAGAATCCCTCTCGCAAGTCAATGAGACTGATTGAACTATACAACTATGTTGGATTCTTGTTTCCAGAAAACTTGAAATCACGCTCAAATAGGAAGGTCCCTACACGGTAGACATGTCTATCTCCTTTTTCGCCTGTATTTCAATTCAATGCGCATGGAAAGAAAAAGCCTATGTTTGAAACCCAAGAAAGTTAGAGGAGAGATCAGGAAAGTAGTGAAAGCGCACAAAAATCCATGGATTAGTTTAAGGGGCTATGTTTGGTCTCACCGTCATTATAACACTGACAAAAGGTATATGATATCAAACATACACTATTTTTCCAAAATATTTTACGAAAAACTTTTATTACAATATCAACTTTTTAAAAGTCAAGATTCTTTTATACACTATTCGCTTATTTCACTTTTAATTCAATCAAATAAAGAAAGAAAATTTCTTTCATATGATATGTTTAATGCCAACGAAATTCTTTGCATTAATTAATGAATTCAAATGAAGTAGACACTAAATTCGTGAAGAACATCTTTAGACTCGCCTACAAATATGACGAGCAATAATTTAAATTGCAACATGCATGACATGGGTGCGGCATCTTTACCTGGTATTCAACAATACCAAAGGAAGCCTACTTCAAAATTATTGACTAACTATTAAGATAAATTTGTTAGAAAAACCTAAGAAAGCAGTGGATGGAACATCCATCCTCTCGCTCTCAACAGTTCAATCGCAGAGTTTGGTGTGGCTGGTAAGAAAGTGAAGATACGTCGAGGCACAACAGATGAAACAAAAAATTTACCTGAACAAAATTTCATTGTAGAATACAATCCCAATAATACACACTTCTCTCGATTCATTTTCTTTGATTGATCTGCAATTTTCTCAAACTTAAATATTGTACTCTCAAACTTCACACATTTTATATGCATGAATCGTATTGAATTTGTTACATCAACCCGGAGTGATTATGAGAAATAGCCCGACTGAATGGGCAAGAACTCCTCATATTGAGCTACAACAGCTTCTTCTGCTATGATCCATCCGTTGCAATTGGACTTAGTTTGTTTACTTTCTTCACAGCAACTCTGACAAAATGAGAGCATAAGAACATAATAACACGCACCTAAAGATGTATTATTCTCTAATCTCTACAAAAACTTCAACCTACATCCTACAAGTAAGAAAAGAACAAGCCTCGCCAAGACATACTAGCCTATTTGTCTAATGCTGTATACTATTCAGAGTATTCAGAGAAAACATCGACCAATTGTTGGTCAAATTGCCATTAACATGGCAAAAGATGTATCATCCCCTCATCAAAAACGCAATGAAGATAGAACTAAGGAGGAAATAAAGCAATTAAGGCAAACATGACGAGATAACTAGGTTGGAGATTTAATTATGTTCAGGACAGATGAGTAACCAGCACAACCATTAAAACAAACAAGCCCAGAAGCCTTCCTTTTCTAATCCCATTCAACAAAGCAATTGACTTGATATATCTACCAGGAAAATACTATCGATATCATTGCCATCTAATAGCTTTTTCACTACTAAGCTTTATATAATCAAAATTTTGAAAGGTTGAGGAAAGTTATCTAGATAAATTTAGAACTTTAGATAAATTAGTAGTGGCAGAATACCAACCTCAGGACAAGTATATATGAGTAGGGTCATCCAATCCCAGTTTTCAACCATTTGTCTTTGCTTATCATCAAGTGCTTCAAGTAGAAAGTATATTAATGGAGGCATTAGTTGCATCTCAAATTGCCTTGGTCTGCCACAGAGCCCGCAACTTCCAGGATTTATTTCATCAGCTACAGCTAAAATTGGATTGCCACCATACGAGTATCTGCACAACGGAATAATAAGAAAAGAATGTTGCAATTCCTTAAGCCCATAAAACAGGATAGAAGAAAAAATACGAGGGGAGGGAGGGAAGCAGAGGAAAAAAAAAGATATGCTGCTACTGAAAAACATAATTGATAGCACGAATGCATGATTGATGTATATATCAAAAGCCTGTTGTCAATCGTTGATTGTGGAAAATAGTCATTTGTTCAAATTCCACTACATAAACGTATTATCGTACCACTATAGCCGCTATTTGACAGTATTTTGTATTAAATAGCATATCATGAACAATAGCAATTTGTTCAAATTCTGTTATGTTATAGCGTTGCTACAGCCGCTATTAAACAACATTGACAAAAAGAACCTCAGACAGTATGCTTCTACACTCAACCAGAGGGAGCCGTTAGCGGAAGAGAGAACTGGATGGAGAAACCAAATTTTCTCCAGCTTTTCCAGCTCATGTGATTTTTATAATTATATTCAGATGTTCATAAAGCCCAGCCCAGGTATTGCAACTCCCAATCAGTATGAAGGTTATAAAGAAATTATACATCTCTGGTAAAGTTGAGCAAATAGCCTCTTTGATCAGCACTTAACAGTTACACCAGAACCATACAATCACAAATTGAAACTATATAAGCCAACCTTATGACTTGGTGCTGCTGTTAAAGTCTCCTCAACATTTTATCACTTTCTAATAAGACAATGAACTGTTCTGAATCTTTAACAGGTACTTTCACATGTGGTCAGACCAAAATATGTGATAAGGATGGATCAGGTACATATAACTCTATAGTAAGTTCACTCCAAAACATAATTTGCTACATACCTGAAACACTGATCCGGATAAGCATCCAACCGTTTCTTGAACTTGAGGTATGTTCTATCAGCTGTCAAAGCTTTATCATATTCATATTGCTCCTTCTCCCAAGTTTCTTCTGCTTGCAAAGGATCCTCAGCAGAATTTCCATTCTCCTTAATTGAAAGTGATGAGTAGCAAGAGAATACAGAACTAAGATCCCCTGTAGATTGCTCTTCCTGTGTGTATATATAAAAGCAAGGCACCACTGAAAATAGCCAACACGCCAATTTCAACAGTAGTAACACAAAAACGATAATGCCAGAAGGTAAAAAATTCATTAACATTTTTGAAATCAAATTTTCTGTACCTGGAATATCATTAAGATTATGAACTGAAGCTGTTGATGGTCCTGGATCTGGAGAAGAAGCAGGGAATTTGTGTTGGCACTTTTTCTTTTGTTTCTTGCTCTTAGTTTTAGAATTAGAAGAAGCTAAAGTCCCAGCTTGAAAGAGTGCCTTGCCAAGGTCTTCAAAACTAATGTCGATATCTTCTTCGTCTTCATCATCCCCCGAATTGGGATTTTGAACTTCGACTTGCTGTTTATGTTGAGAGATGTCCATGTCAGCAAGTTTCTGAAGTCGAAGAACTCGCCAACGGGTTTTGCATTTGGGAGAAACACAGCCGAAAATGAAAAGCATGCGATGATGAGATAGAGGAGCATAAACTTGTGCAACGAGGGAGAGGCTACTGGCACATGTAACACAGCGAAGCAAATCGGTATGGATGACTTCCTTGGGAAGGGGCCAATCCTGTTATTATTATTGGAATAGAAGAACAAATCATTTACAGTTACAAATATATAGAATTAAAGGTTGCCACACAAAAGTTGAAGAGGTGAATTACAGGGAGGCCTCCAATTTTAGTAGTATAAGAATCAGATGGTTCGCAGTAATCGTTGGCCCATGGCCCCGGCATGCCTAGCGAAACTTTAACCATTACAGTTGCGAGGGACAAAGCTCGATCAAATGAATTACTGATTTGCTTCCTTCTTTTCCTCCTAAGAAGTAACCGGGTTCAGTGGCGGCTTATTGTTAATGTTGTGTTTTCACACTTCACAGTGCAATGCCTGTTAATTGTTAATGTTAGCTTGAATTAAAATTTCGGGTGCCAAAATAAAAATAATACTAGTAAATCAACATAAAATCAAACACGTCAACACCAGCAATTCTCGTATAATACATAGAGTAAATAAATTCTTGTATAATACCAAATTACGAAATATCCAACACTGAGTGTTGAGAGATGATTTTCCAGATGTTATTAATTGATTATCAAGTATAATTGAGAAGGGATCTAACTAATTAAATATTGAGCAAATAAAAACAACGACGAACATGATTAAACTTACGGTTCGTTGAGAACGTAAGAAAGAAGAACGCGAAGCAGCGGGATGAAGACACAAGCAAAGGAAGAGTGGAGGGACGAAGAAGAACAGCGGAGCACGAGCCGGAGAGGAGGCAGGCTGTGGGGGTTTCGTTGGGGTTTAAGGTTGGAGGGCAGGGTAACGTAGTGTTTAACTATAGTGGGGGATTTCCGTAATTTCATTAACAAGTCAAAAAAACAAAATTAATGGTCATGATGTTTGGAAATTTTAAAAGATTTAAATTAATTTTAGTTTTAGGGTTGAACTTTTAGTTTTTTATTTTAATTCATACTTAAGTTTTTGTTTTTATTTTATTTTAAATAAAATACTTTTTTATTCTATCTCATTATGAATTCATTAAAAATATTTAAAATTTTAATTTAAATCTTTTAAAATAGTTTAAAATTATAAAATTACAATTTTTTTAATTATAATAATTTTAATAATAGTGGTTGAAAATGATAGACGTGGAAGATGACCATCATAGCAATCGATCATCGAAGGCAATTGTGGTAGTCAAAAAAGACAGTTGATATTAGATGTTATGGTCAGAATGTGACAGTTTATGATTGTAGTGATGGATGGTAGTTGGAGGTGGGTGATCGGTGGTCAGAGGTGGGTGGTCGGTGGTGATGGATGGTGTTGGGGATGGTGGTCAGCGGTAGTTGGTGGTGGCATGTTGTCGGAGGTGGAGAATCATAAACCTATGACCTAGCCTGTTTAAGGGTTAGTTTTGCGCGATTTGTTTAATAAAAATGTCAAACATAGACTTTTTTAAAAGTTTATTTATCTAAAAATATAGTTAAAGTTTTCAAAAAGCCTATTATGTCTTACAACTCTTTATCTAATGGAGTTTTTTTATTTGTTTTGCTATTTTAATTTACTAATGTAAGACTTAAAGTGCATTATGATTGAATTTGAGAGCTTGTTTACTCATTTAAAATCTACAATTTTGTGATAATGTTATTGAACATGCTTCTTAACTTAAATCTAAGATCTATTTGGTTGTATTATTTTTTTAGTTTCAATTGTCCTATTACATATAACTAATTAATTGAGAATTTATATTTAGTATAATTGTCCATTCATATGTTTCTTGACCTTTAGTCTATTTAATTATAATGGTATTTAAAGTTTTGATAGGAAAAAATAGGTTTTTCAATAGATTTTTAGGTCATGATACACTTTTAAAAAGTTCATGCTTCAAAAAATGGTATATAACAATTAGGTCACATTCAAACTTCATATATTTTTTTTAAATTGTCAAGTCTATTTAACCAATGTTTAATCTTGCCTAGCCCATTTCCACTTTAGCAGTGGTTGTCAAAGGTGAGCGGTTAACGGTGATAGTTGTAGTCAGATTCAGAGGTAAATAAGTTGTCGATGGTGGTGGTAATGATTAGAGGTGGATTGTGGTTATGATGGATGGTTGGAGTAGTGTTTATATCTAATGATTGTGACATGTTAATTTAAAAACAAAAGATATATTTTTTTTTAATTTTCAAGTAAAATTATTTTGAAATTATATAAAAAATTAACTCAACTCTATTTTACCTAAATAATTTTTTTTTTTAAATTGATTTTCAAAATTAAAAACAAAAAATTTAGAACCACCCTAGATAAACTCTAAATTATTCAAAAATATTTGGAACACGTATAATTAATATTTCAGACATTTAAAAAGTTTGGAATACCGGATTTTTTATGTTTCAAAATTTTCATAACACGTAAATATACGGCATAACAACAAAAAAAGACAACAATTTTATTAGTTACTTATTTTTCTTTCCAGTTATATGTAATTTTAATTTTACATAAACTCAATTTATATAAATTTTATGTATAAATATAAAGGTGTAACTGCAAAAAGTGTAGAGACAAATCATGTATAAGATATTCGACATATGTTTTTTGTTTTAGCGTAAGTATGTTTTTATGGTGACTCAACATATTAGTTTATATCTAACTTTTGTTTTCCAATTGTTAACATATCTTGTATTATAAATTGATATTAATATATTATTTTAGTGGTTGGAAAAAAATGTATTTTACATATTTTCAGTAAAACATATGCCAATCATTTGATCAATAAAAAAATAGGTTAAATTACATCAGCGGTTATTTAACTTAATTTTGAGTAATATTTTAGTCATTTATATTTTTTTCCTAAGTTGGTCATTTATTTTAATTTTAAGTGACAATGTGATATTTTATGTTTTAAAATATCAACAATCTTGTCCTTTTTTTTATAAAAAATCAAATAAATCATCAAATTTTTCAAACAAAACCCATAAAATTCATTATTATCTTCAATAAAATACAAATTTAATCAAATTCATAACTTAAATATTGAAATAAACTCATATTTTCATTATTTATTTGATGTTGTTGGAAATGAAAATATGAGTATATTTGAATATTCGAGTTATGGATTTGTTAAAATTTGCAATATATTCAAGATGATTATTAATTTTATGAGTTTTGGTTGAAAATTTTAATATTTTTTTGAATTTTTGAATAAAAAAGAATAACATTGTTGAAATTTTAAAACATAAAATATCAAATTGTCACTTAAAATTAAAATAAAGGATCAACTCAAAAAAAAAATAATAAACTACTAAAACGTTACCTGAAATTAAGTTAAGGGACCACATATATAATTTAACTTAAAAAATATGAAATCTGACAAAAGAAAATAAGAAAGAAATCGTGAATCCAATAATTTGATTAGTCAAAAAATTCAGAACATGATAAAATTCCAATAACTTATATCCAGAATTTTTTTTAATAATTTTTTAAAAAAAATTCAAAAATAAAAAATCTAAAACATTTTTTTTATAAATAATCGGAAAAAGAAAAAGTAGGCTCACTTAATCCACAAAATTATAGAGATTTTGTTTTTTAAGTTTATTTTTTATTTTTATGTTTGGAGGTTAATAAAACATTTTTTTTTAAATATTCTTTTTTTTATTCCTTAATTGCTACTATTTGAAAAAATATTATGTAATTTTTTTACTTTTTAAATTGAGTAGGAATTCGGTTTTCAGGCCAGAGAACACACCAAGGAAATTTTTTTCAAACTCAATACAAGCGAACTCCTACCAGATTGTAATATTTTTTTTTTCTTCTTATTTTAACAATTATTTATTTAATAAATTAAAATTAATTAAATTATATAAAAAATACTAATAATAAAATAAAATGTATTAATAAATTATAAATTAATTTAATTTTTTATTTATTATTATTATAATAAATAATTATTATAATTATAATTAAAATGATTAAATTATATTATAAATTTAAAAAAAGAAACATCAAAATTGAAGAAAAAAACACATCAAAATTTAAATAAATAATAATAATAATAAATATATATTAATAATATGAAAATGAAACGAAATACATTAAATTAATGAGGAAAAAATATCACATTTGAGAAGAAAAAAACATTAAATTTACATCAATGATGTCCACGTAAATGATCTTCAGTCTCACATATAGGATGAGTTGACATTCTTCCGGTTCATCCTGATTTTGATTATTTTTAAGTGGATTAGAACCACTGTCACCTACTTCCATAAAATTTTAAAACTAAGGATTATACATGGCATCCGACACATCATAAGTTGACCCAAGAGTTGTGCATTGAGTTCCAAACAAATCAGGAAAAAGCTCACGTTCTATCGAATAATCGAGGGTTGATATTTCTGACACCGACGAAACGTAATATTGAGTCGGTGGTGGATCATAACATGAAACTTTAGTAGTGATGTGTGGGTGAAGTGATGATAAAGACGATCATGTTATGTTTTGTTGTTGTGGTGTTGATTGAGAGGTCGACTGCACATGAGGATATAACGACACTATAAAATGGAAATCACGGAGATATTGTTCTACAAATATAAATAATTTGATGTGCTCTCTAAACCAAATCATATATTATGTGTTCATAAAACATCTTCTACGATATTATCTTGCAACACATAATTATGACGCTTTTTCCAATGCTTAATTTTTTTCCTCCAAACTCAATTCTAATTATCATCAATTTCACGCCTCATATCGACCTCATGGTACATTTTCATGTCCTATGGTGGTTGTGGTATTCGCTGAAAGCCAAATTGAAGTGTGACTCTATCTGTATGATGTTTTTCAACAATATGATGACAACGCAAATAGATACATGTCGTCTAAGTGACCCTCTCTTCTTTGGAAACTTCATATTAGAACCCGAGATAAAAAATAAAATATTTAAAAAAGTTCAAATAAATGTGAATGAACATATTACTTTCTCAATTATAATGTGATCAATTATTTTTCGATATCCTTCTATGTCATTACGAGGAACTTATAATATGTGATATATTTTTTTATCAATTTTAATATATTTTTTTAAAATTTATAATATAATTTAATTATTTTTAATTACAATTATAATAGTTATTTATTATAATAATAATAATAATTAAAAAATAAATTGATTTATAACTTATTAATATATTTAATTTTAATTTATTATTATTATTATTATTATTTTTAAAATAATTTAATTAATTTTAATTTATTAAATAATTAACAATTGTTAAAATGAGAAGAAGAAAAAATTATAATTTAATAAAAAAAATTCTTTTAAGTGGTTGTTGGTTAGAGAAACAACTTCATACTGAATTTAAAAAGTAAGACAATAGCTTAATATTTTTTCAAAGAATGACAATTGAGTAATAAAAAAAATAAGACATTTTAAAAAAAAAAAGTCTAATAAAACAAAATAACACCTGAATAAATAAAAACAAAATAATATTTAAACTTTGGTGACGCATCAAGTTTATATAACCTATTTATTTGATTTTGACTATCAAAATAGACAAAAGTAAATAAATAAATAAATAAATAAAACACTCGTATTATCGGACATCAAGGGTCAATTTGATTGTTTTTAAAGTTAAAGAACCAAATTTATTGAGTCACAATAAAAAAAAACTTTTATCCTGACAATGTAACTAAATCTAACTTATATCCTGACAATGTAACTAAATCTATTTTTATTTCATTCGTGAAGTTCTTATATATAAAAATAATACATTCTCTTTCCGCTCATGAACTCCCTAAAATATGTTTAGCATTAGTTTGTCGATGCTGAAGTCCTTTAGTTCTCAAAAATACCATGATGACATGATGCTATACAGGTCCAACGAATCAGTTTTTTTTTAAAAAAAAAATAACCAAGTTCTTGTTGAGACTACAAGGTGCAAACGTTACCCAGAATAATGCTATAATGAAGCTTCTATATTCTAATCAATTATTTTCAAAGTTAGTCCATTGAGACATGATGATATATACAAAGGTAGCAGCTAACTCAACACGCTACTTCACCTTCTATCCCTCCCTTAAGTGGTAAATAAGTCTAACATTGTGCTTTTTTATATGGTGTAATGGAAAGGGGTTACTCAATTCCATCTCTTTGAATTTTTTGCACCTTTAGACTTCTGTTTTGCTGCTTGAAAGGCTTGCTGCTTTTGCTTCTTCCTTGCTTCTTTCTCAGCCTGATATTGCAAATATATGGAATTTATAATCTATCATGGAAGCTATTCAATATTATTCACCACCTCATTCATATGGTTTGACAGAGGTTTTACCTTTGACATCTTAGATTTGGCTTTCACTTTAGGAGCTTTGTCCTCAAGCTCTGCCTCACGTTCAAGCTCTCTTTCCCTAGCATCAAGATTCTTCTCCAAATAATACTGCAAATTTTCAGATTCAAACTTGTCAGAATAAGCCATGCAATGGCTGATCATGCAGCCCTTGACAAAACGGAACACATACAAGATAGGGTTATCAACAACAAACACGTAATAGATCCACCCTTTCCTGAATCCTGCTGTGAGAGCTTTATAGCAATGGTTTGCCACTTAATTTTAGTAAAAACTATTTTTTTACCCTCTCAAATCAAATCTCAGTTATTTTCCATTTTGGTCCCTCGAAGGTGAAGGTGCATTCACTATCATTTTGAGACTCACTTTTATTCTGGTCCCTATAATCTATCAACTTGTGTGATGAAAGACTACAACAAAATGAGCAAAGGATCCAGAAGACTGTTCTCGTTTTAATTATTATATTTTACTTTTTAAAAGGGGAATAAAATTCAATTCTAAATCCAGATATGTTAGTGAAAATGTCAAATCCCTATCACAAAGGAACCAAAATGAAACAGAATACATCAGGAAAGGATCAAGGGACTAATAATTTGAAACCAACTAAAAATTAAAACAAGAATCCAACTAAAAACACTTTTTCTACTGCTAATCAATGAAGTCCTAAAAAAATTGTATCAAGAAAAAATGTTCAGTTAACCTGCTTCAACTACCTCTAAATATTTCAAAAAAGAGTATATTCGCACAATCAATGGGCTGCAGAAAAGGTAGCAGCGAATAAGGGGAGTATTTATCGACTTACATTGTAATCCCCAGCATAATCCTGTAAAGTGGCATCTTTAACTTCAATCACTCTATTAACTATCTGCTTTATAAAGTACCGATCATGAGATACTGCAATAACAGTGCCCTGATACTCGGTTATTGCCTCCTGAAAGAAGAATTAGAAATCATTAGGCTCATGGGTGATAGCGAGCATTAAGTACAGAGAAATGTAAGAAAAATGAGACTGACCTCAAGCATTTCTTTAGAAGGTATATCCAAGTGATTGGTTGGTTCATCCAAAACAAGCACAGTTGATGGTTTTACCATAAATTTGCAAAAAGCCAGCCGTGCCTGGTAAAACAAGAGACAATTTAAACTTATTATATGCAGTTAGCGAGAAAGGGTAGAACATAGGGGAAAAAAAATAGGAAAGCTATTGTTACATCCAAAGAGTACCATGGAAGCACATAAAAGTTTAATTAAAAAAATTATATATATGTGAGGAGTTAAATAGGGGAGCTTTATAGCACAATAAGTCTGATCCTTCCTAGAACCCTGCCATGGTGAGAACTTAATAGCACCATGCTTCCTTTTGTCAGGAATAAATCACGCTTAATGAAATTAAAATAATTCTTGTATATACTATTCTTGATGCTACAGTACATGTAATATCCAAAGAAGGCAAGTATACAAATACCTCCCAAAATTTTCAAATACATTTATGCAAAGAGAGGGGGGATAAAAAGAATCAATCATCTCAATGTTCGAGGTCTGATTATACATCTTAACATCACTGTAGCTATTTACTTTTTTTTGAAATAATCAATGTTAGTAATTAGTTGTTAATTTTGTTAGAGGGGGGGTTGAACCCATGACCTCCTTGTCACTCCAACTCCCCCAAACCACCTTATGATATGAGTCCCGTCATTGTAACTATTTTAATCCTTCTTGTTTCTTAAATTTCTTCAAAGACATTCATTTTAAAGATACTACTCAAGCAACAACTGCCATTCAAAGTAAAGCAGTGGATATTTTAAATGTCTACTGTATTTAACAGAAAAATTGTCTAACTGGTAGAGGCAAAGTAATTCTCAGTTACTGAGAACTAATTACATATGAATTACATACAAACTTGATGTCGAAAAAACATACCATTCGATCACAGAAATAAACTAGAATTTGAATATTTCATTTGTTCACAAATGCTAAATGAATGTCAACTGGAAAAGAAAACACAAATCTAGAAATTACCTTCTCACCACCACTCAATAGAGAAACTTTACGGTCAAGCATATCAGATTTAAAATTACAACGCCCAAGAAGTCCTTTGATATCATCACTCCTCCAGTCCTCTGCAGCTTCCTCTACTGTCTCGAGCACTGTCTTTTCCAGATCAAGTGCTTCAGCCTGTTAACTAAATCAAGTCAGCACTAATGTATACAACCACATGAGAGTTTTGACCTGAAGAATTGGAACCAAGGGTCCAATGATTCTTTTTATTACAGTTAGCATTTCCTCAAATAAAATGGCGCACCTGATTTTGCTCAAAATAGTTGGGTAATACATTATGCTCCCCAAGTATAACTTCACCGCTCTTTGGCTTCTCTAAACCCATAATCAATTTCAGTAAAGTACTCTTGCCACATCCATTTGGACCAAGAATGGCAATTTTTTCCCCCCTTTCAATTGTAAGATTTGCCTTGTTGAAAAGTGTCTGGCACAGAAAAACATAATCAGTAGATGTCTTTAACATTTAAACACACTTTTTATATAAAAATATCAAACTAACTCACTTTATCCTCAAAGCCAAAATCCAAGTTACTAACTGTTATGACAGATCTTCCGCTCCTTCCACGCTCAGGGAACCTGATTTTCATTTGTTTCCGCTCAAATGGCTTCTCTACTAGTTCCTCGCCCAGAAGTTTTTCCAATTTCTGTTGTCACATATACAAAAGGAATTTATTTAAGCAAATAACATAAGAACAACAAAATATTAACACTTACAATGTGGAAGAATGCACAGTGCAACGATTTCAGTAATCAACACAAGTACTGTATTTTTAAGTCATTTAAGTGATGGTTATTTAAGGTTACTTAGACCTTGTTAGACATAAAATAATTCATGAACTTTCACCCAAAGTTTTTGAAAGAGTAAGCACTTCACCTGGTAACAAATCTTCCAGAACCCAGTGGCTAGTACTAGTCGTTTGATCCTTCTACTCCTATTTTTTAAATAAAAATCTGAATTTGTGCACGGAGTATGATGGGCTTGTGCGTTATCTACGCTTTAAGTTCAATACGCTTTTCTATTAGGGATGTGTCATGCGCTAGAGCTAAGAAGCCCAGATGCATCACACAATACAGATACGGGATACAAGACATTTTGAAAAATCAAGATATGGCACAGTCTAGATACATCAACAGAAATTTATAAATACAAACATTTATAACACGAATGCACAATAGTTGTAGAGCTGTGTGAAAAAGTGAACAAAGAGAGAGCTTAGGGCAGCAAAATAAGGACACGAGAACTCAGAAAATGTGCAAATCAGAACAATGAAGCAGGCGCACAAAATACAGCAGCAAAAATGAAGCGAGAACAACACCAGACAATAAGCCACAATTACACAACTCTGCAACCAGAGCAACTTTGCAGCTACAAAGAAGCTTGGGAAGCAAAATAAGAACACGGGAGTACAGAAAATGTGTGAACCAAACCAACGAAGCAGATGCACCAAATAATGCTACAACTCATAACACAGATGTGTCAACCAGGACAAAAATGGACCCGCCAGTGTACAGGATTACAAACTGCTTGTGCGATATGGAACAAGCAGCAAGTTTTTTCTTTAAAATGCCGCAATCACTGTCCTTCCATATCAGGGTGACAGCTGTGTCTTTAGTTGGTAAGACGTATTGAAGATGTATATGATAAGTATTGAGAATTTTTTAAAATAATAAATAAATAAGAAGTTTATAGGATACTTTCTGGACGTGTATCAGACGTGAGTCGATATCAGTTACACTGAAACTTTTCCATTTTTGAAGTATCACTGTGTGGGCTTCACAATGATAGATATATCAATTCACGAACCTTGATCCTTGAGATTTTGAGAGAATTGGTTTTTGACCCATTTAATGAGTATTTTTGACTTGTTAACATTTTGTACAAGCGAAAGTATATAGCACATCTAAATTAAATAGTTGATCACACGTACCTTCTCAGCGGTAGAAGCGCGGCCAGAACTTGCTCCGGCACCTAGCCTACTTATCAACTCTCTTGTCTGTTCAATTTCTTTCTGCTGTTTCTCCCATGCAGCATACTGTGTTTCAATCCAAGTTGCCTTTGAAAGTATGTACTCAGAATAATTTCCCTCAAATGTCCTGGATACACCCATGTCAGTTTCCACAATTTTCGTACACAGTTGATCAAGAAAAGCTCTGTCGTGGGAAATTATAACCATCGGTACATCCTGCTTGTTAAGATAGTCTTCAAGCCACTCAATGGTGTCAAGATCAAGGTGATTTGTGGGCTCGTCTAACAGTAATAAATCAGGTTCCTGCAAATGAGGACAAATTTTCATTCTTATCAGCAACACTTTCACATTCAAACCCACATAATCAACATCTCAAAGTACATTAGATATATGAGCATTAGAGCATATGTTAACAATAGGTCATCTATAAGGGATCACGCTAGAATCATCATCTCTTAACAATAATGTAATTTGCAATACACAATACACTACAATTAAAGCATGTTCAGTTTTGTTAATCGTGGGTCGTGAAAAATAGTTGTTTGTTCAAGTTCCGTTATGCAACAGTGCTATAGTGTCACTATAGCAGCCGCTATTTAACAATATCTTATACTAAATAGCGAATCACATAACAATATATCTTATACAACAGTAAATAGCGAATCACGTAACAATATCTATTATGCAACAGTACTATAGTGTCGTTATAGCTGCCGCTATGTAACGATGTCTTATACTAAATAGCGAATCACGTAACAATATCTATTATGCAACAGTACTATAGCATCGTTATAGCCACCGCTATGTAGCAATATCTTATACTAAATAGCATAGAACGTAACAATATCTTTTTGTTCTGCTATACTGTACCACCTCTAAAGCCGTTATTTAACAACAATGAGCGTGTCATTAAGTGTAGTATACCTGAAGTAGAATCTTCCCAAGACACATCCTCATTTGCCATCCACCACTAAAAGATGCAACCAGCCTATCAGAATCCTCAGCACCAAAACCAAGTTCAGGCATCAACTTACTTATCTTTGAATCAACAACATCCAAATTCACAGACTGTGCGCGTCTCTGAAGCAAATCAAACTCATCCAAAAGCCTTCCCATCAACTCTAAATCATTAACAGAACCCTCAAGAGCCTTCTGCACTTTGTCCAACTTAGCAGCAACCTCCATTTCCTCTTTGAAAGCACTCATAAACTCTTCCCTAACCGTCCTACTTGGTGACACCTCAAATTCTTGGCTTAAAAACGCAATTTTCATGTTAGGTTTAGCTTTTATCACGTTACCAGAATCAGGTTCTTCAAGACCAGCAATAATCCTCATCTGAGTTGTTTTCCCTGCACCGTTTACACCGACCAAACCTACTTTATCTCCCTTTTTCACTTCCCAATTAACCTCCTTCAAAACGGTAACACCTTTGTACGTTTTGCGAATGTTTTCCAATTTAACACCAGATGAAACACTCGAAGCACCGCTATTTGATTTCGATTGCTTGTTGCTTTTTCGTTCATCGACGGAAGATTTAGAAAATAGCGACTCAATGTCGTCTTCGGCTAACGCAGTATCGTCGATGGCTACAGCAGGTAAACGAGATGAAGTTGAATTGGATATTTTTGGGTGGAAGAATCGATTGGGATAAACTAAATTAGTATTAATGTTGTTGTGTCTGGTGGTGGCAAAGGTGTGAGTGAGGGTAGGTGGCAGAGCATGGCGTCGTGTGTATAAGAGAAATGCGGCGGTGAGGTCGGGATGATGAAGCTTTGAGGTAAACTCCATTGTAGAGTAGATGATCAGATAGATAGAGTAGAGAACAGAGGTGATACGAGCGAGTTCTCTACCCCACCCACCAAAATGTCATTCGCAAGTTTCAGCGGTTCATATAATTTACATTTTTCTTCGTTATTCTTTTTTCTTTTCCTGCTCCACTCAAATGGCATATGTGAATTTCTTATCATACATAAATTTTATTTAAACTTCATTTTGAGTTGTAATTTATTTGAATGTAAAAGAAAATAACAGAAGCATGATGGTTACCAAAAGTATATAATTTATTAGAGTTTTTATTTTATTTTTTTGTATAAGCTTATTTATTTTAAGTGAAAAATAAGCTGATAAAATCAATAAAAGTAAATAAATAAATTTTAATTTTTTTATTGAAGTTATTGTTTTTAGGCACTTTTGATTATTGTTAAGCTTTTACTTATATGTCTATGTTGAGAATGTGTCCCAAATCAAAGTCAAAAAACATTAGAGTTAAAACTTGCAACTTGCAACATGCAAATTTAATTACTTGTATTTAAATATAATAATTTTTGCAATGTTTAGTAATAATTTTTGCACCAAAAATATTATAATTTTTGCAATGTTTAGTAATTCAATCGACTAATTTTTTTATTTAAAAAAGTATCTGATTTTTTTTTAATAATAGTGTATCCAAATTATTCACAAATTTTTAAATTTTTTTTCATTTCAATTTGTATTTTTTGAACTATTTTTGAATAATTCAATAATAAGAAAATAAAATAACACAGTATCATATATAGATTGCAATAATTAATTTTTTAAAATAAACTGCAAAAATTTAAATCAAAATCTTAAATTTTAATGTGACTTGTGTAAATTTTAATTACAAAAAGAGAGTATATGGAAATTAGTGTGTTAAACAGTATGTTATTAACAATTTTCATATTTTTTTTATGCAATGGTATTCAAAATATTATTAAAAAAATTATTAAATTTTATTTTTAAAGAAACGACGTCTATAATTATTAAAATTTTAAATATTTTTTAAGTAACGAATCGTAGTTGACCAAGTAGATATTATAATGTCCTTTGAATATTTGTGTATATTGAATGGAGAAATTGCAAGTTAGGAAGCGAATGGGGTTTGTTGTGGCCACAAGAGAATGCGGAAATATGAAAAATCAACTTACAGATAACGATTCTGGTAGAGTGTGAGTTTTCTGTGGCGCAGACTCGTGTTATACTACGGCCCACTCTTTCTATACCACGAGTGTGTTTATTTTGGGTTACTTGCATCACCATCTTCACTACACGTGTCACTTTACGATCCAAGCACCTGACAAATTTGTTTCGTCATTCTTTTAATAGATATTTTTATTTTTAGTTCCTAGCTTATTGATAGATACATAAATATATAATTTTATTTTTCTTTTGACCAAATATATATAATTTTGTTTCGAGTTTTGCTGTATGAAGTATGATTTTGGTATATATTAAGAAAATAGATATCAATTGTTTAAAATTTAAGTTAGTTAATTATTTTACATTATTATTATATTCTAATTTTAAAAATTATTATGATAAAAGTAAAATATATATAATAATTTAAGGATTTTGGTTGATTTATATTATAAAAATATTTAAATTGACAATTATATAAATTAAATTATTTTAAATATATAAATTCCAAAAATAAATATTATTTATTTTATCTTAAAAAGATAATAAATTTTACTATAATTAATTAACACGATTAAAATTCTAGATTCAAACTCAGACAAAATGTCTAATCTAAACTATATAAGACATTTGTAGATTGTTAGGACTTAAGAAAAAATAAAAAGGAATTTAATGAGAATAAAATTTAGGTATATGTATCCTTGTGTTGTTGATAGTATTACTATTATCATGTAAAAATATACAAGATAATCCAATACATGTACACTATAATTTACGACATATCTTTTTTTTTCCAATAATTCACGACATATCAAAGACTAAATAAAAGAGAACAATTATAATACTTTTTTGTAAAACCATAACGTTTTTGGTTTTGTGTGTGTATGACAAACGTGAATGAGTGATTGAATGGTTGTGAAGTGTCAATCGTTTGTCTCGTAAAATATGTTGAGCTTTGTGCAAAAAGTGCAACAACATTGTACCTTATTGTCCTTACTCGTATCTTATTAATATGAAGATTGATGTTATGGTTTTTTATGTTCTTTTGTCTCCTTTAATCTTTTGTACTTGATAATGGCTATGAGTTGCTTTGATGTGTTAATTCACTTGAAATGTATGTTTTGATTCATTTCATTTTTAAAGTAAATTATTCATAATGATATTATTTCAAGAAGGCTGATACTTTCGCAAATCAAAATGATATTGGTTTGATTAGACTAAAAGCTATCAAAAATCATAACCATTTTGGTTTGTCCAGCTGTTTTTATGAACCATAATTATCTTGTTTTCATTGCTGTTTTTTTTTAAAATAAGAATTATTTTATTTTCACCGTAATTATCTTTTATGAACCATAATGTTCTTCTTATAAACTATAATGATCTTTTATAAATTAGAATATTCTTTTGATCAATTTGTCATTGATTTAAAGATCAATCAACATGTTTGTTTTTGTAAGTATGTATTTAAATCTTGATTTTTAATTGTTCATTAAATATTAGGAAGACAATGTGCAAAATGTCAACTAATTTATTACATGTTGCTCTTTTAAAAAGATTCATTTTGTCAATTGTTCTTTAATTGAATAACCAAAATATTCCGATGAATATTCTTCCATCATTCTTTTAACAAATGACTTAATAAATCACTAATTATTTGAATGATTTATTCTTCAAAGTTGATTATTGTCATTTTGTCAAACTGATATAACTATTTATGAATGCAATGAACTTGTTCATCATGATAACATTATTTCATAACAATTGAGAATGTACTTGTGTACTTATTGATGACTTATTGTTTGTTCACTTGTGCAATTTATGTTTTTTAAATAAAACTCAAGTGCAATTATTAGCAGATCATCATTCATAAAACTTAATCATTTATTTAATATGTTTTTTTGTCATTAAAACATATATCAACAAGTTTTTACCTAAAAGGTACCAATATATAATATTATAGTGCATTTATATCACATGTAATTCAAGTAGAAAAACGAATAGAGTAATATCCTTACCATTATAACATTATTAAGGTTTTCTAACCAACGATATTTTCTTCAAATATGTTACACATTCACAAATTAATTTATTATTCATTTAACGTCAAAACTCAGTTGTCCCTAATTTATATCTATAAAAAATAACCATAACAATAACTTTCAACACGTTTATTATATTTGAAAAGATTATTATTTTTAACATCAATAAGATATCTCAAAATTTATTCAACACTCAAACTATCAAAACATAAAATTTAATTCAAATAAAAATTGAGTTTCTAGCCAATAACGATTTATATTGATTAAAATATGATGTAGTCTTTATAACGACTTCTATCGAATAAAAATTATTTTTTGACATAAATAAATATTTTCTTTAATTAAAATAAGTTTCTATATCAATATCATAAGAAAACCAATAAAAATTATAAGAAAATAAATTGCATGTTGCAATATGTACATAGAACGAAAATATATTGAAACTATTACTTAATACAGATTAATCATTAAAACATGAATACAGATTAATCATTAAAACATGAATGTTTAAACATGTTTTTGATCTTTATAATTATAATATTTTTTTGTTTTAGTCCTCGTAATTTTTTTTTGTTTGGTTCACATCCCTGCAAATATTGTTTCATTTTAAAATAGTCATTATATCCAATTTTTGTTACAAAAACTCTATCACAGTTAAACCTAAATTTAAATGATACATTTATCCTCTATAACCATTTCTCTGTTTACCCTTACACCGGAACATAAACTACCTTAACATTTCAAACTTCCTCGACAAAACAAGTCTCATTTCTTGCAAAATCTCTTTTTGGAATCAGTGGTTTGCGCAATACATCGAAACAAGCAAGGTGAAAAATATGTTTAAACATTCACATTTTAATGATTAATCAGTTTTAAATAGTAGTTTCAATATATTTTCATTGTATGCGCAAATTATGACATGCAAAAATATTTAAACCAAAACTTTTTGAATAATATAATTTTCGCTGGAATCACCTTTATGTCCCAAATAAAATTTTAGAAAATAAAGGGAATATAGTTTTAAGCATTGCATGTATAACATGTGTTCCAAATAATAAGAGAATTCAGTTTTAAACATAAACAATGTCTCAAATAAACAAGCAAGGTAGAAACTCCTACAACAATCTACATAAAAATTAATATTTTAATTTATAAACATAAATTTTGTATTAAAAGTCATAATTTTAAAATCAAATGTTTTACTAAATTGAGTCAAAGAAAAAGTAAAAATATTAATAAATTATAAAGATAGTTCCTCTTGCAATCCCTTAACTTAATTTCAGACAATATTTCAGTATTTTATCATTTTTTTCTTTCGATTTGGTCATTTATTTAATTTTAAGTAAACATTTTAATCTTTTATGTTTTAAAATATTAACAATTTTATCATTTGTTTACAAAAATTAATCAAAATTTTTAAATAAAATTCATAAAATTAATTATCATCTTTAATATAATGCAAATTTCATCATATTTATAACTCAAATATTCAAATAAACTCATGTTTTCATTTCTCATATTTTTTAATTTTTATAATAAAATTAAATAAAAAATCAAATAAAAAAAAATAAAAAACTAAAATATTATTTGAAATTAAATTAAAAGACCCCATAAATAATTATATATAAATTATATTAATAAATCAAATCCAAAAATAGATATAATATGTTAAAATTTGAATGAAATCGTAGCAAACTCCTTACCCAACTATCTACCATTGAAAACAATTTTCCTTCTTTCTCTCGTCGTTACAGCTGTGATGATATTTTTTTCCCTATCTTACACACTATTCGAGATTTAGTATTTATTTTTTAACCTAAAGTGTCTATTAACTAAATACCTTTATACTTTTTTTTTATCTAACCTAAAATAGCTTTCAATTAGGATCTACATCTATTGTCTTACAAAGATAGAGCCACGTCAATTTGACCAACCTGATTCCTTCTTTTTCTTTTTGTTTTTTTTAAAAATTAAATAGCTTTGTTAAAAAACCCATATCATACACATATACATCTCAATAACAATTAGACAAAAAAATAAAACAATAACAAGTCCATAATAAAATATAATATAATTTCACACACATAAATCTTAATTTAATGTTATCTATATTTTTAATAACTTATATTATATATATTAAAAAATATAAATTAAAATTAACATAAAGTAGTAATAACTTCATAATACAAAAAAATATATATTTTAGACTCTATTAATAATAGAGAGAAAAATTCAAGGCTTACAATTAACAACAACACTAAAAACATTTAAAAAATATTGATATTTTTTATTTTATAGTTTTTTTTGTCAAAATAATTATATTCGAGGCGTATTAGATATTTAATATGATTATATATTTCAACGAAAAAATTGAGTTCACCATACAATATTATTGGAGTCTAATACTTTTCAATAAACTCAACTTCCATCGGTAAAATATTAACATTCTTATTAAGAGTATTTGATTGTCGAAACCCGACCTTATCTTTAATTTATACATTTATCGGGCTAAAATCAATTACAATACATATTTTTATTAGTTTAATATTTAATAAATGGTTTAATGATATACAATTTTAAATTACTTTTTTGAGGAGGAAAGACTAATGCATTAACTTACTACTGGACTTCTCACGATTCGTATTTAAGTTTTTCACATTTTGGCGTTTGTAGGGCTAAACATGTTAAGCTATAGACCTTCTATATATTTGGCCCGCTAATACTGAAGAAATTTGACCTGCTTTAAGTTGTATGTGGATTGCATGATATTAAATTTCATTTCATTTCATTTGTACACTGATTTTATTTTATTATTCATGTCCTGTGTATTAAAATTTTGAATCAGAAGAGAAGTAAATTAGCAGGGTCCCGATCACGATCAAACAGTCAAATATGCCTATTTCAATTTAACCCTGTGAGTAGAAATGTATGGCCATAATTCATCCTTCAAAAATGGCAATAATAATTTAGCTAAAGTTGAGCAAATATTATTGTTTCTCAAAAGATAAGAACCAAAAAGAAAACGATGAGTTGGTACTAGTAGTTATATAGCTGGCACTGTGAGGGGCAAATGAGGGAAAATCTTTTGGTGGGAAAGAAGACAGCTAGAAAACCGAAAGGCACGAGTCAGAGGCGGGCACCACAATCACAACACGGCAAAAGAAGGAAACAATAAATAATAATAATAATAATAATAAATATTGTAAAATACTAAACAGTTTATTGTCATAAAATTAGTAAATAATTTATTTTAAAAACATTAGTAAAATAAAAAGTAATAATATTGTCAAAACAAGAATAATAAAAAATTCCATAAAAAAAGAATAATAGATAATGATTGTTATAAACAATTGTATATGCGTGGTATTGGCAATGGTAGTACCGTAGTAGACATTGACAACTCCAACCAAGGAGTAATACTAGCAGCTTTGCGCGTAAAAATACGACATTTTAGTAATTATACAATAAAATTGCAAAAATCAATTCAAATTTTAAAGGGATTTATTTTCTCCTTATATAATTATTATATAAAGAAGGTTCACACACGCTGGAACAAGTGTGCCTATAAAATCGTAATAACTAATAACCCTTCCATACAAAGCCAATTTCTGAACTCTCAAAATCTGAAATCACCATGGACCAAAATAAAGAGGTAATTTCTTCACTCTCCCTCTTCATTCTCTATACATTTGGGTTTTAATTCCCCGAAACGATGCTATGTATTTGTTTGTTAACAAAGACCAACGAATAGTACCCAAAAAAAAAAAAAAAAAAAGAAAGAGTAACTTTTGCATGATTCTACTTTTTGCTTTGAATTGATGTTTCTGTGTGTTAGGTTTGAATTTCAACCTAATAATCCATTTCTGTGAAGAATCATAGTTTATCATATAACCTATCTGTATATTTATGTGTTTGTTGCTCTTCTTGTTCATGTTGCTAAACGTTGATGCTACTCTTTTCTTTTGTAGCTCTGTTTAATTTAATTGATCGATTTGTTTTGTGTTCAAACTTTTTCTATAATGATATCACTTTGTGTCATTTGTTTCATTTTTGAATTAATCATTAATCCCTTTACAAAATAAATTGATTACCAAATTCGTCTTTTTCATTCGTTCCTTTATCCTGTTGGTAGTCTAGAGGAAGCAAGGGTTATGAATTACTACTATAGAAGTCATATTACTTATGTAATAAAAGTATTATTTTTAAATTTTCATTTTTTTTTCTCTTGTATGAATATAGTGAAATAATCCTTAAAAATATGAATTATTTTATTAGGATAGTATATTTTTAACTTGAAGGTGAATCTTTACTCTTCAGTCCAAAAATAAAAATTGAGGATTCTGGGGAGAATCCTTACCCTGAAAACCATTACAACAAAACACCTCAAATGGTTAGTGCATCGTGTAATTTTTGTTTATTAGATGAATGTTAATAAGTGACAGGCATCCCTCATTTTACAAATCGATTTTGTTGAGTTAGATAACCTTAATCAATGTTTTAAGACTTATTGTCCCTGTTTTTAAGAAGAATTATTGATTGTTGACTACTTTTCCTCTGCTTGTAATGGTTCTTCTGGTTTACGAGTCAAAACTTTTTAACAATTACTAATACTTATTAGTTCATCATAGTTTATTATGAAGAACCCAGTCTGGGCAATTAACAACTTCTTTTCATTTGATAATGTGAAATAACATCCTTCTGTTGTGATGAGAAGTCTTCTAAGTTCTAACCTTTAAATCTTTTCAATGCAGAAAAATGCTCCTTGGCTATCAGTGCCACAGTTCGGGGAATGGGATCAGAAGGGCCCATTGCCAGACTATTCACTGGATTTCTCAAAAATCCGGGAAATGAGGAAACAAAACAAGACTAATACTTCAAGGGCAAGTCTTGGTAATGAGGAGGAGCTCAATATGGCTTCTAACAAAAACAATATAAGCACTGATCACAATGAGCGCCAGCACCCCCACTACCACCAAACCAACTCTCCAACTGTAAGATTTCTGGTTATCTATGTTATTCTTTATTTTGTTTGCTATATTTAAAACCACTCAATGATGGTAATGTTATAGCTCAGGCAAAAAATCTATATAGCTCAATGTGATGGGGTGGTCATTGACATTGTTATTTACTATAGTAGCTGTTGTTGATTAATGATTTCTCTTATATTTTTTTGTTATGGGAAAGTAATTAAAATAGATTTAACTGTCTGCATCTATAATAATATACATGATAACATAAATGTTTTACTCAAAAGGTATTGTTGAACTTTGACGCGAGTTCACAGGGAGAGTTTGTCATACTCTTTCATAAGAAATCATTCAAATCAATATTTTCATTCTTTGTTTTCTTCCCTCTTCAAGTTTAAGTCATTTTGTCTTAGATTTTTTCATTGTCCAGGTGTGTGTAAGAACTCATCTTTAATTTTTTTTGGCTAATGACACATGAGTCCTTGAAAATGCAAAAATCTTACCATAGTTCTTAAGAACTGTAAATGTCAAATATGTTTGCCCTTGGCCATAGACATTTGTCCTTGAGAATTTGCGGTTCTCACAATGTGATTTTTGCATTACTTTTTTATTTGATTCTGGCAGTCATAAAATCAATGAGTTTGTCAGCAAATACTTTCAGGGGTTAATTTGGGAGGTTAATCTAAATTAAGTAATATTTGTAGCAAGTCAAGCACATTAATATGTAGTTTTCTAACATGTCTAGTTCCACCACCACATATATTGGGTATAATAATGTCGAACATGGTTTGAGGAGAAATTAGTGAGTAGAATAATATGGTGGAACTTGTAAAAAAAAAAGAGAATTATATCGTGGAATCTATTTTTGGAAAAGAGGAAACAGAAAGAGATAAATACAACCCACCAGGACACGTCATGGAAAGGAAGTTCTAGTAATAGTAGCTCATGTTATTGTCATTTGTTTCTTTGGCCAAAGCTGGTAGTTGAAACTCATGTTTTTCAATCCAATGAAGAAAGCATATGGAGTACTTCGTATTATAGTGGCATTATATGGAATTGTTGTGGGACCCATCGTTGCTCATTTTTTAAGTAAGGGCGGTGGTTAGGTTGAAGGATGTAAATATTATATCACATATGATATGATAATATAATAGTATATGATGTACTATATACCAAGGCAACGGTATGCAATTTTAGTTGCTGCACATGTGTTTGATGATTGGGTTGGGGCAATCACTACATTTCATTGGCGAGAGAGCCATAAAACATGGTAATCGGTGGCATTATATACTTTTTTAAATCTTTATCGGAATCTATAAGTGAATATAATTAATTCAATTTAATGTGAATCATTCTTTCTCCCTGTCCACTAAATATCGGATATTTGTGGCGCCTTTTTAATTTATTTTTTTCAGCAATATATGTGGTGCCTAAAATATTGTCTTTGTATTTGTTTATTGAATATCTCTCTCTGCAGACAAGGAGGAGCTTCCTCAGTTATTTCAACTGTTGTGTAAAAGCCTGATATTCAAGAGCGTCTACAACCTTTTCTCTTGTCTTTTGAAGATCGTTGATTAGGACACTTAAGCTTATGTGTTTGGTTATATTAATTTTTCCCTTGTGTTTAGAAAAACAAACAATTCCTTTTAGCTACAATCTTCAACGAGGATTCTGTTTTATTTGGACATATTCTGTGTTATTCTTGTTGCAATGTTTGTATCTAGTTAGAGGTAAAGATTGTAAAACGTGTAAATGTAAATGCTGCCCAACACCAAGAAAATCTTAAATATGCAAGAATGGGTATCACTGCGGACGCCTAAACTTAACTGAATCAGTTTTTAAATGTCTTGTAACATTTTTTGTTGCTTCCAGTAACTTGTGTGATAAAAATGAGTTATAGTTTGGGAAAATAACATTTGTCCAAATAATAAGATAACAGTTCAACTTCCTCCACTTTTAAAAAAACTAGCGAGTTAATATTGCCTTTTTTTAATTTTTTTTTTTAAATCCAACAATCCCTTGGAGATAGAGTTATTCAGATTGTAGAGTGCTTGATTCAATACATCATCGATAACACATCAAATCAAAATGTCAATAAGGGATCGTTGGCTCTTTTCTACTTTTTTATGGACGACCAAAACAAAAGTTTACCAATCTTCTAAACTGTATCACTTCCAAGTTTAGTAGACATTTTAATCTTCAATATTGTGATAATCAATCAAATTATTTCATCAAATTTGCAAATTTGTAAAAGCATTTCAAATTGAAAATTGTTGTCAATATTAATCATTCGTCAACCTCCTTGGCATCTTCAGTGTTATGTGCTCCTCCGCGTGACTGTCACATATCCACCTCAGATGGACCATTTGCTTGGAAAAATAATCAGTTGAAAATTTGCGACCACTAATATTTTACAAACTCATTTAATTCTATATCTTCTTTCTCCCTTACACACCTTACGTCACACCCTATAAGCAATAATGAACAGAGAACATAAACTGACCGACACTTTTCAATTTAGGAAGCACTTTTGCAAGTTTGAAAATTTGAAGAACTAATTTAACGATTCTTGCAATTTGAGGACACAATTGTTCAATTTAAGATTTGTACTGCCGCTTGGCTTCCATTTGCTAATTGAGGGAATCGATTAGCTTAGCAACCAACTCTTTTACCTGCAATCAATCAGTTACGTCCACCAAAACCAGTGGTTCAGGCTGCCAAGTGAGTTTTAGGGCCACGATATTTATCAGATGAACTTTTGATCCGGGGATCAAGTTAGTTAAGCATAAATGAAATTTTACATTAATGTAGTACCAAACTGACACCATCATTTCGTTAAGAATGTCCAAACATACTGGAATATCCACCTATAACCAACGCAATGCTTACCAAATATCCAGCAAAACCATATTAGTCTTCACATGAACAGCACCCCTTGACAACAAATGGTGTAACTACCCATCAAACTCTGTATATTTCACCTAATTCCCATCTGAATAAGAAACAAGTAATAATTGGAGTATGATCCAACAACTTTGGAGAAAATCTCACTAAGAGACCTTTGGTTCTGCCCGATATCCTTTAGTATCTCATGCAAGCAAGCAATGTGGTTGGTTTGCAGAAGTCTGACTGCGAATTATACTTTCTTGATAATCTGAACAACATCTTCGTCTTCAAGTTCATGCTCCTGGAGTAAAACAATGAATTCCACTTGTTACGTGAATAGAAAGAAAATGATACAGAAAAGAAAGACAATTGTGTATAGAATTAGAATCAACCTTGCCGACTCTTTGAGGCTTGTGTTTTGCACTTGAACCCCAGACCAGAGCACTGCATCATTTGGAAAATGTAAACATTGCATCATAGAGAGATTGCTCAACATTATGAAGCAATAAAGCTTTAGATATCTAGTTTTGGGAGAAGGTACTCACTACTTAAACTGTTTAAGCATGTCCTTGTGAATGCGTTCACAGAAATCTTCAATTGTCTTCTTCCTAGACGACAATATTACAGGGTCTTCATAATCAGGATTCATACCTTTAGGTTTAGTATAAATTCGAGTTAAATTGAGATACTCCCACACTTTATCCAGAAGCCCATCAAGGTTCCACTCCAAGTGCGCACTGAATAACAGATAGAAAATAACTCAAAATTCGACAAAGGCCTAAATAAACTCTCAAACATACATTCTTTTCATTATCTAAGACAAATTTGGACTAAAATATTCTAGATGCAATACAAATTGGAAAATACCTAACGTCAAATAAAGACAGATAAGAAAGAACAACAATCCTGGGCATGGGCATAGAGGATTGAACGGGCGGAATAAAGGTAAAATGGTGTTAAATAGGGGTATATTGCCAAGCAATTATAGTTCAAGGAACCAAATGGGAGGCAATAAATATTAGATAATGAAATCCCTCGAAACTACACTGATAACCAATAAAAAATAACATTTAAGTTCTTTTACATAAGGATGTATAAAATTCTCATGATGACTACTTTTTCTTAGAAAGGAGGAAAAGGATTGAGGTAATAATAAGATTGTGACGAGAAGAATTACCTGACAGGGCAGTAATGAGGAAGCTTATCCAAGATCTCCAGCTCCTCAAGTGTGATCTGATCAATCTTGTTCACAACATAGATGCAGGGTGTATATACTCTACTGCCTTCAATGACATCTATAAGGTCATCAGCAGTAGCATCATACCTTAGAGTAATATCAGCATTATGAATTCTGTACTCGCTACAAATAGCCTTCACCGTATCAAGATCCAGATGTGTGTTTGTAGCAGTTGAGGTGAAATTGATCCCACCCTTTTCTTTCCTCCTGAAAGTCAGGTTTGGTGGCTCTTTGTTTAACCTGAAGTAGAAATTAAATACAAAAAATAAAAGAGAAATAAATAATTATCAAGGAAAATAAAAGCAAAAATTTACATCAAAATGAGTGTTTGATTTAGGATTTTTATCATCTGAACAGCGTAACAGAAAGTCAGCAACAAATGATAAGGACCATAAACATATAACCAAATTCCTCTCCCAGAAGGCCCGGGTCCACCTGGTGCATATGTTGGTGGTTACATAAAGTCACACTTCTCTCGTTGCTTAAACAGGTGTATGATTCCCTATTGTATTCCATTCTTCTTTATTTGGACAGACGTTACTGTGCAATGCTTAACATAATTAAATGAGAATGCTAACAAGTTACACAGTGAATGCAAAAACAAAGTTTTGGTTATAACATGTAAATAAAATGGACAAGGTTGTTGAAACTTGATCAAGCTATTCATACGGGGCTGATTCCACAAACACTCTTTTAAACACACACTCTCTAACTGGTTGAAATTCAATTGGGTTCCACTAAAATTTATGTGTGTTGCTAGAATAATTCATTACCAAAAAAGAAGCTATCCTTGGCAAAATTCAATAATCACTCAGGACCACACTTCATGGCAAGATGTGCACACTCACAAACCCAAACCTTCCCAGTTGCCGAAGGTCAAGAGTGTAAGTGCAACACCATCCACCAATTAATAGCCAGAAATGCTTACTTTCAGAGTAAAAAAGCCTAACCAATAAAATCTTCATTATGTTTAAGATATATATTTAAGAGGAAAAAAACAAAACTAACCAACTAATCAAGTATATGGTGGTGTATAAAAAAATGAAAATAATAATAGTAGCAATGAGTGCTTAAGTGGAGTCCCCTACAGTTGGTCACATAATTGGTGACATGACAAACATAATAAATAAACATTTTAACATTTTACCTTATACCAAATCCTTCTAGCTCCTTTTCAATAAGACGCTTATGAGTTATTGGCTTTATTGCATCAAGAACAATTAAAATGCAATTGCAAGTCCTTGCAGTACTTATAACCTGTGTTTGCAAAACAGTATACAAAACAAAGTATATTATTCTTTGTCCGCGTCAATGAGGTATGAAAGATGCATTCCAAACATGTTAATTGCTGCAAATGGAATACTCTGTAGCTAGAACTCAAAAGCTATGTTATTACAAAGCAAAGTTCATTAACACATTAACAGAAAATTGATGGACCAAATTAATGTATAATTATGACCTAAAAATAGTATTTTCTCTAAATATATGTCATGGATCTCACCGCAGCATTCAGCAAAATGTAAATAGAAACAGTTTTAAAAGGACAAGCTCAACAAATGGATATTATCCCGATAAAAATACCAAATGCAATTAGTAAAAAGAGCATATTATTATTACCTGCCTTCCTCTACCCTTTCCATCCTTGGCACCCTCAATAATTCCAGGGAGATCCAGCAACTGACACACAATTAAATATTAACTACTAAAAATTGAATATAACTTAAATATGTATCACAATCATATTATTATCATAAGATGTCTTATGATTAAGTTTCAAATACAGGAAATATTCATTAAGTCCTACAAATTTTCAGGGTTGATAATAATGGGACCTTCTTGTCTATCATGTGATACATTTCAAGAAAAATTTAATCTGAACTCTTTCATGCCTGAATTATAAAAAAAAAAATGCAAAAGAGACTCCTCTTCATAGTTGTAGAAACCTCAATCTTCCGATGTCTCATTTGACAATACAAACAAGTTTAGCTTGGGAAACATTAGGAATCTTAAATAAACATTCTCAAAGTTTTTAACTTACGAAACAAGTGCAGTCAAATAAAACTTCAAATATATTCATTTAAAATTTGGAGAAAAATATACAGATACAACGAAGAGACAAAGCTTAAATCAGTTTCAAAAGTTTAACTCTTGTGTTTACATCGTTAAGGGATAACTATCATCACAATGTTGCAATGCAAGTATCAATGCCAAAACATGTGATAGAAATAAGTTAATGTGCAGCTGATAGTCAGATCTCAGAAGCTATTGATAATTTGATATAGAGAGGCACCATTCACATATCATTATTCTTATCTGAACTATCATCGGAAAGAGGTACAATTAAATTGAGTTTTAGGCATCCCGAAATGTTGAATCTCTTGCCCTTAGTAAGAAGGTGACAAAGTCATCAATGTATACCTGAATTTTAGCTCCTCGATATGTAATAACACCTGGGATGCAAGTTAAGGTAGTGAACTCATAGGAAGCAACCTGCAAACCAAAAATAAATAAACTTTTCACACTAACTATTTAACACAAGCTAAAACTTAGATAGTTTACAAAATAGTAATAATCTCATCACCCAAACCCAATACAAAGAGAAAGCTATCTTGTATGCACAAGATGACTGACTGGCTATTAAGTTGTAGAAACTACAGAATTATATAAAGCATGTATAATAAAAATAAAACTTAAATCAAAAGAAGCAAGTACACATTTAATTCATCAGACAAGAGTACACGAGGAATAATTTGACCAAGATAGTATAAACGCATATCCTATGCATTTTTGGATTAGTCAAGCAAGTTAGTAACAACATTATTTATATATCAGTGAGATACTATTAATATGTATTTAATCACTTTTAATTTAATAACTGTTTCTATATATGAAAAATATCTTCCAATATCTTAATTGTATCTTAAAGTTTATTTGGAATAATCTAAATTATCCCTTAAAGTCGAGCCTTAGTTTGAACGAGGGTAAGCATTAATGCCTGGTCGTTTTGTAAAAGTACTCGACATATCATTTACATCATATCCATACAATTCTTGTTGAGTATTTCTTTTCCTTTTTCCATACATTAAACACTAACAGTGCATTTGTTTAAGAATTTCCCCCCTTAAAAATCACTTTGTTTGAATTTTTTTGACAATTATAGAAGTTTTAACATTTATTTAACTTTTGAAAAGAATTAGAATATAAAAAATGGCTAATTAAAGATAGCATTGAAAGGTTGCAAGGTTGGACTTGCTTTTTCTTGTTGAAAGGTTGCACTTCTTTGGGTTCCATTGAATATTACATCACTCACTCCAAAACACAGCAAATAAATTAAAGATTGGCCTATCATATGATTGAAGAAGACAATGCATGAGAACTCATACTTTCTATACCTCTGAAAATGTCCCAGTCAATTTATTCAGCAGAGTGGACTTGCCAACTGAAGGGAAGCCCACGAGACCAACTCTTGCATCCCCACTTTTAGTGACATCAAAACCTTCACCAGCACCTCCACCTCCCTTTGATGTAGGTGTAAGGAGCTCCCTCCTAAGCTTTGCAAGTTTAGCCTGGCACCATACGGTTATAATAGTCAACTCCTCAACAAAAATAATAACAGAAAAGAGGTAAACAAAAGATGAGCCGGAAAAGCAAGTAAGGAATAAAATTTAATTCTAATGAGAGAACACTGATTTTTCCTTCAAATTAGAATTAGGAAAAAAAAGATGCACGTGGACTATAGAAACCAGAAGAGTAAAAAGATAAAGAATATAAGATTCCATATTTTCAGAATTTTAGACATTATTATTGTTTTACCCAACCTTCAAATATAGGGAGAAGGACAGGAACATATCACTATACAAATCAATAAGAAACCCTATGATGTATGGAAACATCCAAATCCAATGGCATGAGTGGAATGCGCTATGCAGCCTATGCCTACAAATAACACTTCCACAGAGGAATGTTGGAAAAGTTATAGTATCCCGATCAATGGCACTTCTAAATGCAATCCCTTGAACAACCATCTCATCTAACCATTATGCGGTCACACAAACATATAATAGCACTGGAAATAAACATTATTTACAAGTTTAACATAAAAATATGCCCCATCGTCATCAAACACCAACCTCAACCGAAGCTAAAACAGAAACAGCCAACAAAAAAAATTAGAACAGCACACTGGTCATGTAAATGATATTTCTCTGTTTCTTCTCTGTATACAATATATTAATCAAACAAAATGGACTAACAAGTTTACCTTCAGCAACCCCAAATGATGAGCAGTAGCCTTGTTCTTTTGAGTCCTTGCCATCTGTAGAATATTATAAATAACCGTGATCATACGCAAAACAATAACCAAATGACAGAATAAAGTTTGCAGCTATTGCATATAAAACAATCAGTACATAGCATATATTGCTTTGATCGGGTATCTATTCCCATTCATGAGGCAAAAAATAATTAAACAAAAAGAAACAAATCAAAAGCTTTTTATCGAACATAAGAACATATAAAAATAACATTTGCATAAAACCTTCTCATAGTGAACTCGACCTAAACACATCCAAATAGGATCTATTACACATGATAACTGCATTACAATTCTTTGAGCTTACATATACCAACTTCACCTATTTTGAGTAAGGTTGAATTCATAAGAGCAAATAAAACACAGTAAATAAAATTCTGCAGAAAAAAAGAAGAAATACAATCTAAGAGTGTCAACTAGGAGCCTGTTTGAATTGTCATATATGAATTTATTTACCGACATAAGCACTTTTGGGACAAGCTATGAAAAAAACCTTATGTAAATGTTATATTCATAAGTTATTTTCAGCTTATTTCCATAAGATCTCTAGAATAGCTTATAAGAGCTTAATCCATTATGAACGCCAAAAAAAAAAGCATAGCTTAGAGTGGCCACATTCATATGTATGCAAAAAATAAAATTACAAATCAGTGTTCCAAAAGGAAACTCAGCAGTCAAACGAAGGACAAAACATTTACATTCATATGAACCCATGTAAAAATTGAAGGATAAACACAGAACTTAAATTAGGTCGGTCATAAACAGTTTTAAAGGAAAAAAAGATCGTGATTCGTAATCAAATGGCAGAAAATTAAGAATTAATTAAAAGACAAATAAAAAATAACATCCACACATAAACAATTCTATCAAATTAATAAAAAATATATTCAAAATGTTAAATCAGCACTATTATAAAAAAACGCTATGTTACACTATAATAAATAGTATGTATGCAACTATTTCCCTATGTTCCATTGAGAAAAGAAAAAAAACTAAGCAGCATGTGATCTTGTGGTAAAGAATAAGTACCTCATCTTCGATGTCTTTGATTTTCTGCATAACCGTCGCCATTGTTGAAGAAAGATAAGCTCGGAAGCAAAGCAGAAGAGATTGAGTTTACTTTCGGCAAAAAATGAAATGAGATTGGAGTTTGAAACCTCTGCGATGGTGAATTGATACAGGTTTAGAGCGTCGACTTGTATTGGGGAAGAGAATGAGACTGAAGAAACTGCTCGAACAAATATGCAGAAATGCTTACGGTGGGACCTAGGGTAGAGTATTTGATCCTCGAATCCATATTACTCTGGACAATGGTATTTGCCATTTTCTATTGGGCCGGCCCAAAATAATCGGACTCAGGAAGATGTTTATTCGTCCCCTTAATTTTGTTCATATGCTTTTAATACACTATCGAAAACTTAAATTTGTTCATATGCTTTCAATACATTATCGAAAACTTAAATTTGATAGTATATTTTACATTATCAGATGGTAGAGTCCGATAAAAATAGGCAAAAATATAGACAAAAAATGATCATAAAACAAATATTAAATTATGAATTCTTTTGCATGTACAAATATTATTTTAAATTCTTTTGCAGTGAAAATTTGATTAATAATTATTTCAATTAGAATTCGGACTAAAATTTTTTAGATCGATTCGTGTTAACTGAATCTTAGTAACCACTTAAACTTTGTTCACAGTTCTGGGTACCTTTCGTAGTCTTGTTTTCGATACTGTCTTTTTAAATCAATTAAAATTAATAATGTTTGAACAAATATTAAATCAATTCCCTTTATTATAATTTAAAAAAGAAATATTATACTAAACAAATACATTAATTTAATAAATGACTTCGTATTTTAAATCATCAAAAATATAAATTTCACTAAAAAACTTTGTACATAAACTAATATATTTATAATGTGTTTTTTAATTTTTAAATTCACTTCTCAACATGTGTTATAACACAGTCCTGAATCCTGACCTTTTTTAGTCTATCAATAGTAAAAATAATGTCTTTAGTCTAGACATGAATAAAAGAAACGAAAGAAAATTCTTACATCAGTATGGTGGAATTCAATATAATGTCTAGATATATATCTAAATATAGTTTGGATCGAACATATATGAAGCAAGTTCAAATGGAGTACATGATTAGAGAAACTCTATTGGAATGCAATTTCATATACTGTACATTTACTAAAAATAATGAATATATTTCATATTATGTAAGATAAAATTACTATTAAAATTTTTTGCATACCACGGAGAGAAAAGAGTTTTAAGAATGATTGCATTTCATATTAAAGGCTCACATTTTGACCAATAAAAAAACTTAAAATTTCAAATGGTTGAAAAAAGGGGCAAAAAACAGCTATAAAAAGTGTCAATAACGGCAAGGACTATTACAGAAGTCACCTGAAGGATTTATAAATAGTTGTAAGATTTAAAACTTATTAAGCAGACAATACAAATTATTTTGAAAAGTAGGTAAAAAAATTATATCATCTAGTTTTGTGTTTAAAATTACCCTTTGTATGGTAGTAAGTGAGCAATATAGCCTCTATCATAAAATCAAGTAGTTGAAGAGGAAATAAATTAAGCAAAATCCCAGACAACATAATACAAGTTTTTAAGAAGTCAAATACGGAGAAAATTGTAAATGATTAAAAACTTAAGCTCTAAGTTTGACAAACAACCAAATACAAGGGCAAAAAACAATTCTCTAATAATCTTGATTCATCTAGAAGACCAACTCATGAGGCTTCACACCGGACTTCAATGAAAACCTTGCACCTAGGTAAGTCTTCAAGTCTGGAACACTGTCGATGGCTTTCAACAATGAGGAATCGACAGTCTTTTGATCATCTTTCTTTTCCTGGGGGAGCACCTTTTTATCCTAAATAAAAAGACAACAGTATTGCAAAGATAAGCAAACATAGGGAAGTCACAAAATATTGAAAAAATAATAACAAAATTAAAAAAACCTCTCAAACAAACCTCCTTCTCTGATTCAAAGAACTCTCCCTCTCCCTTGGTTTTCTTTTTCTCGGCTTCCTTTGAGAAGTACTTATCATCAAACTTTTCAACATTAACTGAAGAAACATCTACTTTGGTTGATGTTCCGATAACATAAGACTGATTCACACGCCTCAAAGGGACTCCATTGATCTTAAAAGGACCTGAAGTTGTGAGAAAGAAGAAAATGAAGACTGGCCACAGATAAAGAGAATATAATATATCTCTAAAAGACGGGTATCAATCAATATAAAGGTATCATGCATGAATACAATCACCAACTATATAGCACAACAATAGACATACACAATGGAAAAAAAAGGATAAGAGAAATCATTGTTTAATTGTACTGGTAAAGAAGCAACAACAGTAGCCTACAGTAAATCAAATATGTTAAGGGGTGGTAAAAGGTACCAAGATGTATATATAAAGCTATGAATATATTAAGCTATGCCTGCAAATATATTGAAATACAGAAACAAGGACTTAATCAAAAAAACTGAAAACTGGGGTGATAAGTATATAACTTAATTATCAAAATGTAATGAGCTATGCTTACAAATATATCAAAACACTGAAATAAGTAATATAAGTCAATATAAATACAAAACAAATTCCATAGAAGCTACTCCATAAGCCTACTAATTCAATCAATAATATCTGATTCACCATTTTCATAGCAATAATTTAGCAATGCAAAAAAGAAAGACAAACAAAGCTAATAATCCCACCAGATTGTATGGCATTTACTAATTAAACAAGAGACAATTTTTAGTATAAATTGGAGCATTAATATAGATTTCATAACTAAAACAACAGCAGAAAGTGCGGCCCAAACAACAATATTTATTATAGGGAAAAAAATAGTTACCGGTAACAAGAAGAAGGCCAGAAGGAAGCTGTTTCAAAAACACAACCCTCTTTCCCTTGAATCTACCGGCAAGAAGAATCAACACTGTACCTGGAGTAATGTTAGCCCTGAAAACAAAAACAGTAACAATATAAAACCATTCAACTCACAGTTATCTTTGACTATAAGTAAATCAATAAAAAAAACTATTAAATCATCTTTTATCATAAATAATTTACACCTTAAATTACGACATTTATCAGATCCCAATTAAACGCAGCAAAACAAAACCTAATTTCCTACATATATGCTAACAAAAAAGAGTGTGGATAGAAATGATCGACCGTAACGAACCTGAGCTTAGTAGGCTTAGGTTTGTGCTTGTTGCGAAGTGGCTTCTTGACATCATCGGCGGGGTAGAATTTAGGAGCCTTCTCAACGGGAGCTTCTGGCTTAGGTTTGGGATCATGTTTAGGGAAAGCGCCGCCGTGTTTGGCCTTGATGGCCCAGAGACCTCTCTTGTGGTACATAGCAGATTTTGAGTATTTTCCGATACCCCTGATCAAATCGGGGTTTCTGCTTACCCTAGCGGTTCTCTGCTTTGGTGCCATTGCTGATACAGCTGCTAATGCCTTACTGCCTCAAAACCCTAGTTACGATCACGTTTATGTTTTCGCTTGAATATATTTATACCTTCATCACTTTAGGGCTTTTCTTCTCTTCTCTTACTCTGAGTCTAAACGGGCCTGCATCTAGCCCAGTCCAATTCTAAATCCTTTTCTCATTTTGTTTTTGGGTACATCAGTCTTAATTAATGATAAAATACTAAAGTAAAAAAACAACTCTATATTTTATTTATATATTTTGTATATGTAGTTTATTACTAATTACTAATTTATATCCAGTCATATTTTAATGGGTAAAAATTAGCAAAATACAACTACAAATTTGTTAAATATACTTTAATGTATTGTTCGTTAATTTAGATCCAAACAAAAATAGTGATGCAAGTTAGCAAACCCTCTAGAGACTTACTAACTACATACTCACTATTTTTATTTTTTAATGAGTCTATAATAACAAATTATAACTTTTTTTTTTTTCAAATATTAGTACATCTTGTGGTATAATTTGTTCATTTGAATCCACTAAAAAATAGTGGGTGTAAATTAACAATCTAAAATATATCTATAATCTATATATAAAGAGAACATTAAATTTTAGTGTGATTTTTTTTTTCTGTTTAAATTTTACCTATTATTTTTATTTTTATTATTCGTTATTCAATTAAATTTTTTATTTACTTTTAAAATATTTATAGTTAAATATAAAAGGATGCTGAGTTTTTGTATAATTTTTTTTCTTTCAATTTTATCATTTGTGAAAATCACATTGTTTACAATTTTTTCCTCCCTTATCAATATTTTTTTCTAATAATCATATTAAAGAAAATTGCAACTTTTATTATTTTTATTAAAATATATGGACAGTCGGGCACACAAATGTCGTCTCCATGATGGTACATATATAATAGTAGGCATAACCTAGCCCAAACCAATTTTCTCCTACTTTTTAATTAACATTGTATATCAATGTGTCTATCTATATGTATAAGAAAAATGAAATGACCCATTATGAACATGAGAATTTTTTTTAAACAATCTAGACAATTTGAACTATATTCAACATGTCATGCTGCTGATTCGAACTCCCAGTAATCCTCTTAATTAGAGATAAATGTATTTCTATTCACAAGCTCTCATCGAGTCCAAAGTTTTTTGTCTTAAAATAGTGTATCGTCCCCACGTTTTAAATTTTTATTTATATATATTTAATAAGAGAGAATGTAATTCCAAGAAACGGCTATTTATTTGTAGACTTCTCAGACTTTTGCAGCTTAATTTTCTTCTTCTTTCGATATAATTTTTTTGGAATATGTAGGACTGGATCAAGAAAAGGGCCATTTGTTTATATACTATTGCTATTTACTAGTATACAGGATTCACAAAGGATTAGTCCAAAGATTGTCCGTGATGGACAAATCAAAATTGTGCCCGGTATTTCTCACGAATTAGAACAAGTCAAGCTTTCTAAAAGATGAAGATGGTTGTTAAGCATGATGCTATGCACAAATTTACAAAAAGTGTTTCAAGTATTGAATGAAGGTTTAATAGGCTGTACTCGGTTCTCTGTAATAAGTTTGAAGTTTTACAGTTAACGTGCGCAACATCAACATAGAAAATCTTTAGTATTCATGCATAATTTGTGTTGCTATAACTTGACCGACAATAGCAAAAATGTGTGTTAGTTGCATTATAATGGGTTAAATCAGCTTCTGTATGCCTTCTTCCACGAGGACAGTTTGAAAGTACTAACCTGTCTTCATATTTTCTAACAAAACATGTAAGAACATTTAATTTATGTATTGTAAATAGGAAACAAAATATACATGTCATGATTTTCCAAACAAGTAATGCGTGTCATGCTATGGCTAGTAATATGTAATGTGGGTTTTGTTCAAATCTAATACACTAAATTCTAAAGTCGTGGACAAACTTTAGAAATGAAAGATTGCAAGATGTAGAACAGAGTAAAGCTTATTAAAGCTTCCTTCCACTCATATACCATTCACACCTGCCCAATTCTGATACTGCCATTCAAAAATGCCTGAGAGATATGAGTGGATGTGATGTGTACCAAGCATTGCTCTTTATATCCAATGTGTCCTACTTCTAAATAACGAACATAAATTAACCAGTAAAATAAAACAAATATAAAATTCACATGCATAACTTCCAACTGAACACACACAGTGTGCAGCAACAATCATTCACTTTTATAGTTATTACAAGTTTACAACAAACAATTTTGATAGTCATAACACATAACTCACGTTTTCCACGAGGTCTTGTCCACTTTGTACAAATAAGTTAAGCCTTGCAACTTCTCAAAAACAAACCTAGCCAGGTAAACATAAATGATACAAATCCTATTCCTCGAGACTTACTGTGCAGACACACTTTACTGGGTGTTGGTTTTAACACATAGTCACCAACAATTATGAATTCACAAGGATAAATAAACACAGATAAGGGGAATATAACACACATAACTATGAAAGTGAGAAACTGTACATGCTAACTATACAATTGTAAAGATGTCCTACTACTTGAGCTAATCCTGTTTATTCATACAACAGTGGAGCAATCAATGTCACCTGATCAAACTAGAAAGAATTTGTGACATCAACGGGGCGAAATTTAATCTAATCATGAGGTGTTTCAGGATCTGGATCCTGCAGGACATGTATTGAAAGAAACAGGTGACCTGAAACAAAGCAGAAAGAATATCACCACAAGCACAAGTTGTAGAAAACATGAGCAAACAAAGCAAAAACTACAATATAACATCTTAAAACGGATAAGAAAAAGCAAAATTTGTTGAAGATAATTCTAGGCATCAAATACTAATCGCAAGTCAAATCCAATTCACAAAACTAAGGCCACTTTGAAAATTTCCCTTATCACTTTTCAATCATTTCCATCCTAGTGATTGTTGGAAACTTTGAACTAGTAAGTAGCTACCTTTTGCTATTCAATCAAACTGAAACCTTATCAAGTGTTAACAACCATGTTAGGAAAGGTGATCGATTATGCAACTTGAAATTTGAACACCCCCCAAAGTAATTCCATTGGACCCACCCCCATCCAATAGAGGAATGGAATGGAATTTTGGAACACATTGAAAATGAAAGATATATAACGAAAAACAATATGACTCATAGCATGGTGACTCCTCAACACCAAGTCTTCTTTATCCTGCAAAACCATGACACAAAACCAGTCCGCCCAAACGAAATAAACAACACAAAATGAGTTATCCAATTGCCACAGGATCAGTTGATCAAGGCCACATTAATTATATTTATAAAACTACAAGTAGGAACCTATTATCTCTAACAACTGACCCACTAAATTTTGTACATTTAACTTAATTTAACAAAACAAGAATGAATGCTTAATTTGGAAAGAAAAAATAAGAGTTGAATACCTGATAAGGCACGCAATGAGAAAGATGGTCACAATGTAACAGATGAACAATGGACAATGGAAGATCCTTTTGGAACAGAGAGAACATTATTTAACCAACATACTTCACCCCACAATTCTCCATCCTTGTTCTTATTCACATCAATCTCAGCACACCAAATATCCATTTCTTTACCCTTCTCATTCCCTTGGCACTCCCAAACCACAACCAATTTTCCACCAACATCAGCCATTGTAGCTCCACACAGAAACCTCGGCAAACCCTTATCCAAACCCTTCAGCTCCTTCCACAACCCTTGTTTCACATCAAAACCCTTGATTTTCCCTAAGTAATCATAGCAATACAGAATCCCATTCACAACGCACGCTCTCCCACGCCACCCGAGGTCAAGTTCACTACCCACGCTTTCCCACGCGCCGTTACGAGGATCAAGCGAGACGCCACCGCGGTCAGCCATGGCGTAAACCTTGTCGTCCACGACGGCGCTTGCGTGCATCCACTTCTCGCGAATCTCTGGCGGACTAGGAACGCTCTCCCAACGGTCGGTGGATGGATCGAAGACCTCCGCCCAATTCGCTGACCTAGCCCAATTGTCAGGGACACATCCGCCGATGACGTAAATCTTGCCGTCGATAACTCCGGCGGCGGCGAATTCACGGCAAACGCGCATGGATGGACCTTGGAGCCAACGGTTGAAGCGGCAATCGAGAAGCCATACGTGGCGGGAGGGGATATCATTGACGGAACCACCGATGACGTAGATTATATGACCGATGACGGCGTAAGCGGAGCCGATTGCGGGGGAAGGGAGAGGAGGGAGAGGAAGGAGGTGGTTGTTGTTTTGGAGTGTGAACCATTGGAGAGTGGTGGCGCGTGTGCGGAGAGAGAGGTAGAGAAGGTGTTGTGTGGAGTGAAGGAGAGAACGAGCGGTGAAGAAGAGTGGAGAAGAGAGAAGGAAACGGAATGGTTTGGAAACGAGGGAGAGGGTCGTGTGTTGAGAGCGTGGGACCCGTGCGAGGCAGTTAACGGCGACGTCGTCTGGAAGAAACGGGATTAGGTTCGAGTTCAGGTTCTTCATAACTTACCTACCTCCTCTTTCTGCTTCGCCTTCTAGTTCTTCTGACTCTCAGGATCGAGGCTCACATCACATGCTTTGGTTTGCTTTTCTTTTTGCTCTACTTGCGTGTTGCTCCTCGTGCTTTTGCATTATTATTGCAATTATTTTTTTTATAAAATATAATTTTTATTTTTATATATTAATTGACATCCAAGTTGAGATGGCCGAGTTGGTCTAAGGCGCCAGATTAAGGTTCTGGTCCGAAAGGGCGTGGGTTCAAATCCCACTCTCAACATTTCTTTTCAAACTTTTACCGAAATTGTATTTCATTGTAAAAATTGTCCAACTTTTACCATTTGAACAAATATGAAATAATTTGTTTGATATTGATTTAAGAGAAAAAATATAGCACCATTTAATTTTACCTGATTGAAGATATGGTAAGACTAATCTGAGTAAAAAAAAAAAAAGTTTGTCTCCAATGTAAATCAAAGTATATATTGTTCTTTATAACTAATAGAAATTGTTGATGATTGATAAATGCCACTTTTTTCTGGCATTGTTAATTATAATCAGAAATTGTTGGCATTGATGATTGATCTCATGACCAAGTACAAAGGAGGCTGATTTTTGGCTTTCTTAAATTATATAAACAAAACAGTGCTTGAATTCATACAATTATTTGAGAATCCTCTCTGAACTCATCATACAAATCATTACAAATACATTCTGAATTCAAATATTCCAGGCATAGTAGAATTGCTTCTTTATGTTACCAAAATGGTTCAGGTCAAGTGTCTTAGCTTTGATCAAGTTGGTATCCGCTCCAGCAACTTCGGAATAAAGACTTTCGGCTTAGCCTCTTCCACTTAAGCTTGTGTTGCAAGGCAAATTCCACTACTTTACACTCAAAAAGGATTTCATATTTCAAAGCCGGCCATACATTGAAAGCATCTCTTTGAGTCTGGTTGCCTCTCTTTCTAACCTGTCAAAGCTCACAGAACTTGGAACCCTCCATCCCCAGTTTCCAAACTGCATTGGTCATGAGATCAACAATATCATGATTTTTATTTTTTTATTTTTTGAGGGGTGGGACTGTGGGAGGTAAATGCTTTTGCTAGAACAAACAAACTTTTACCTGAGTTGCTGGAATATTCATCCTGGCAGAACTCCCTAGTCCAAGAACATCTTGCATAGGTATTATTGCTGTTTGACCAACAGAGGCCAGCGCTGTCTGTATTAGTGCCCACGAAATATCTTCTTCTCCAGTTAATGAAACATAACTTAATACCTGACACATGAAAATAAAGGAGGTGATGAACTCATCCAAGTTGATTAAACAATAATATTTCACGTATCGGCTATGGCACCCACATGGGATTTCTCTTCTTGCTTTAAAGCTTCCCACCAACCCTTAATCTGTAGCAGAAAGACATCTGTTGTCAAGATTTATTATTTTTAACAGGAGAAATGATTTAAGACTTGATAAAAGTATGGAAATAAAACAACTAAATTGTTGGCTATACATGGGTAGCATGGATCAGTATATGTTTGGTCACAGTGATTTGGCCAATCCAACTGCAAAACCAAACATGCACTAAAGTCCTGTCTAAGAAAATAGATGTGAAGCATCAGCAAATGCATAGCGGAATAAATTCTTACCGTGTCATTGTCATGAGTCCCTGTATAGACAACTTGATTGCACTCGTGATTATGAGGCAAATGAGGGTTATCGGCACCACCTCCAAACCCTAGACAAAAGAAAATGTTCAGGTTCTCAAACTTGAGGTCACTTTGGTATGATACTGAAGGATGGTAAACAAAATTAGCAATTAATCATTACCAAACTGTAGGACAGCCATTCCAGGGGCTCCAATGGATTTTCTTAGTTGCACTACATCCTCAGTGATAACTCCCTTCCATAAATAAAAACCCAAAAAATTAAGTGATACCTAGGCAAGATTAGTTTATGAATTAAAGTAAAACAAAGGCTCTCACGAGACTAATGAAGCAATAATGTTAAAACTTTCAGAGCTTGTTTTGATAATACTTACTAAGTCTTCTGCTGTGATATCCATCCTTCCAATAGCTCCGAAAATGGCATCAAAGAAGGAAAATCCAGGTCCTACCTATCAATCATTTACGCATGAAGCAGTTTATAGTTTGACCAAATAGATCGAAGGTAGAATAAAGTGGCAGGACCTGACCTTCCACTTTCCAACCATTGCGACTTTGGCTTCTGCATATTCGTACAACTTACACATGTTACACAAACATCACATCAAGCAAAAAGGTGAAATAAGCTCAGTGTAGACTCACCAGAGGGAACAGCCCAAAATCCAGCAAATCCTCTAAAGTGGTCGATCCTAAATTCGTCATATAAATCCTGTGCACGCTGTAGGCGGCGTATCCACCATGAGTATCCTTCTTGCTCCATGGCTTTCCAATCATACAGGGGGCTTTTTTCATTTAAACGTGAAAATGTAAAAATAAAAAATCATTAATCTGAAAGAAATTTCCACAATGTGCTTCGATATAATATGTGAGCAATTGTTACAGTAAAAATAAAGACGAAGGGAAAATGCTGAAAGGGGGTTTAGAGAATCAATGAAGCAATATATTAAATCACAGAAAGATGAAAGGAACTAAAACGACATGTCAGAGGGGCCGACTCTTGCTGATTATGATTACATCATAATGAGCAAATACCTTCAAGAAAAGATAATAATTTTATGTTGAAACGAGGACACGAATTGAATTGAATAAAGAACTTGGAAAATTAAGATTTATGGCCAAACATTTATCAAAGGATTAGCATCGAACCTTCCCCACAACTGACCAGTTTCGCTGAATGCATCCGGAGGAACACCACTCACTAAAATAGGAAAGCCTTTCCTGTTCTGCGAGATAAATAAGTAGAGATGATTTATGATCACAGGTTACAAAATGCTCCAAAAAAAGGTTGGTTTAGACTTTAGATACATATTTTTTTGAGACAACTAACCAGCGCAAACTGGTTCTTATTTGCCCAGACATCTGCACTATGATAACCAACGTAAATGGGCATGTCTCCCATTATCCTAATTCCCCTGCTCTGCGCATAATTGCGGACTTTCTGCCATTGCTTTTGGAACAAGAATTGTTGGGCAATAAATACATTTATCTGCATGCAAAAGTATAAACGATACAATGAGAAATTGTTAATGATAATTATAGCAAGTAGGATTGTTTATGATCTTACAAAATCTTGCTTTTGTTCGTAAATATCTTCTAGAGCTACAAGATGGCGGTTTTTTAAAGGCTCGGGCCACTCGTACCAGCTGAGTGTGTTTAAACTGTCGTCAATAGCAGCAAAATAAGCTGCATCTTCAAGCCAACCTATAACAATAAAAGATATTACAGTTACAACTTTACAAAAGAAAATTCCCATATGAGTTGTTTTGACAAACCTCATTTGGAAAACTTAGAAACGGCAATGCTCAAGAGTAGAGAAATCCTACCCATATCTCAAAAGAAATTGAAAACTCCATTATTATTTGCAAGTTACTGTCATTAACGTGAAACATTGCAGCTAACAGGAAACATAGATATAAAATTAAAATAGCAACTAAATGAGTGTCTCACTTGATATGCTAGGATCCCTACGAAAAGTCTCAAGCTGTGTTTTGAGTTCCCCTTTGCTTGAAATTAGCCTCTGTGCAGCCTGAGGAAAATTAACATAATGTACCAGATGCACACAAGGCATTGAAAAGTACAATGACGTAAAGAAAATAAAGTAACGCTAGTATGACAAAGTAAGAATCTCAAAAGATCGCAAAAACTCTCCACACAGTACTTGTGGTCTTTTGCAATTCACCATTGTAAAACTAGACTTTTCCAAGAAAATAATATCACATCTGTAGACTATTTCCCAAGCAAAAACTACAGCCATGTTCCGTAGTGTAGCAGATGAAATGACTAGAAAACTGCTAAAAGTAACATGCCAGGTCGTTTGATGTATGCAAGGATATTGTTGAAATAGGTCAGATGATATTCAATTACATTTCATGATTCAACCAATTTTAACACCTTGGTACATTTTGAATGAGGTGCACAACACCACTAGCAGTAACCAAGCTTTTAATATCTTACTTTAGTTATCAAAGGATCCTTAAGTTCAGCAACAGCCGAAAAATTCACTCGCTCTGCATCACTACATTCATTTAATAAAAACTATAAGATATGCAAACCATTAACGCCCGAAAGAAAATAGCTCAAAACTAAGTCACATACATATATAAAAATTCTCACATTGGTTTAGGAAGCTCATGTTTTTCCAACAATCCATCCTCAACAAGCTCTTCAAGAGAAATCAAAAGGGTGTTGCCACAATTCGCATCCTGAAAAGCAAAATTTCAAACCACGTTGTTTTAAAGAGATGAGGCTTGATGATATTACACAATTCTAAAACAAAATTCAAAAAATTGAAAACCTGGCCTGAGTAAGGGGATCCCTCTTCATTAGCCTTTCTGCCAGGAGGCACCAGAGGAAGAACCTGCAAATATTGCATGTTAGAATTGAAATGATTATAAGTAAGTTTAGATCGACTTATTTGAACTTATCCAAGAGAACTTATAGAAACACATTATTTCCATTAGCTCAACAACTAAATTAAGGGTTTATCACATAAATGTTTATACATAAGTGTTCATGTATAAACTATTTCTATAAAAAAACATAATGGATAAGCTCAAATAAATTGATCGAAATATGATTTGAGAGTAGTAAAAATGGGAAATGAAGGTAAAAGAGAAAAGAAATGGAACCTGCCAAAGGGAGCAACCGGTTCGGTGAAGCCAATCAATGAAACGAAAAGCCTCGTTTCCGAGATCACCGATTCCATAGGGGCCTTGAAACGACGTCGGATGGAGTAGAATACCGGCTCTTCTGCGAAGATGAAGTTGGGGCTTGGGAAGCCAATCGCCGTAGTTTGGAGGAAAATCTTCACCAACAGTGAGTTGATTAAAGGAAGTGGAAGACAAAGAAGAAGCACAAACGAAGGAATGTGGTGAATTGGATTTGAATTTGAGAATTGGCGATGAGGTCCACCGGTGTACTTGTGGGATGAGACTCAAAGTTAGAGTCAAAGACATTTCTTTCTGGTTTATTATTTACAATTCCAAACACACCACTAGTTTTTTTTAGTAGAAGTGGGAGTGAACACAGTAAACGCGTGACCAGAGAGAGAGAGCTTAGAGATAGGAGAAGTGTTTGATCCGAGATATAAACCCAAGAATCAACGTACCGCTCTGTTTTCTCGCTTTCTATTCACTATTCATTCATGTTACATTCATGTGTGACGTGGAATGGAATCTCTCAGATTTCTTTTTTTTCTTTTAATTGTAAAAAACTTCGTTTGCCTCTACAGGATGCGGGAGGCATATAAGAAAGGCCCGGAAAATAAAAAGATAACAAATCAATAAAAATTGCATTACGGACATGTGTTTCGTTCCATAAAAAACATTTGTTTGATCTGAATGACGAGGGACTCGAATATCTTAAATAAGGGACACGTATTTATAGAGAATGCATATTACTCCAATTCAAATATTATACTTCATTCGGTTCATTCCATCCTTTTATAGTATGCAGTGAATACATAGTAGTTATTGAATCAAAATTAAGATCGAACTAAAAAGTTCTCAAATAATGTATTAGAAAATAAAAAATAAATTTAGTTCTCACTGTTTATCATTTACCAATATTTTAACTGTAGATACAACAATGATACATTCACACGTATAATTTCTCTCTATTTTATTTTATTTCTATTTCTTATTATATTACATCATCACTGTGTTACATTATTTTTTTCCTAGTGTGTATCCAATCATTTTTTAGGTATTGCACCGTGAACTCTCATTACATTTTTTTGAGTTGGCGCTTGCCCCTGCATTTTTACAACACGCGCTCGCATCTGAAAAGGGATTTCGATCCATCAACAATGAAATGCACGGTGATTTTCAAGCCAAATTTGGATACCGTGTCAATTTCACGAACTCAACCAAAAACTCTCCACCTTAATCTTATTCATACATTTTAGCCTCGATTAAAAATAAATAAATAAAACTTACATTTTAGCCAAATAAGTCTAACGAGAAAAAGCACGAACATAATATTTATACAACAACGCATAGCCAAACGAGATAAAAAGAAGAAGGGATCATATCATATCATAAATACAACATTAACTTATGCACCAGTAAACATCAAATATCACTACCTACTAGTTCTGGATCATCCAATTCTAATTAACTCACAAGGCACCCTCTGAATTGTAAAGGAACCGAACATCGTCATCAAACATAGAAATCCTTTTTCTACATGAAAAAAAAAAAGGATTATACATGAATTCTTAATTAAATCCTCACAAAAAATATAGTAAGCTCAGGCCCATTATTATTATGCCCATCAGGACTCAACATATATAAAGTCTCAGAATCCTTAGACCCAATTACATGCTCAAAAGAAGCTCTCATAAAAGCCAATTCTCCATCAACGTCATCCCCTTCATTTTTCATTGGAACAACACCAGCACCCATTGAAACAGCTTTAAGAAGTTCCATAATATTTAAGTCCTCCTCTGACGCTTCTCTCTTAACACCGTACCCTGTTTTCTTTCCGTTACAATACATCGTCCATAACGGTTCCTCAGTCAACAATGTCTTATCTTTTTCTCCGCGTTTTTCGCATTCGAGTGCTATTCTAACCATTCCGGCAGCCATTTCCTTCTGTAAAACGTTGGTTTGCATTGAAAGTTCAATTACTAAAGAAGGTAGACACTTTGGATTCTCTTGAATGGAGAGACTAACGCGTCCTTTTCGGTGACCGAATAGCGTGCCGGAGACTTTTGTACCGTTGTGACCGGCGATGTTTCTGTGGTGGTGGTGGTGGCCTTCGGCGGTGGCTGTTGGGATTGATGGGAATTTACAAGTGGGAGTTATAATGGGTAAAGAACGAAAAACAGAGCGGAAGACACGAACGACTTTGGGTCTGTGTTTTCGTTTCTGGGAAGGTTGGATGAGGGAGATTTTTTGAGGGGGTGGTGGTGGAGATGGTAATGTTGTTGGTGAAGATTGAGAAGATGTTGTTGAGGTGTGTGATGATGATCTTGGCTCCCCCATTGGTTGGTGCTTGCAAACAGGGAAGAGAAGATCAATGCCATCAGAGAGAGAGAAGAGAGAGAAAGACTAATTGGTTGCAAGTTTTTTTAGAATTGAACGTTCAAGTTTTGTTTTGAGTTTTGCGGCTTAAGATGGATCTTCGGACATTAAATCGTTTATGTTACTATTTCTTTGCACAAATAACTCTTTAAATAGTCGAGAGTTAGTTTTTGTTTTTTTTTTTTAAGTTTACACATTAGTTTGATTTTTGGTTAAACAAGTTGTTTTTCTGTTAATTTTAAAATAAGTATCTTTTCTATTAATATTATTTATTAGATAATCAATTTTTATTAATTTAATTATCTTTTATAAAAAGAATTAGAATTAAAGGGAGTAATATACTACTTTATTCCAATTTTAACTCCAACTTTAGGCGATGCGAACTTTAGTTTTAGAGAGGGCAATGACTTATCTTTTTTCTTACTTCCCTTTGGGTCGTCATGTCACTACAGAATGCACCCATCCGATTGAGTTTTGTCTTGTGTTACCCAAACCATCCTCACTTTTGAATTGTTAGTTGCTGCAAGTGTCTCGTGGTAGTCTTTTTGGATAAATTGAGCTTCTAAACGTTAAATAGTCAAACGGCATTTTGCATGTTTGTTGAAATGCCTCGACAAATCTATGTGTTTTTGGGTAACAATGTGTTGGATGGTCCAAATATTTTTTACACTAATTTTTGCATTCTCTCCGTGTTTAATTTATTTTCCAATCAAGTGATTAATCGAGACATCATTGAGATCAATTAAAGTGAAAAGAGTATGTAGTATAGTAGCTAAACAATTGTTTCTAATTAGATAGAATTGAATTATTTTCTTTTTTTCACGTTGATCAACTATGGCTGGAAAAAATTGTTAGTTCAAAGTTTAGTTTTAGATATCGATTAAGTTCAACTATTTTGATTACTAATTGGATGTTGTTCTTTAATGTTGTTAGACTTTGTTATTTGGTTTCTTATTTTAAGTGGATGGATTTTATCTAATTATGATCCTCTTGGATTTTTTATTAAATGAATGAATAATTGTTTAACCGTTAAAAAAACAAATACTCCAAATTAACTGTGTCCTTTCAATTTTCACATATATTTTTTTTAGTTTTTATTTTCTCTAAAAAATTTCTTCAACCAATTTTCTTTTAAATATTATTCACCAACAATTTTAGTCTTTAGTTTAAGTCAATTCATTTATATTGTCATAATTTTTTAATGTATTTTACATGTATCTTTAAAACATTATAAAAATCTATTCCACAAAAATATAGAATTTTTTTGCACTTAATAAATTAAATATGATTTTTTTAAATTTTTACTGTTTAAAAATCCATATTTGATTTATCTTTAGTTAAAAAAATTAAATTTTTGTATGAGAAAAACCTTATAATATTTTAAACATGCATGCAAAACTAATTAAAAGTAAGGAAAAAAAAAATTAAAAATATTTAAGAAATCATTATTTCAAATAAATTTTTTTAAAAACTAAACAACATAAGATATATTTATAAAGATTGAAAATTTATTTAACTTTAAAATTTATTAACCATTCAACCCATGTTTTTGAATCTATACTATACCAAAAAAATTGGACATCAAACAACCTGCCCTATGTTTGCATTGGTTGCTAAGCACATACACATAGTATTTTACTCTTAACAACTAAATAACTACTTCCTGCCTGAAGTTAATATGTAAACATAATTGTTAATTTGCAAAGTCTTTTTTAGAGATGATGACCAGTTGATGACAGTGACCCACATAACATACTAATAATATTAGAAAAAAACATGATCAAAATTATCTACGTCAATACCTAACTTTGGGAATCACTACTTACTGCCATGACCTGCAGTGAAGTGAAGTTTAAGTTACAAACCAAACTAAGGATTTTTTATTTTAATATTTTTTCATCAAAATACCTCGAAAATATATTACAGAAATGTTTTATTTCTAAAATTCATTTGACCATCGTGTGTGGAAGATGGACGGTGCAACAAACTACAAATTTTTTTTTTCATCTCAATAGAAAGTCGCATCTTAGAGATGCGACCATATACTCACGTTTTTATTTATTAATATATTTAATTATTATTTAAAATATTACAAATAATTAAAATATTTAAAAATTCAAAATATTATTAAAAAAATAAATAGATTTAATTGTAATTTTGATTCTCTATTTTAGCTGAATCGCAAAAGTAATCTTTTTATTTTATTTCTCTTCAGTTTTGGTATCCAAATAGAATTATGGTTCAAAATTTGATGAAATCTCATTTTTTTTAAAAGCCGTATTACACAATTTATGATCATATATTTCAAGTACAATTATTGCAAATGAGATCTTGAGTCATTATGTGACATAAATAAATACAAAAAAAGTGAAATTTCATAAAGTTTTGGACCAAGATTCTGCTTAGGGAACCAAAACTGGGGAGAAACAAAATGGTGGACTACTTTCGTGATTCAGCTAAAATAGGGGGACTAAAACTGCAATTAAGCCAAATAAATAATGATATTAATATTAATAATAATAATAAAATTATATTAAATTAAAAGAAAAATACATAAAATTAAAGAAAAAATACTACAATTTGAAAAGAAAAAAATACATCAAATTTAAATTAATTATTTCCATCTAAATGTCCTTCATTTCTACATTTACGCGGTTGTCAAACTCGTCTAGCCCTTTGTACGACTTGAGGTTGTTATGGTTGATCTTCAATTTGATCAGTATCATCGTTATAATTTGTACGTGGATTAGAACCACTATCATCTACTTCCGTATAATTTTGAGTTTCGACGTTATACATGGAATCAAAAACAACATAAGTCAACTTAGGAGTTGTGCAGTAAATACCAAGCAAATTATAGAAAATTTGCTCCTTGTCAGATGAACGGGAGTCGGTATTATTGGTATTGTTGGCACTAAAAGAACGTAATATTGAGTCAGTATATATGTAGATTCATGTAGATGCGGTGGTGATGATAAAGACGGTGTTTGGTGCATGGTATGTTGTCGTGGGATTGATTAAGGGGTTGAGTGAACATCAAGATATGTTGAAAGTTGCAAATGTGGATCACGCATGTATCTTCCCACAAATATATATAATTTGTGTGATGTCTGAACCAATTCACATATCTATAATGTGGCGTAAAACACCTTATATGAATTGACCTTGCAATATGTAATTATAACGTTCATTCTAATGTTGAACCTCATATTTCAAAACCACACTCCAATTATCACCAATGTCATGTCTCATGTCGACCTCGTGGTAGATTGTCATATCCTTCGGTGATTGCAAATTTTGTTGATGGAAGCCGAACTGAAGTGCGACTCTATCTGCATGATGTATTTCGACGATATGATAACAGTATAAATAAGTACATGTTGTCCAAGTGTTATTATAATAAAATTAGTAATATGGTAAGTGATAAGTTTTTTAAAAAAAGAAAAATATATAAAAATTATTTACAATAGTTAGTTTTGTGCAAGTTGAAATATCCATACACTAAGTGCACCTAGAGCGACACAAGTCAAACGACAAAATTGAATTCAAGCATTTGATGGAGGTAGTCGTTGAGGTTAGATGACCATCAACCTTGTGGAGTCAATCAGTGGATTATTAAAAGGACCACACAATTTTCTCATAACTGTTTTTGTCCAATCAACATATTATAAAATAGTGACATTGTTTCCAACCATAGTAAAATCATATGCATCAATTTTAGCTTCTGATCAGGTATACACAAAAACATGCATAAATTTTATGAAATCATAAATACGTAAATTCAATAGTCATAAAGTCGATAATTTTGATTTGAGCAACCATATTTCTATGGTCCACGAGACGGTAAATTCAAGAGAAGGTCGATCAATTGGTCATTTCAGTGTAAACCTTAATAATTGGTGCGATTGTGGAAAATATCAAGTTAAACATATGTCTTGTTCACATGTGATAGCAGTATGTTCTAACATCAAATATGATTATTTGAGTCTTATATCTGGCGTATATAATGTGAAAATGGTATTAAAAGTCTACGACGAAACGTGTCAACTCATACCACACGAATGATATTGACTATAATATGAAGATGTGTCACAATCCACTAATTTGGAGAGTCAAGAAAAGTCGTCAAAAAACCAAATGTAGTAGAACAGAAACATACACTACAGATACCGTCTTAAGAAAATGCGGATTATGTCGGGTCTCTAGTCATATTAAGAAACATTATTCAAACGTTGTTGGCTCATCTACTCAAAATTGATACATTTTTTCTTTTAATTTAATGTATTTTTATTTTATTAATATATTATTATTACTATTATTAAAATTAATGGCATTATTGAAACTAGATTAATGGCATTAATGTATTTTTTTTATAAATATTATTTTAAATATTTTAATTATTTATAATTTATTAAATAATAATTAACAGTATTAATAAAATGAAAAAAAATATCAGTATATGATCGAATCCCTAAGATACGACATTCTATTAACATGAAAAAAAAATTCCTTCAACTCGTCAAATCTTCAGTATGCAATTATCAACTGAGTTTAAAAAGTAAAACATTCCTATAATATTTTTTCAAAGTGTGACATTTTAATAAAAAAAATAAATATATTAAAATAAAAATTCCGCAATGTAACCAACATTTAAAAGATAAGATACTATACTGCATTTAAATACTTTTTCAATATCTTAGCCAATGTAGATTAAACTTTTATCAAAATCAATATCTACCACATAATGAATTGTAAAATTCCCGTTCTATTATTTCTTAGAGATTTGACTTTTTTCTCATAATTTATATTCCTTGCAGCCTCACATCATATTAATTGTATAGGGTAAAAATTGAAGATGGAAAATTTCATAAAAATAAATCAATCAATGGGGGAGGAGGAAATAATTATTAATTAAAGTGAAACTGATAATAATTTTAACATCATTCATGCAGAAGAATTTAATATATATGAGGTGAGATTACATTGTCAAAATTTTATTAATGAAGTAACACATAAATGACAATTAGAGTTGTGAATTTGATAAATCCTTAATTATTGGCCTCAGTCCACACGTTGAAGGGCAAAAAAATTAATAATTTAAAAGACTCCAACAAACAAGGCTCCCTAAACTAAAAGTCTCCTAAAATTTTGTGGGCTTATAGGCCATTTTTTTTTATAAAAAAATCAATTTTTTTAGAAATAAAACTTTTCAATTTTTTTACCGGTAATTTTTTTTTTCTGTAATTTTTTTTTTGATTTTTTACCATAAAAAATTTCTAACTTTTTTATATGAAAATTTCTAATTTTTTTGGTAAAAAGTTTCTGAATTTTTTTCGATAATTTTTTTTAAAAAAAAAATCCAAAATTAACAAAATATTACCCAGAACCCCTCCTTTAAATTTTATAAAATAATAGGACAAAATTTTAAAAAAAAAATACAAGACTATTTTGAGAACTCTAATAACAATACATCTTTTATTTCAGATACTTATGTTTCGTATTTAATCCTTATGTCCGAGATATTTAACTGCATTCTCCGGTCACCACATAAGAAGACAACTTGTCATTTTCATCTTGATGAGTAAACTTACTTTTTAATTGATAAAAAACTTATAATTAAACAACGTATAAGTATGACAATTTATAAATTTGTTATTTTAATATTTTGAATTAAAATATAATATTCAATTAAATTAATTTATGTGATTACTTTTAGTCAATATGAAAATGAAGATCCTCATTGAATTAAGATATCAAACAAAGGTTTTGATTATTGATCAGTTCTTTTTAGCATAATTTCAAAAGATTTATTTTTATTTATAAAATTTAAAATTAAAACAATTTTAATGAAGTTTTTAAAAGATTTTTATGAGATTTTACAAACACTAATATAATAATCGAAGCTGTAAATATTAAAATTTTATAATATAATAATTATATATTAATATAAAGAATTCAACTTGAGAAGAACATGAAAAAAAAATTAACAGAATATAAAACGATAATCGAATATAAAAAATATAGTCTAATTGATAAATTTTAAAATAAAAAATAATATTATTAATAAATAATAAAATATATATATATATATATAAATGGAATAATTAGATCTAATAAATTATTTTTATAAATTTGATCTATTCAACTAAATAAACTTTAAAAATAAATTAAATTTATTATTTTTAATAAATAGATCAGACAGTAAATAAATCATATGATAAAGCGTGACGAACGATTTAAGATATTCACACGCTAGTTATAAATTTTGTTTTCATGTTTCTTGGTACAAAAAATAAAAGTTGCTTTAACGTTACCATCAGCAGCGGGACACCGATTTCCATCCCAAGTAAACGCATTGAAGGGATCATTTTCTTTGATAAGATGTTGCAAAAAGAAAAAATATATACATATATAGTGTTGCAAATTGCAAACACGCGTTTAGAGACGCGTGATAAAGTTTGTGTGTCATTTTAACTTAATCTATAGTTTATGAGAATTCTTTTTCCTAATTTTGGGCCTTAACGTATCTTCATCTTCAACTCCACCACACCAAAACTTTTCCTATTCCTCTCTCCCCAAAACCACACACAACTTTTCTCTCCGTTCATAATTTTTTCTTATCATAATAATCAAATTCAAATCACATGTCCACAAACTAACATGTTGGACGAACTAAGAGTAGAGAGCTACAGAATTCCATGGTTGATTTGGATTCAATTAATAGTTCTCTTTCTCCTCCTTGCACTTTTTTATTTCTTCACTGTCTTAGATTCCGATCACGGTGACGCCACCGCCGCCGCCCCCATCTTCCCGGAAATTGCATCCACCACCGCTAAAGGCTTCTTTTTCGATGAGATTCAACAGATTGACAAACCACTGATAACAAACCATCATTCAACTGCCCCTGTTTCAACTAACTTTCAACAACAGATTTCGCAGGTAAATTAGTCTTACGCACTTTTTCTTTACTATTTTAATTGGGATTCAAATTTTATCGCAAATGTTATGTCATCCAAATCTCACAACAAATTAAATGATTAACTCGATTTAGAAATAGGATTAATCAATTATGCCTAAAAAAATTTATGATTGATTATTTTTGGTAGAAGGTGCCAATGTAGTATCAAGATGTCGCAATTGATTAATCAATCGTGTACTCAACGTCATTAATTACAATTTTTTTAGTGATAGTAAATTTTGTTCAAAATTGTGGTTAAGTGTCTGATTGGTAGATGAGTAAAAAATGTGTGTTTATATACCCATAACCTCTACTCCAAGAATTCCAAGTATTTGGCTCCACAGGCCTTTTTATTTTATTTATCTTGTATAGGATTTTGTATTCTTTTGTTTATGTGTCTTTTGAAGATATTATTATTAATTAGCTGTTTCACAAGCCTAAGGCTACGTGAAGAGATACCAAGTTTTTGTTTTTTTGTTTAAGAAGCAAAAATTCATTAAAAATGTTACTTATTCATGTACAAGCGCTACTAAAATAGGATCAAAAGTTAATAAAAGAAATAAAATGATAAAGAAGAATAAACTCCTAGTAGAATTTTCTTTTCTTTTGTAGACGTAAAACATAATTAATGGACATATTTAAATAATGTAGTTAAATTAATATTATTTTTAAAAAGTTTTATTTATTTATTAAATAAAACACATTGTTTTTATGGTTTTTTTATTTATAAAATAACAAACTAGTATTTTAGTCTTATAGAGTATAAAGTATTTAAAGAAAAATTCAATTCATTCTAAAATTATAAAAAATTTATCAACATACAATTTTTTATCAAATAATATTCAATCGTTATTATGTAAAAGGTTAAACTAATTGATATTATGATAATTTTAAAATTGATCCGAATTTTTATTGAATAAAACATCACATTGATATAACGCATACTTTTAATGAGAAAAATGATTATATATATTTAATAATAAAAATTCTTCTACCATTTCTTTTTGTTGACAAATTAGATGGATTTTAGAATCCTTGATGAGGTACTTTATTTTATGTAAAAGAAACAAATGGGTGTCTTGTCCGGAAAAAATATTTCCAATAATAAGAGAAAAGAAGGGTGAGATTCTAACTGTTTTGCAGTTAGCATATAAGAAGATAACGAAAAATATATATTACCAATTTACCCGTACCAATCCACCCATTTTAGAAAGTTAAGATAGCTGAGTGTTTGCACCATATATGCATTATGTCTAATTCCAACCCATCCAACCCAAATATATTTAAAATCAGCCTCATTTGTTAAACTAATAAATCCAATAGAAATTGATAAACATTCAGCTATCCCATTGGATTCTTATTCCTGAATTAAAAAACAGAAACATTACGACAAGTTATATTTATTACTTCAAATTGGATTTTTGTTAATAAAGAACAATTTTAAATAGAAGTTGGCTTTTCCAAAATCAGTCATTCACTTTTGGAAGAAAAAAATATGATTTTGTTTTCATAAATAGAATTATTAAAAATACACGAACTTACTTATATAATTGCGAGATTTTTAATTTTAATTAAGATATAATATCTAATTTAATAATTTTAATTTTTTATTAAATGAATTAAAACTTACAAAAAAGATATAATTGATCATAAAAAATCACTTTTTTTTAAAATTATTTGCTTAAACTTTTATTAATGATTGAGATATCCCATTTTTTAAAATGTGTCATAGGAGTTTCTATGCTGCTTTCGCAAGTTTAGTACATTATTTTGTAATTTACTAAATTAATTATTATTTTATAAATCAAAAAATTCTTTATTGATATTTATATTTTAAGAAAGATAATTTATTAAAAAAAACACAATTTTATTGTTTATAAATGTTATATTAAATTTTTTATATTTGATTTAAAAATATTTAACATTTATTATTATAAGTAAAAGAAATTTAGAACAAATTAATTTTATTTTGCTTTTTGAATAATAAAAAATAATTTTAAAAAAATATTTAACTGTTAATTTCAAAATTAAATGTACTGATATGTACGGTAGAAATTGTCATATATTATTCATTTCAGCGGTAACAATGTTGATTTATGTTGTTCAACACCACTTTAAATCTGAGACTAGAAAGTGATTGTAAGTACTTAATTATTATATAAATTTTAAATGACGATGATACGAAAATGTTATTTCAATCTCCTTTTATAATAAAATTAAAAGATTTGTGCATTATAATTGGAGGCAGGTGAATTAATACATTAAGTGTTTGAGCAGGGTGAAGAGATCCTAACTATTAAAGGAGAGATAGGAACATGTTCAAGCTTGAGAGGCGAAGAGATAATGGAGGGGGAGTCTTCAACATTGAGTTTCCACCCTTGCCATTATTTCCAATTAGCCACAGTAGCATTTCTCAAATGTTTTGGCCTTGATTCCACGTTTGATTCTTCATCAAATCGAAAACGTAGAAAAAGAAAAGAAAGTTGAGTACCAAAATTGTGTTGTTGTCGATATCATTTGTGAAATAAAAAAAAAGAAGAAGAAGGGTTGTCATTATTGCTTTATCGATTTTATATCTTTGCTTACGAAAAAATCCTTATTTCATATGATAATATTTTTGGAATGGCTTATTTCATAAAATAATAATACACAAGTTAGCACTTTTCAGTAATAATAATGATCGGTAGCTATATCGTTTTATTTTATTATTTCTAAATTATATTTCAAAAATGGAAATGTTAATTTTCCTGTTTCTCATCTAATTTTGCACACAAAAAAGTATCAATTTGATAAAAAAAAAATCAAATGATTATATATAAAACCAAATGCCTGCTGATTAGGCGTGATGTGATATAGACACCGTCCCACCGACCCACATTTTTATTTCTAATAAATTTACCTACTATTGCTCTCTATTGAATATTCACGATGATTAATTGATTAAGACACCGCCCTTTATGTAATGTTATAATGTCCAATATTAGCTGTTGATAGAGATGATCTGTGTCTTCGATAGTTTGGGACTGACACAGCCATCCAATATGGGCGTAAATCGTTCATCTTCGATTTACTGCCCACTAGAGAGTGCCCCAAACCATCCAAGGTCATTTTCATGTTAGATTTTTTTTTCTTTCTAATATCGATTTTTACGGATAGCGTAAAATACGTTATTGGATTTTAACTGTTGATAATTTATTTGGAGAGTGAGCAAATACATAGAACGAATGAACAATCATACCAATATAATTTACTATTTGTTTGTGTCTCATTAATTAGATTTTATTCATTTTTTTTTACGTTATATTTGAATAAGCATCTTCCACTTTTAAGGTGTGATTGGTTGTAGAGTGAAGTTGTCGAGAGAAAAATAGATAAAATAAATATAAAAAAATGAAATAGATGATAAATATGACATATTTAACGTATTGATTAATATAAGAGAAAAAAAATAGCACAAAGAAAAATCGAATAATTCTGTTAATTGCCAATAAAAGTTTTGTTAAAATAAATTTAATTATTAAATAAAAATATAAGTTGATGAATGTAATCTTTTATTTTAATTAATTAAATTACTTAATTTATTGGACTTTCACTTTAATTACCAAGTAAAAAAGAAAAAACAAAGATGATAATGAAAAATAAAAGATCAAGCAGTTATAAATAAAGTAAGAATCGTAACAAAAATCATTCATATGAGATCCTTTTCTCTCAACGATAATAATGATAATTGATAAGGGCATGGATGTAATTGTAAGTCTTGTAGAACTGTTTCTCCATCTTTCTTCTTATTTATGTGATGATTACAAAATGTAACATGCATTTCTCTGGTTAAGAAAAGATAGAGTGATTCTCTCTCTCCATTCACATTGTAACAATCCAATATTTTTATATATATTATATATGCGTCTTTTAGTAATTTTTTAATTTATTATTTAATTAATAATTTATTCTACATGTAAATAAATTAAATTAAAATTTATCACTTCCTATTTTATTTGAATAATTATAACCTTTCTTTTTACTTAGTTATTTTGGTGTGACAATTACATTAGAATAGTTTATGGCATAATTAATTTTTACATGGACAATTGTGTATTTTGCTTATTTGATTAGTTTCGATAATGATGAAATTGATGTGTTACATATGTATGTTTTATTTTGCTATATGTGAGTGGTATTTTTGTCTTGCTTGATTTATTTAAGTTGATAAAATATTAGTTAAATTATTAAATTAAATTAAAATTTATAAAATTTCTATTGTTTGTTAATGACCAAATAAGTACTCATTTTAGAGATATTATAGAGTTAGTAAAATCATTTTACTCTCCTTTATGACAAGATTTTATGACGATTCATTGTGTGACATAATGTGCATTAACTCATTTTTAACACCTTTAATTTATTTTGTAAAGGATGATTATAAATTTAATTATGAATTTTTGTGCAATTAAGAGGGGACTATTCTCCTTTTTATATCTCATGCATTCATCTATTTTAAACTAAAATTATGATTTTATTTTAATTGTCTATAAAAATAACTTTATGATATTTTGGTTTCGTAATTATTAAATAAAAAAAATTAAAAGGGTGATGTGACCCTCTATATTATTTATTTAATTAAAATAAATGGTGTGACACCCTGTAATATATGGTTAACTTTATTAGTTAATCCTAATTAACTGATACACATAAATACACTTGATTTCAATTGACTTTGTAACAACCTAATAAAATTAAATAAATAGTAATTATTGGTAGCATAATTTTGGAATTAAGTGCACTTAAATTTTAGACCAGAAATCAATCGTAATATTGCAACGTAATTAGCTACATTCCCATTAGGCCTTTTGCTGTCACACCTATTTGTCATTCCTACACTCCTAAAATAATTTTCTAAGTCATAAATCTCAATATCTATCGGTGTTGAATTCATCATTGTCTCATGAGCTATTTCTCGTGCAAATTTAGAGATGTTATGAAAGAAAGCGCCTAAGGTAAGGGCTTTTCCCCATGCTGAGTTAGACTAAATATTGAATTAGCGATTCTAAGATATTGATATGATGTCTGGATGTCTTAAAAGAAAAAGATTGATTTTTATTTTCGTCGTAAAGAAATTAACTATAATTCTTTTATTGTTTTATTTTTATTTTTATATACCTCTATCTTGATTAAATTAAATATAGAGTATTATTTTTATTATTATACCTTGATAGATATGTTGTAGTGAAAATATTTAGTGCTTTACATGTTTTAGAGTATTTAATTATAAAGTTATAATTTTTATAATGATGTAATTAGTAATATCTTTATTATGATGTGTATTTGATTTTAAGTGTGGACTTTTGAGTATTTTAAAATTAAAACTTGACTTTATGAACAATATATGTGTCTAGAAGAAATTGATGAGAATTTTATATTTCTTTAATTTTCATAATATGAGAAAATTGATTATTAAATGCGTTAATGAATAGTCCATTTTTAGAATGCGGAAAACTTTACAGTGGAGGGAATGAAATTTATGTTGCTATTGTAGTCTTGTGATATGAGTTTTAATTGTTATCAATAATACGTAGTCAAATCGAATCTTATGGATTATTAAAATGAAAGTGGTGATTTTGAGATACTTGTTCACATGCATATTTGATGTGTTGAAGTTATTGAGCTATAACTATGAATCGCCATGAGAATATAAATTTGATGTCTTGTGTGATTAAAAAGTTTATTCTAAAATATTTTGTCTTTGTGGTTGCCTAAGTGACCGGTGATTTGTGTTTTAAATATTATCTTTGTGGTTGCCTAAGTGGCTGGTGACTTGTGTTTTAAATATTATTATCTTTGTGGTTGCCTAGGTGGCTGGTGATTTGTGTTTTAAAAATTGTTATCTTTGTGGATGCCTAAGTGGCGGGTGATTTGTGTTTTAAATATTGTTATCTTTGTGGTTGCTGATGTGGTTGATGATTTGTGTGATTGTTTAAGTGAGTGGTGTCATGTACTTTTTGAGCATCATTATCATTTCATAACATATCATATGCATCTTTGTGGACGTCTGTGTGGCTGGTTTAATTTTCTCCATTAGTATGGGTGACTTCTGTGTGGACGCCTGTGTGGCTGGTTATATCCGGATCATATATGTTTAGGAGCATGCATAACTTATATACATTTTATTGTTATTTTTATTTTTATTTAACTATTTGCTCTACGGTTGTTACTTATTTAGATACATTTTACAATGTTTTGATATATCTTTGAGAACTATTAAATAATCAATTTCTTTAAATCTTTTATTACAAAAGGATTTTATATTCATATTTTATGGTTGTTATTTTATTATTTGGTTTAATTTTTGCTGTGGGATGAACTGACCCCTTACACCAATATTTAGGTACTAATGATCTCAAAGAGTTGACTTGCATGAATGATGTTTGATTGGTACACGCGCGTGGGAAAATGAGACTTTTATTTAAAAATAATATTTTATATTACTAAAAATTTTGTGGTGCATTGTAAAATTATTTACTCGTCATAATTAACTTTTAATAAAAATGTGGAAATGAGATTTTATTCCAATTGAATGTCCTTAAGTTTCAGTCAACAGTGCTTCTTTTGAATTTCACTTAAAAAGAATTTATTTTATTTTTGGAACATAATGTATATCGATCTAACAATTATAATATTAATTTTGTAAATGAATAAATAAACAATATTTTAGTAAATTACATCACGTTCTTTTACAAAAAAAAAATATTTTTTTTTATGTAATAATTAGATTAAAAAAATTTAGGGCGTTACACACGTTCTCTCTCGTTTTTTCCTCCCTAGTGTAGTCATACTCTATTTCTTTTATACACAAAAATACATTAAAGGCACTTTTAGAATCGATCATGGGAATGTGCTGACAAACTAATAATGCATAGCTTTTTTTTAAGAGTTTGACGGCATTAAAAAAAAATTATAAGTCAATTATAATATTAACGATAGATTCCTCTATTTTAAAATTTGATAATTTTAGTCTATTTTTTTAATTTTTTAATTAAAAAATAAAGATATAAAATATTTTAAATAATATAACATATGATACAATAATAGAAAATGATTAACACCAATAAAATTTGAATAAAAGACACTAAAATCTTAAATTTCAACTTAATTTAATTAATAATATATGAATAATTAATACATCTAGATGGTTCTATATCATAAAATTGTATGTCATATCATTAAGAAAATATGTCAATTCTGCATTTTTTTAGTTAAAAAATATGATGAAGGAACCAAAACTGTAGACTTTTAAAATAGAATAATCATTTTCGTGAATCAATAATAATAGAAGAACTAAAACTATAATTAAATCAAAATTATATAGATGAAGTTTACCATATAATATAGGAATAAGAAAAGACACGTTAAAAAATAATCAGATTTTAGGAGAAAAATGTCTAAATATTTTCAATAAACAAAAAGGAATAAAAAAAATATAATTCAATTATAATTTTGTGACATATAATTTAAATAAAAAATTATTATTTTTGAAATTTTAAATAGAATAAAAAAATTTATTTTATTTTATTCATTTTCTAAATAATAAAATGAGAAATTTATTTCGTTTCATCGTAAAATTCTCAAACAAAGAAATATATTATGTATTTTGTTCTATATATTCTATTTTCCTTTAAAAACTAAGTTTTACTCTCTTTTCCTATAAGTATATCTGTTATTTCTTTTGGCTATTAATAGAAATTTACTTGTTCCTTTTAAAAAAAAAATTACTTGTTCTTTTACAAGTACAATGCATCTATATTAGTGATGAATGTACTTACTTTACCGAAAATCTTATACAACTAAACAATTAAACACACATATACACACTGTGGCAGGTGTCACTTGCTGGGACATCAAAATGCAAAGTGGCTTGTTATATAGCCACATAGCTACACACTTAACTACACAACTAGTGAAAACAAAAATCAAATTAAGAGAAAGAATTATGGATAGGGTACAGAGAGAACGAGAATCGGCATGCCATTTCATAGAACAAGTGTTGAAAGTTTTCTCCAAATGCCTTGGTCTTGATCCAACAGCTGAAAAAATTCAATATCGTCTTGACAATGATGGTGGTGAAATAACATCATCCATAATTTCAAGAGCCTTCAAAAGGCCACCAAAACCTCGTTTAAGCGCAGGTCGTGGAGCCCAAATCAATGTTTCCTCTTGAAATTTCCACGAGTTTATACAACACTCTGTAAGCTTATTATAACTTTGTTTACAATATAATATATATGTGCTTGCTTTTTATGTCGTGACATAATTTAATATAATACATGTGCTTGATTTCAGTTGCAGCGAATATGGACAATGGAATCAGAGACTCGAGACAGGATTTGAGACTTTTTTTTTTGTTTCTTGTACACCGTTTCTAGTAGTTGTACTGTGCATTATCATTTCCTTTTATTATTGGGACAAACACGAAGGTTTTTTTTATCTTATTCTCATCAAATGTTTTAATTTTGTAGCTAGATATCATGTTTCCTTATATCATGACAAACATGAAAGCTTTTTATTTTATTTTAATTTTAGTACATTCATAAATTGTTAGACATGTGAATAATGGGTCAAACTATGTTCAGCCAGATGGTTTAATGATCGGTCATTCGGGGATGTATTTGTCACTACGAAGCAGTGAGTTGTCAAAATTATGGTCAGAGAAGTAAATGGTTAACTAACTACATTGAGCAAAGAAAGGTAAACACAAGACTCGTATCTGGCTTTATTTCAGGCCATTTTATCAACAACTTCCGCTTAGATAAACAAAGTTATATCTACAAAAATAAATGAATAAACATGTCCATTGATCGGTAGATAGATGAAAGCACAACATTGAAAGCTATTTTAATCATAATTGCATAACTAAAATTTTCCATCTTATATTTTACAAACACGTTGTTTAGAGTACAAGAGTCGGGAACAACAAATGCAAGTATTAAGGTTATGAAGAGTTCAAAATGCACTGAATCTGTTGTTCCTTCTAGGTTTAACACACATTATTGATTACATTAGACCCTATAGCATCACCTAAAGGTTATATATCTATTGCAATATGTATTAAGAGAAAAATGTCAAAAGTACACAACCAAAACATCCATGAAAAACAGAAGATCATCATATATATCAATGGATTAGAGAACGTTGATGCTGCTAACAAATACAATGAAGAAATAGCAATTTTCTCATGCCTCTACCTTTTTCCACGTCCAGTGATAAAGTTGAGAGCAAAACCTGAAAATTGAGCAAGGGAGAAAAACATCTTCAACATAGCACGACCCTTGACAATACCCTCTCGAACGCCCCTTGCAGTTCTTGCGACCGCAATTGGACCCGAATCAGGTTCACTTTGGTGGCTGGATTCCATTCCCTGCAAGGAAGCTAATATAAACAAATGAAGAACATTGTTTGACCCTTCTACAAACTCAAACTATAGAAACCTAACACACCCATAATTAGTAAGTAACCTGAAGAAGGAGGAGGAGGAGGCATATTGGTTAAGCGACGAAGCTTCTGCTCCGCTAAATGAACCGCGCGGGTAGAGCTTTTAACACCTTGGGTAATCTCTTGCCTGCATCACAATAATACTTCAAAACTTTAATGAAGATGCATCTTCCAGGAATCAAACTACTTTCCACCTATCTCTTAAATCATATAAATATGTGTGAAGATATTTTAGCAACTAATGATATAGATAAAAAAAATAAAAAAAAATAAAAAGAGAGAGAAAAATAGCAACCCAATATCACTGAGTTCGGTGGTTAAGTCACTGATTTCCATGCCGGATAATCGAATAGCAGCCATTGTATCAGGAAGTTCCTCTCTTGTTGTATCCATAAGCTTCTCAAGTGATTCTGCTGCTCTCTTGAAAGCCTTCACACATTTTTCACTATATCAGATTTTTAATTAATCTATTTCAGAATCAATTCATTTTACTAACAAACAAGGCTTTCCAGAAACACAAACCAGAAGCGTGGGAATTGCAGAACAAAACAACCACGTCGTAGATATCGCTGTCTGCAGACAATAAAAAAAACCTAATATTAATAATTGAGAAATTTAAGAATTCAATAACGGAATTAGATTTTGAGAGAGAGAGAGAGAGGATACCACGACGGCTAATACTTGGAGAAGAGTGAAGTGGCGTTGGGTGAGGTTCCATTGAGAGAGTTGAAGCGATGAAGATCCAACGGTGGAGATGTAATGCGATTGTTGAGGTGAACAGAGGGGTTGGGGAAGGGGAAGTCGTTTCGTAAAAGAGAGATTACGTTGTGAGAGTGTGTTGGTGGTGGCGAAAGGATTGTTGAAGCTCAGAGCAATGGGTGGTTTGGAAGGTTGAAATCGCAGAGAGGTAAGCATCTCTGGTTGTAATGTGATTCTTGATGGATACAGTCACACGGGCCAATAACACATTGCGAGCGGTTTTTTTGTCTCGCAGTTCCCGAACCTAATCAACCGGAACAAACCAGACCAGTTCGCTGTTGGGCCTGGGTTTATGCATTAACGTCGCCCCACTGAAACGACAAAATAGGAAAATTTGACCCTGTACCCCCCAAATTATCCTTGTACCCCCAAATATTTTTCAAAATGCCAAAAATGCCCTCAATATTTTTTGACTATTTTACTGAAAACTTAAAGCCAACATTTCCGGTACACAACATAGTTCCAGAAAACTTGAAAAAAAAGTTTTCCGGTACAGAAGAGAAAAATTGTGTACCGGAAAACTTCATCCATAAGATTTCTGGTACAGAAGAGAAAGCTTGTGTACCGGAAAACTTCATGCCTAAGTTTTCCAGTACAGAACAATTTTTTTAAAATTTTATTCTTTAGTTTTTTTAATTTTTTTAATTTATTTTTTTAATTTTCTTTTGTACCGGAAATGTTTCAACCAAGTTTTCCGGTACAGAACAATGTTTCTTCTGTACTGGAAAACTTAGGCTCAAGTTTTTCGGAAGTTTAAAAAAATTTCACTCACATTTTGATTCCGGAAATGTGAATATCAAAATTTTTGAAAATTTTATTATATATATGAGAGCAAAAATGTCTTTTCACGCCTAAAATTCTTCTCTCCACCCAATCTTCTAAATAAAAAACCCAAAACCAATCCCCCTACAAGTCATACATTGATATCCAATAGAAGTATATATTCCACATCATTAACTCTTTCTCCCCGCTTATCGTATACAATGGAGAAAATAGACAATTTTTATTGGATATCAATTTAAATAGTTTTACATTCACATGGTCCATTAAACTCAAAACTAATCACAATGGTAAAATAAAATATCTTATCTAACTAAGTAAAAGCAATCGCATCATAAATTGTTATGAATTATGTTAAAGATAAATCATTAACTTCAAACACTTTTCTTTCATCATACAAAAATGCATGATAACCATCATAAAAAATAAAAAATAAAAGCATTTTCTAATGGTTATGTTAAAAACAATCTTTTAATGGCCTCCTAAGTTTCCTATACCTTTCTTTTTCATTTCTCATTCAATTCAACAAGTTAAACTTTTACTTGTCTTCCTCTAGAGATAAATAAAAAATAAATGTTAATATCAGTACAAAAGAATAATGTGCCTTACTGCATCTACAACATTCCCTGAATTCAATGAAAATGCATTGTATTAAATTGTGGCTAGCAAATTCTAGGCCAGTCATACCCACAACTTACTACTGCATACACCTATTCTGGCTTGGAAAGCGTTATTTCTTAACAATTACAACTACATATCATTTTTAATGTGCTACCCCCACTAACTTCAATTAGTACATACTGTTATTGCTCATATCGCATTTGTCAAGGCAAATGTTTTCGATGATAACTGTACCAGACATCCAAAAATCAAACCCCTGCATGCATCTAATATTTGTTCTACTGCGTAGTTTGATGTTGGCCACTCTAGCGAAAAGTGCAAAGTTGTCTTGCTAAAAGAGAAACTATAAAGATTTTGCTTGCCATTTACATCGCATATTTACAACATGATACCCTCTATAGCCTACAAAATTCTTGATTCACTGAAGGCACCTTCCTAGCCCATATGAATAACTTAACCCCCTCGAACAGATTAATACCTACCCTACTACCCTCTCTCCCAGCCTCCCTCTCTTTTTCATTACTTTTTTCCCTTGTTCTACTTTCCTCTCCATATCTTGTCGTTTCTTAAATATGAAGTTCATAGATAGGTAAATAATCAATCTGTTAGTGACCAACTCTTCTCAAACAAGAACCAAGCAAACCACAATATAGAAGCTCCTTAGCCTGTTTTCTCATCAATTCTGCTAACGTCTGTAACTGTAGCATTGCAAAAGAAACATCTTTGGCAGTTTAACAGATGCCTAGTTATGCAGCCATAGCAAGACCTATGCGAACAAGGTGCAATCCGGGCATCAGCTTCACACGCGTAACATATGCAGCACAAGCTATCGTCAAAGTCTGTATCTCCAACACTGTCCACTTCATCATGTTCAGACATAGTGCGGCAAGCAAGGAGGGTCACAAAATTTTCTAGCTGCTTGTATTTTGCAACATATACTCCCCCCCGGCAAGATCCATCCTGGGAAATAAAAGAGCAATATGATGATAAACACAATTAGTTTTCACAGTAAAACCCTCGGAATCCAGACTTGAACAGGGAAGAATAATCATTTGAAATTATTCATGAAATGTTCAAATTGCTAAATTCATGTTGATATGGTGAAATTTATAGAAGAAACAAGGTATCCATGTTTAATACTATTATAACACAAGTCCACAAAAATGGGAGGAATTTGTACCATGTAAAGATCAATATGATTCATAATGTATATCCCAGTATTCTCAGAAGTCAGAATTAATATCTTCTTCGGGATGTTTTGGTATGAATATTGAACATTACAGGTCGAGTTTATTAGCAATTTAGTATGTAGTATTAGGTAGCACCAAGTTCAAAATCAAAGTAAGCAAATTAGACCATTTGAATTTTGCATCAACTTAGGTGTTCTAAATACAAAGGCATTCAAAATACTTAGGAATCTAGTACATAGAAGGGTGACAACAACTAACCCAGTTATAATCCACAAGACATTGGAATCCATAAAGAACAGTATCTGGACAGTCCATGCTTAGAAAAACATCCACAAGATCATTGTTCTCTTGGTATTCTTCCAACTTAGTAGCATCCAATAAATTTAAGATGATCCCTACGAGAGGTGCCAATATCATGCCTCGATTTACTTTCTCTGAAGATTGGCTATGCCGTCTAAGGGACCTGAAATGGAATAAAAAAGAAAGGCAACCACTCAAAAACCCATTGATGGAAACTATTTTCAACAAACACACATGGTATCAAATTCTCAACGAGACAATTTTTGGGGTTATTTTTTTAAGATAATAAGGTTGGTCTATCAGTCTCTCAAGAAGCAATATCCATATATTGCAGATGGATAAACAATACTTTGAAAAAATGAACAAAAAATCACTTCTGGTCTATAAACTCGAGTTTAAGTCACAGGTTTGGAGCTTACAAGTCAAAAAATTCAGCATCTGCTGAAGAAGTAATGTGATTCAAGATAAATACAACCAACTCAGTTAACCTCCTTAGGTTTGTTTCTGGTCCAGACAGAAATGCTTGAGGAATCTCATGAGTGCAGAACTCTAAAATCCTTGCAAGATTACATGAAAGATCAAATATGACACCACATTTCCTTTGTTGAAACTCTATTACCTGTGAAATAAGTATATGGAGTATAAATCAATGGAAAGAACTACGCAGAAATATCAAAATGATCACATTAAACTCTAAATTTGACCAGCAACCATTATTATGTTCATAAAAACATTCAATTGTATCTGTGAAAGATGTCACCAAAACCAAACTACAAGTAAGACTCAGCTACAGAACTCTAACTTAAAGCCACCAGAATAACAAGACAGAAAGCAAACCAAATCCAATAAAGGACAGAAAAAGATGCTCATACCTGGTACTTCTCTTGCATTTCTCGAACAGAAACTGAAAATTCTGTCATGGTCCAACTAAGTGTATTAAATAGACGGTTTAGAAAAGATGAAAACAATCCTTCATCATTTACGCAAGCTTCTTTCAGCAATCTCTGCATCGCATCAAGAGTCAAAAGGGGAAAACCCTCTCAGGTGAGAAATCAACCCAACCAAATATTATTCAGTAGCAAAATTGGTTGTTACATACGTGGAAAAGAATTGATGATGAAGATGATTCCCCATTCTTTGAAAAACTAAAACCAGAACCCTTGCATAATCGCAGGAGTATGTTTGTCACTGGGATCCAAGATCTGTTATCAAATGCTGCTAATAAAGCTTTTGGCAGCCTCTGGTTGGCTGCTACATTGCTCTCAAAAACTGCCAAATATTCCCTGTACTGCACTAGGACAGATATAGACTGGAGAAGAAGATCCCTAAGATCCGCACTTGATATCCTTGGATCATTGAAATGAGTAACTACAAAAGTGACCTGGTGGAAATGATATCCAAGCATAAATTAGAACCAATGCTAGAAACACTCAACAACCTTGCTAAGGCAAGTTTACAAACATCAGGCATGTTGCACCACAAATGACAGATTATTTTGTAATATACATATGTTACTTGTAAGATGGTAAATTTGAACACCATGGCATGCATAACATCTGCTCTTGAACAAAACTTTGGCTTTGTAACTTCTTCCAAAACTGATAAGACTTATCAGCAAAAACTAGTCCAGCAACTTAGGATGCACTTAACAAAGAATTACATACAGCAGTAGCAGCAAGACAATGCAAGTAATGGAAGGAACGAACAGTAAGCTCATGCATAAGGCCATGGTGTTGAAACATAGTACACGTTATGGTTTATAAATATTTGTAGATGCAGCTATGTTAGAAGACACCATATGAGACCTAAAATATATATATGAATGGCATGAAAAATTCCTCAGTCCTTTAGATTCAAATCTCATTCACCAAAATCCACAAATAGATATCAAGTATACATTTACTCCACAAGTCAAAATATTTCCTCAAAAAAAAACAACAAATAAGTCAAATATAAAAGTTAAAAAATGAAGAAACCGAAACTGAAAATGGTGGAACCTACAAATGAAGCAAGTCCACGCTTGATCAAAATTGTGGATGGAACAAATGGAGGATCACTTTTCCGCAACACATGAAAGCAATCAACCTGTATGAAGGTCAAATGTTAATGCCAGGAGTATTTATCCTATAGTGCTAAGAAATGCTGGGAAAAATTGGAATAGATTAATTAATATGCACTAAAGAAAACTAATGAGTTGGACTAGATATGCGTGATTCCCCATCAAAATTTATGCTTTCATATCATGACCCTCTCCCACTCAGTCTCTGCATATTGCATCAGATAGTTACTCTAAAATTTATGATGGATAAGTAACAGCAAAGCCAAAAAAGAAAGTATATGTGTTCTCTGGTGAATGAATCAAAACTGCTGTTAAATTTAGACCGGTAGATTATGCTTATTTACCAAAGCTTCGAGATAATATTCAGGGGTGAAGATAAACACTGAATCCATATTGCTAAGAGCCAGTAGCAACTGGACAACCCACATACACATTGCATACATTCCTCGCTGCTTCCATCGAGATAACAGAGAAATACGGTACCTGTAAAGCAAGTAGTGGCCCCATAAAGAAACACACAATAAGGAAAAAAATATGTATTTCAAGGTCAAAAAAACTTGATTGCTAGGTAAAATTAGCTTAAAAGCTACTTCATATGGTTATCTTACCAAGCGCAATGCCTAACACAATCAATAACCTCTTCTCTATACTCATTACGAGCTTCTTTCAAATGCTTCAATTTTTCACCACAAGCTCGTTCTCTTATTTGCTTATCAGTTTCCTCCAAGAGGGAGATCGATTGTGCCTGATGAGTCATATAGTACGATGCCTGCAAAAGCGGAAAGAATAGCATTCTTATCTCTATTCCATCTTTTCTGTATAATTTTAACGATATTCAAAATCTACCTGATTGGAAATTTCAAAAATCACACCAGCCAAAATGAGAATGAGCATAGTATAAGTCGTAAGCACCAGAGAAAGATTATCTTACCATTAGGTTAGGATTGATTGACACCAATGGAAAGAAAAATTGAATTTACACTATTACTAACAAATAACTTTTGTACCATCATTTTTCATGAAATTTCTCCTTTAGATGAAAACTATGTCATGCAAATCATGTTCAATAAAATGTGTGTATTGATTTCCTTCCTCCCAGCTTATTTTAGAAAGAAAATGTTTTTTACAGCACATGCCTAGGCATCATTTCTCATCCCATTTGCAATACTAAAGTTATAAAAATAATAGTTATACAAAAATTAAGAGTATATTATTCATCTGCCTCTACAGGATCATGAATTTCACTATCCTCCCCTTTTGTTTAAGAAAATACACCGACAGACCTCTTCTGCTTCAAATTCTAATCAAACAGCTATCCCATTTAAACTCTTTCCATTTATACCACTCCATGCAGGTGAAAAACCAAAGACAAAGGAAAGAAAAGTCAGACGTTTCTAAATAAGGTGAGCGTAATTTTAGCAAACCCAGAGGGAGGTCAATGTAATTTAATTGGAGCTAAGACTTCAGATGCATGTTTGATTTTGATTAATTTGGGATAATTTTTTTTTTCAAAGTCCTAAATAATTGTACGAGTATTGACCTTAAAACTAAATTAGCCTTAGCACAGTGAAACTATTATTCTGGATTCACGGACAGATATATACACCTTTTATTCAACAACAACTCTAAAATATTCTTTCCCAATATTCAAAAAAAAGCTTAGGAAATTCATAGAAATTCAAGTCACTCACGACCAAAACATGTTACTCCCTTCAGTCCTATTTATACGAGACAATTAGGTTACTTTTTTGTTCATAAATATGAGAAACATAGTACTTATAATAGTTTATTGAAATTCTTTTTATACCCCTTATTTTATTGAGTTTCATTTTACCCAGAAATTCATCGTCCCTTCCCTATGCAAGTGGGTTTCATTTAATAAAAGAGTTGTGTATTTTTGGAAAAAAATAGCATTAACTCCTTTGAATGTACTTCCATAATCTTTGCGATATAGTCTTTTGTTTCTTGTAGATAGAACCAGAGAGGTATATAACAACAAATTTTGCCAACAAGATCTCACCTGCTTAAAATTTGGGGCAAGACCAACTTGATACAGCCACAACAAAGCATCAAGCAGCTCTTCTTCTTGTAGCGTAGCTGTAGACAAATTATTATCCTTTGGTACAGATTTCATATGGTGCACTTGGCGGTAACCATACTCGGGTTCAGATTGACCACTGGAGCTGGGTTTATCTGTTATCTCATCATTCAAACTCCCATCACTGCATTCAGCTGCAACATGAGCAGGTCTTTCTGGAATGGAGCTACAGTGGCCCCGAGACCCTTTGGCCAGGTATTTAGCTGGAACCTTCAAGTTTCTTGAAAATTCAGAATCAAAACTAGAACAACAGCAGGGCTTCTGCCTGGTTGAATGTGTCACTCTGATTTCTTCATTATCCATGCAACCTTCATCCCATTGAACCACGTCCCTTTCATGAGCAATTGCAGAGTGTAGCTTTGATAAATGGGTATAGGATCCCCCAAGCCTGGAAATATCAGTTCTATGAGGATCGTCCTTTAGAAACAAGTGTATGGGAAAACTTTGTTGACCACCTCTGTGAAGGAAACCAACATCTGATTTGCAGCTCTTTAACCAGCCACAGATATCACCCAAGGCAAATCCTTCAGATAAAAAATGGAGCACAACTGTATAAATTGAAACAAGAACGGAATTGCTAGAAACACCAGGTGGTGGGACATTCCTTTCGGCCCCTCTGTTCTTCAGTCGAAGGTTTTGTAAAAATGTCCTAAATACTGCTCCAGGTAATTGGGGAGGTGTTGTAGGGGGTATAAATTGTATAACTAAGCGACATAGGTCCCGATGCTTCTCCTCAATCTACAAGTGGAAGAAGTATACTCAGAAAATTTAAGGAAACTATGAAAGAAGCACCTGAGATCACAATAGTTTGCAGAACATTGCCCTCAAATAAGAAAAAAATGTACATAATAAAATAAAATTCAAAGGAACAACCTGATTATTTCAACTACCTTGTTAACAAATGAGCAAAATATCTATATGATGGGAGGAAGTATTTGGCAAACGGAAAAAAATTCTTTTAATTAGTAGAAAATTCCAAGGGCATAATGTTTACCATAACCCCTAAATATGAATCCTTGATCTCATTCTATGATCACATGGAATTTTAATGGAGAAAAATATTACGAAATGAAAGAAAAAGTAACTTCGTAATGAACAAGAATAGCAACCAAATGAAAAGTGAAGATTCATTTTGCTCAACCTTATATGATAAGGAATAACATAAAATTCCCTGAACACTAATTAGATCACTAGATTAGGTCAAAAAGTTGTGTTAAGTTAATAAGTTTGACATCATATTCAATGGTAAACTTGTCCTAGTTTCCTTAATTTTCATTAAGCTTTATACATAAAACACAGATACCAGCATTGTTAATGTGATCTTAGAGCACGGAAAGACAAGGCTTAGCCACTACATCCATTAACCATTATAGGATTGACAGTAACAAGACGCAATATATACTGAGTAAAAATGTGTCGTAAAAAAAAATCATCAAGGTACAATAAAAGAAGAATAAACTACATGTTACTCTTTATATTAACTTTAAAAGCATTTCCCTGTTACTACCTACCACTGTCTTACTCTAACAACCATAATAATGCCATGGGTAAATTTGATGGTCGTATTCAAAATCTTATCGGCTTTGTTTTCTTTATGAATCTTCAAAATTTAAAATAGCAACAAATAAAATCAACTCGGTTATCATAACTAAAAATGCAGCTAGGGCACTGAGAAAAAGAATATACCATGCTCATTGATTCAGACAAAGCTGTGGTTGCCAACATCATGTTACCTTCACAACATGCATCTTCAAATGAACCAGGCCACCAAACAGTGGGTATCATGGAGTCAAGATCCTGCTTATTTGGAGTTTTTTGCGACAGAAAACCTTCAAACGAAAATTCAAAATATGGTGATTTCCACCAAAGCAGCATAAGTTCCTCTCTTCTCAGTAGATAACATGCCAGTGCAAGATAAGAATATGATCCAGAGTAAGGACATTCAGTTAGTACTAATGGTGCCATTTTACAACTGCATGAAAGGGCATTTATGATGTTTTCAAACAGCACATGTGATCCTTGAAATTGTAGCAGTACTTCAACTACTTTATCCAAGCTTGAATAGTCATGGGGTGCATGCAATTCAAAAACTTCAAACATGAAGGACAACAAGGGACCCCAAACTATGTACTCTGTGTGTCGAACATCTTCCTCAAGTACAGAGAATAATTCCTCACATATAGAATAAGAGACAGGACGAAAAATTTCCTCCAATGAAACAAACCTCTTTACTCTTCTCAATTTTTGAGCTAAAGAATGCTCAGCTCGTTCCACGGAATGCATGCCTAACAACCTTGACCAGCACTGTAGCAATCGCGTGACAAAGTAGCTCTTAGAGGAAGGAGTCTGAAGAGGAAGATAGCCTTCAATTGGGTACTTGAAGGGTCGAGCTCCAAAGTTCAATTCACATCTTTCACCTTGGGAGAGAGAGATTGCTGGATGATAACCAAAACCAGGACCCATTTTTCGAATTCCTCGGAATGCCATCCCAAGTGAATTGCCGTTCCTGTAGAATATTATTTCATCTCGTTCCAAATCTATGCAACATCCGATGACATCACCAACAACCCATGACTGACCGTATGTCTCGGCTTCCGTGTTCCACTTGCTAACTCGTCTCCCATCATAGGCATATGAATCCTCGGCATCGCCAACACCTTTATGGTCAGTGAAAGGGCAGGAAAGAGTAGCCCAACCAAGTTGCTGAATGCCAGATGTTTCTAACATAACTTCATACATCCATTTTCCTTTCCAAACACAAGTATTAGCCCTGGCACTACTGAACATTGCCAAGCTCTCTACAACAAATGGTGGCTTGATGATTTTAATATCACCACATATGCTGGATTCTTCTAAGCCTACAACATCTGGCCTACATATCATATCATCATTTACACTATACGAATCACCCGAATTTGCATTATATCTTGAAAAAACATTCCTGATGACAGAACGAATAAAACTGCTGTCAACTGGACCATCCAAGGAATTGAGCGATCTATTGGGGAGACCAAACACGTATTCAAGGGTTCTCTCCACAGACTGTTCACCCAAATCATCACAGCAAGAAAGAAGCCGAGTTTTCGGCAACTTTTTCTTACTGTCCTCACCACTCAATATGACAGCCAAGCCAGCTGAAAACCCTCCAACGCGTGGGCTATCTTCACCCATTTGTGAACACACACAAAACACTATCCCTCAACTATCCACAATCCAGCTGAAAGCTTCTCCAAATTCAAATTCCCCTCAACCGTTGCAAACTCAATTGTTCTTGCTAGAAAGATATCAGTGATCCATGTTAAAAACAAAATTACATCACTATTGTGAACGTACAACAGCAAAAGATGAATAAAACAAGCTTAAAATTAAAATATGCTAAAAGTTAACAAGAATGAACAGAAATTCAAACACAAACAAGATATAAATCTACTTGTTGCCTGTTCATATCTTACAAAGATAACAAATCACGAAAATTTCAAAAATAATAAGAAAATATAATTAAAAATATATATCTAACAAACAAAACATAAAAAGAGGAAATTATATGGAGGATTGAAGATTTGATGACAGCGACAAATTTAAAAAATGTTTGAAATTGAAAATCACAGAGAAATTGAACCAATAAGCATTAGCGTCGCTATAAAATGAAAAAGCTTTAGAGGTGATATTATTAATTAGTTAATTAATTAATATAAAATAGATATATACTTACAGATAAGTTTCATACTGTGGTAAAAGGCGGCGGAAGGAAGCTAGGGTTTTGCAAGCTCCATTGTTTTTTATTCGATTCCATTTCCAATTATTCGTGACAGTAACACTGTAACAACAACAATAAGAGAGAAAGAGAACGTCGAATTTTCCAATAGACAAGTCGTATTTGATCTTCTTTTTTTTTGTGTTTGTTTTTATAATTAAAAATAAAAATAAATAACGAAAAACGAATCTGTTTATTGTTCGGTAATAGTTTTTGTTTTTCGCCAAAAAGTTTGGGGGAGCACAAAAGAAAAGCGAACGGACCAGACGCTGAAACCCCGTTCGCGCTGACTCTAACCCTAACGATTGGAATTGTGACTGACACGTGTCGAAAAGTAGATTAAATGAACCGGTTGGGTTGGTGACTAGGATGCTGACGTGACGTGTTGTACTGTAGTACTGGCTACTGGGACGTTAGGGGCCACCCGTTCTAGAAATCGCAGTGGTGGACAGTGTTGTTCATGGGTCAAATACTCTTCTTGCAACTTGCAAGGACCGAGTTTTAGTGCACTTGGGGGGACTTGATCAAGTATATCCAAGCTGTCTGATTAAGATCAAGCGGTTGATATTTTATGTCTAAATGTTTAATTTAAAATCTCAATCATATCATTTTAATTGGATAGTTTAAATCTATTTCCTCCGTCCTGTAAGAATAAATATTATTTAAAATTTTTGTAAATATATTAAAAATATATATAATAATTAAAAAAAAAATTATTTTTATTAAATTATCAAATTTAATTATTAATTAACTTTTTATTATTATTTATATAAAATATAATAATATTTTAAAAATTATGTATATAGTAATTATCGAATATTATTATCAAAAATAATAAATAAAATTCATATTAAAGATTATCAATTATTTTAAAAAAATAAGATTGATTGTGAAAAACATAGAATACTAGTCAGTAACGGTAATTAGTTCAAATTTTCATGACCATGTTTTTTCGGTTAACAATATATTATCTATTTATCTTTTCAATAAATAATAAAAAGTTCATCAATAAAAGATAAAAATAAAAACTAATCAAAATATTTGTTGAATTGCTGCAAATGTCTGTTGGACTATGGGACACCAACTTTGTTGTGACGTTTTGCTCTATTGTAACGTTTTTGCAATCCAATTTTTGTTGAAAACGAGAATAAAAATAGTTATTTTAATTTATTCTTATATAAATTTTTAAAATAATAGTAGCTGTAAACAATTATTTTATCAAACCAAACATATTATGTATAAGGTTTTTTTTAGCTTTCTTAAAAAAAAATTGTTTTATGTAAGTGTATCACTTAATAAAAGCTACGCTTAATTAGTTTATCTGTCCAAGGTATCTATGTAAGTGTATCACTACGTATGCAATCATGGATCAAATCTTTACTTAATTTAGGAATTAAATAGTATAATTATTAAAATATATTAGATAATTAACTATATAAGTTAAATACGATAGGGAGATAATTATATTAATTAATTGTGTTTCATTGATTATATAAATTTTATATATTATTTGACATAATTTATTTTATTATTCTCTTATTATTCAACATGATTTTTATTTTTGTCTATTTTTCTTTCATTGATAACTTTCTAATAATAATAATAATAAATACTCATGATACATAATCAATTCACAGATAATTAGAAATAAACTAAAAAGGAAAAGAAGAAAAGTTCGAACACAAGTACTCGAAACTATTACTCCAAGAGAGTAGTAGAAGGGAAAAACAAAATTTTACACCCCAATCATTGTTCTTTATAAAATCCAGATTCAATAGAAAAATTATATCTTTTGCTCGTTCTAAATTATTTGATTTGTGGATCTCATATGATGTGTTTTTTAAATTTCTCCAATCTAGTTATTAGTGGTGATATTAAATACCTATTATTTTATTATATTAATACAATACTTTATTTTTTTCTCTATCTTATTTTTTATATCACATTTATCAAATACCTCTCTATTTATTTTCCTGTTGGAAGGTAGAGCTGTGCAAAGAGAAAAATTTCCTTTGATATTGGCATCACTTTACCCATATTCTCACATGAATTCATAACAACTTATTAGCATATAAAATTGACAAAAATTTGCACCACACGTGTGAAATTCAAATTATAATTCTCTATATGGTTTTCAAATAATTAATGTTCATGCAGTGGCTAAATCTCTAATCTCTATTGTAATGGAATATTTATTTAAATTTTCTTGTAATTAATTTAACTTGTTTATAAATTTTTTTTCTTAGTTAATTTGATAATTTAATTAAAAAATTAAAAATAATTATTCAATTAAATAAATAAATAAATAAAACATCATTAATCTTCATCGTCACCCTCAATTTTTTATTCAACCAACAAGTTTTCATAAATCAAATTACTTATTTTATACTACACAATTTTTTTCATAGTTAGATCCACAGCACACACCTCTCTTTGCATCACTACCCAACTTTCTTGTATCACTACTCAACTTTCACAACTTCACACGTCGAATGCACTATCTCATCCACCCACTGATTCATGATTTCGCTTTTGTTCTTTTTCTCCTTGTTAAGGGCATGATTCGGTTTATTGTACATTATCGCAACAAGTTTCACTAACGAAGCAAACTTCGTCAGCAAATCAATGTTCCTAAGACCGAAAACACTTTAATGAAGATGAAAAATTTCCAAGAAAATAGAATAGAAGAATTCACCAAGCACATAGTTTGTTCAATGAGTTGCTATTGTTATTTTTAAATATTTGAGTTGACAAAGAAGATTGTTAGGTTTAATTGATTTTTTATTAAATAGTTAGTTTTAGATTTTTAATCTAATGATTAAATGAATTAATGCAATTATTTTTAATTTTAAGTATTAAAAAATGCTTAGTCAACAATATTAATACAGTTATCAATTGATATATCAATAAATTTTGACCACATCACTATTTTTCAATTAAAAATCTGTTAAAGACTTTTTTAAATTGTAAGAATATAAACTATCACTATTTTTCAATTAAAAATCTATTAAAGACTTTTTTAAATTGTAAGAATATAAACTAAAAAAATAAATTTACAATGACATATATCAAAATCACTTATATTTACGATGATAAAAAACACGTTTAAACCAAACTTCTTTTAAAAAATCAACTTCATGTTATGTTACTCCCTTTTAGGTAAATGTAAGGATATAGTTTAATTAAACTTTAATAAGCAGCTATTGTAAATTAAGTTACAAGACAACGATGAAATAGGAGAATCTTAATTAGAGGAAGAACTGTTTGGAGGGGAAGTGATGTGAAAATGATGCACCTATGAAGGACAAATACTCTTTACATAAGTGTGGGAAGATGTCTTTGAACACATTACACATTTGACACGAAACACTATAGTGGTGGCACAATAAAGAAGGTAGGACCTGACATTAAAGATAATTGTTTGAAGAAATTTTGTAGAGTAACTAAAAACGAAATATAGTAAATTTATAGGACAAAAAAATTTACTCAACCTTAAAACCGTCGAGAAAAAGGTCGTAAACAATTAACAAAGACATATGTAATCAACTTATACATAGTATTACAAATGATGAAGTGTCTGAATTATTTAAAATCGTGAGAGGCTCTACCTTGAGAATAAGCACAATTAGCTTTTCAAGTAAATAAGTGTATTTTTTTTTTTAGAAAAGTTACCAAAGATATCTCTATTAAATTTAAGCAATCAAAAACAGAAGTTTTAAATAATAAAAAACAACAAAATTTAGACTTTCAATTAGTTATAAATACAATTTTCATTTTCAATGCATTTATAATTGAAAATTTATATATTTAGTTTGTTAACAAGTGCCTCAATATTGTTAGCATTTCCCATAAACTAATCACTTGTGAACCCAATTAATTGTTTGTCATAAGTGTGGTTAGCTGGAACAACAAAACAATTATTTATCCTTGAATTTAATAAAAAATTAAGAGTAAGATCAAAAGATTTAAGTATCAATGGTTTTTGCATTGTTCGACCTTAGTAAAAAAAATACAATGAATTTAGAATAATGTTATCTATCGATCTGCATAGGGATCTAAAAAAGAATTTTTCAACTGCAATGACATATTATGAAAACTTCTTTTCTCACCTCAAGTCTTTCAAAACCCCCAAATTTTATTTGGATCGACTAATCTAAATGTGTATTTTACACGTTCGGATTGACCAATCCAAATATTATTTTTTTGTATATTTGAAAATATTGCAGTGGAAGAAGAAACACCCTTAAATTTTAAAAAGCAGAATCCAGAATCAAATCCAAAACAAGGTGGTGCCTATAATAGTACAATAATAATAGTGTAACTTTCAATACTACACCATGGGAGAAAAAATAATTAACAAAAATGAGCCAAATCAAACTAGCTGCAGGCAAATACAATTGATGGAGCTTTGTGAGTTGGCTTACCAGAAGCTGAGCTGCTCATGGTAGTATTATACATAAATAAATAGTTTCCATGACCAAACAGTGTTTCACTGTTCTGATCCGTAGAAATCAAAAGCCTTCAACATAAAATGGTCTTTCCATTGACCTAAGCTAGCAAAAGGCATGAGACCACAACACAGTGGTAGAACCACAAGCAAAGTAACATTGAACATAAAACGGCGAATCCAATACTGAAAAACTACATTCCCCTTTTTCGTCTGCAGTGTTGTGACTGGTCCATAAAGAATTGTGTACAAAACGGATGTCCAGCATATAAATAAGAAATGCAGCAAACATAGAATCTCCCAATATAAGAGCCACACATAACCACTCCCTCCCAGTGTGTCTACACACAGCTTTCCACAATAGCCACAACCGAGTCCAAGCATCAAAACAATGAATGTAACTGGCATAGTTTGTGATGACATTGTTGCTGACCGCTGGAATAGCAAATATGCAATTGCAATAATCATTAAGAAACCAAACACCATTCGGCTCACAACTCGAACTTGACACCAAAAGACATGAAAGCTTGAATTGAACCAAGCCACTGATTTTGGAGTCCACCATGAGAAAGATTCCTAAAATAGAAAAAATACCATTAATATCTCCAAATTGAGCAAAGGAAATGCTGAAATTCTATGCAGATGAAATTACTCTGGGGCTATCATAATTTTATCAGATTTTACATAATTTGCACCATAATTCTTAAATGACACTGCAAAGAAAGTAAATATGATTCGTAGAATATTTGATAATGACATAGCTGTATTTAAAAAATAAAAAACTAAACAAGGAAAGAAAACACCAAATACAATTTCTTTTCTAAATAAAATTTAAATGATACGGCCCCTATTAGTTATCTTTCAAATATGATTTATTTTCTAAATGAAATTTCGATGATACATTCACTATTAGTTATTCTTCACATGTAATAACAAAGTACTCAGACCCTAAGATTACTGAAGGCAATGAATACTAGATAGTCCATATCACATCAAAAAGGATTCTGCAATGAACATTCATGAAAAGGCAGCTAGTAAAGTCAAAGTCATTTTACTACTTCTCAAACTGATAGAGCTATAGATAGGACTCCAGGCAAAAAGAAGTTTTTAATGATTCCTAAACCAAAGCATAATATTGGAACTGGGAAAATACATTTTTTATACTTACCTCTGCTGGAGTACACAATTCAGCAGCTTCATTAATCCGTTCATAGTTATAAACAAAAGCACCATAAAAGAGTGAAAATGACATAATGAGAAGACCAGCAATAAGGCAGTCTATGCACTTCTTATTTAGTTCACTGTGTCTCGTATCTTCTAACTGAGTCTTAAACTTTTCAGCTTTGAAAGATGTCTTAGATACTTCCACAGCTAACTTGGACCTCTGCAGATCATTTAAATCGTAGCCGAGAGCCAACTCTGTCTCTTTCAATTTCAATTTTTTCATTGTAAGACCAAGTTCAATAGTCTTGAGGTCATTAGAACGGCATTGCTCCACAACAGACTTCTCAAATGTACTAATCACTGGATTATTAATCATAGCTCCAGAAGAGATTGGAGAAAAACAAACCATTTGGTTTGATTGTTCATGCATAGCAAGATCACGAGTAACTGACTCCATATGAAAGTTATCCCTGACCTCTTCACGTCTAACTGATTGGTCTAGCATTTCAGCGTAGGCATGAGACAGTGGCCCTGATTGACCATCATCTAGAGCAATATCATGTGAGCAATCTCCTCTGTTTAATTTAGAACTTGGATATTCCATCCTCACGTTATTCAATTTATTCCCTTCACTGTGAGCCGATGATTCATAAATTAATCTAAGAGTACTCAAAGTGCTGTCAAAAGATTGTTCAAAGTTCGTTGCCAAACCATCTAGCTTGTCTCCAAATACCTGCGCAGGATATGTAGAAGTCAAAACATGTGCCACACGGGATCAACTTTGTATTACATCAACAAACAAGCTTCCGGAGAAACATAGTAAAATCACAATCAAGGGATGAATTAACAAATGATGTCTGGCTTACACTGGATAGAGATTCTTTGATTGCAGATGAGCACATCTACAAGGCAGACAAACAGTGGAATCAAATTTCAGCACATGACAAAGAGACATATAAGGATAACACAAAAGTTACCATGTGTAATCAATAATCAATAATCACAGATCATAATAATAGATTACATTTGAGTAAATATCCAATTTGGCCATTGAAGTCGTAGGATCGTATCAACCTAGTCATCCACATTATTAATATTTCAAGATGATATTTGAAATTGCAAAATACTAATCAAGTTTGTCTTTTTGTAGGAATTTGTGTTATCAAATGCATTCATGATATTATTCACTTAGTTTCAAATGCTTCCGAACATTATGAACTTAATGTTATTATAGCTCCTGTAAATACCAACAGAGAAACGAATCGGATTAACATCTTGCAATTCAAGGATATTTTGGTATTTTGATAATGTGGTTGACTAGGTTGATATGGTGCTACAATTTTCAGACAAAATTGGATATTTACTCAATTAGACTATGTACTTTTCCTAAACATCTCTATTGGAATAAATAATGTGCATATTTCAGAAACAAATTTCATTAAAATTAGTGTCTAAAACTGGGAAGTAAATTACCGACGAAAGATGATCGGGAGATATACTCTCAGCTGCTGGATCTCTTCTATACAACACCTAAAATTAAAAAAAAAAAGCTTTCCATGACCAAGATCAATAAATAGCTGTAAATTTTAAAAAACTTACTAGAATTGATTGTTTAATGCTATCAGCAGTTAGCATCATCACATTATAATAGTTCCCACAAGACATATCATGCTAGATTTTCGGAATATAAGGAAAAATACAACAGAGTTCAATGAAGCAACAAAATTCAAGCTTCAAACATCATCCAATAAAATAACTAGCAGAAAGCAATTAACTTAAAAGTTATTCAAGATTTGCAATAATACAATTTAAAAGCAGAGTGATAATAAAATAGTGAAATTGAAAAGTAACAAAGAAACAAAAGAGCTTAACCGTTTACCTGAGCCATAACAGCTGCAAACGACATTCCAAGAGGAAACCCAATGGCGGCAACATTATTAGCCTTGGTGCGGCGAACAGGGACTCTAGGGTTCTGTCGTTTGCACGCTACACCCTTACCTTTAGCTTTAGCTTTTTGTAATTGTGACGAACTATACGACATCGTTTCGGAAGCATCTAAACTTGCCCTATTATTTGGTTCTGATTGTTGGGAGCAACACTCTATCTCAGCCATGTGGAGGCACTTGTCTTCTTCCGTTGTGATTTTTCAATGAAGAGTGAAATTTGAATTTAAAGACGCCGAAATTTCGAGCGCCCAAAGTTATAGTGATGGTGTAGTAATAATCATTAATTAATTGATGAGTGATGAATGAACACGAGCGCGATAGAGAGAGTTTTCTGAAGCGTTGTGTGTGTTCGCGTCAATGTTGCTCCCTCTGCACTTTACCGCGTCATTACTCTTTCTTTTCCACTTTTGTTGCGACCGTCTTTTTTTAATATTTTTCTTTTTCTAAATACTCAATCTATTTGGGTGCCCTGTGGTTTTTAATTAGAGTTTATAAAGCATATATTGGATTATGTTTTTAATTATGATTATTATAATTATTTAATTATATCATAAAATTCATAATTTTATTTAAAATTACTTAGTACATCATTATTTTTCTCTTTTAGATTTATTATTAAGTTGATATATTACTTATATGCTAAAAAAATAAGGAGGTAGATTGGACTTTTTAATAAGTTGAAAGAATCTTTTTCTTTCTCTAGTTATTTTTTTACTAGATCAAATAATTAATTTTCTATCCGGTCCATAAAAATTATATTACAATACTAAGATTTTATTTTTTTTAACTAAGATTATTTTAGTTTTTTTCTCTTTTTTTTTAGAACAAAAAATATAAATTAGATAAAACACATCTAATATAAAGTGATAGAGAATCTCCGGTCTTATTGAAAATTCATGATGAAATTTATATAAAATCTATCAACTTGTGTACTTTCAAACTTAAATCTCAACATATATAAACTAAAGGTCCAATAATTTATGTCATTATTTTTTTAAGTGTTCGTTCTGTTGATTTATTTTTTTAAGTGAATGTTTGAAGAGGTGGTAATTTATATTTTAGTAAGTGTTATAAATATTATTTCATTTTAGACATTCGAAATGCTCCACATGATTAATAATTTTGATAAAATTAGTTGAGTCACTTGTATCGAATTAATGATCAGTTTAAGTCGGTTTATTCTATTTAACTAATTGAAAAACTTGATCAAGGATGGGGAGAGACAAATTGACTTGTTCGACAATTTAAAAAATAAATAAATTATAGATAATTTTTTTTTTATTATAAGCAAATAATCAAATTATCAAGACAAATTATCAAACTATTAAGACCAAATAATTATTTTCAGTATTTTTATTGTTGTTTTCTAAAAAATAACCCTCAACTCATTAGTGTATTTGTTGTGTATATTAATTATACAAATATACACAATAAAAAAATAAATAGTATAATAAAATAGCATTCTTACAATGATTAATTATGTTTTCATTTGGTTAATAGTTTAAAATAAATTGGAGAATAAAATGCAAGTCTTAGGTAGGAGATCTCAAAACTAATTTCATATGATAAAGAGTAGTTAGTTAAAGATTTAGCCTGATTATAATTTTGTTTATATGCACTAGTATATTGTAGCATTATATAACGTTCATGATTACATAGGATAATTTGACATTAACGATTTTTCAACTCAGTTTTTGTGATTTTCAAATGTTTTAGTATCGTATTTGGGTAAATGGCCATGTCCAATAACGCCACATTAACATCAAATACTTTCTTGTGGATTTAAATGTTATTCTTAATTATTTAACATTAATATATTTTTTAATCATATAAATTGAATTCATATTAAATCAAACATTTATATCTTTATCATTTTTTTACTAGATCAAATAATTAATTTACTATCCGGTCCATAAAAATTAGATTACAATACTAAGATTTTTTTTAACTAATTATTTTAGTTTTTTCTCTTTTTTTTAGAACAAAAAATATAAATTAGATAAAACACATCCAATATAAAGTGATAGAGAATCTCCAATCTTATTGAAAATTCTTGATGAAATTTATATAAAATCTATCAACTTGTGTAATTTCAAACTTAAATCTCAACCTATATAAACTAAAGGTACAATAATTGATGTCATTGTTTTTTCTAAGTGTTTGTTCTTTTAATTTTTTTTAAGTGAATGTTCTATGAGATGGTAATTTATATCTTAGTAGGTGTTACAAATATCACGTCATTTTATACCTTCGAAATACTCCATGTGATTAATAACTTTGATAAAATTAAGTGAATCGGTAGTATCAAATTGATGATTTAAATTTAATAATTTAAATTGATTTATTCTATTTAACTAATTGAAAAACTTGATCGAAGATGGGTGAGACAAATTAACTTCTTTAGACCATTTAAAAAATAAATAAATTATAGATAAATATTTTTTTATTAGAAACAAATGATCAAAATATCAAGACAATGATCAAATTATTAAAATCAAATAATTATTTTCAATATTTTTATTATTGTTTTCTAAAAAAATAATCTTTAACTCATTAGTGTATTTGTTATGTAGATTAATTGTGCAAATATACACAATACAAAAATAAATAGTATAATAAAATATCGTTCTCACAGTGATTAATTATGTTATCAGTTTCAACAGTTTTTTAGATCAAATACTTGGTTTGACATAAAAATAACACGTTTTCTTTTGGTTAATAGTTTAAAATAAATTGGAGAATAACATGTAAGTTTTAGGTAAGAGATCTCAAAACTAATTTCATATGATAATGAATAGTTAAAGATTTAGCTTGATTATAACTTTGTTTACATGCACTAGTATATTGTAGCATGATATAACATTCATAATTACATGGGACAATTTGATATTAAGGATTTTTCAACTCAGTTTTTGTGATTTTTAAATGTTTTAGTATCGTATTTGGGTAAATGGTCATGTTCAATAAAGCGACATTAACATCAAAGAGCTTTCTTGCAGATTTAAATATTATTTTTAACTATTTAACATTAATATATTTTGTAGTCGTATAAATTGAATTCATATTAAATGAAACATTTGTATCTTTATCATTTTTTCAAAGTAAAAAATACTAGCAATAAAATCTCAGTAATCTGTGTATGTTTTAAACATTATAGAAAAAACAATTTGTCTAAGAGAGAACTAATCATACATACAACATATTAAAATAAAAAACTTAATTGTAATCTCATTAAATCTTTAACTACGTAGAGGTTTAACTCACATTGAGCTTTAACATCAAATGACAAAGCATGGTAAAACATCATGAGTTAATTACATCCCAAAATAAGTGAAAAATGAAAGTTTCAAAAGCAGAAATACAAACACAATTATGTTGATAGATTGCTTTGCATACACAAGCAGTGGTACAACCTCATAATAACCTTAAATCTTCAATAATGAATGTTAATGGCTCCAGAAGTTAGTTGGTAGGTGAATGGTGGTGATGTCATGTAGTGAGACACAGAGAAAAATATTATGATCGGTTAGAGGCGTTAAAATTATGTTTGGTAGTATTTGTCTCGTAGTTTTCAAACTTTGTTGTATATTATTTTATTCTTCTATTTAGAGTTTTCTACTTTTTCCAATAAAACTACATTTTACTTGATCTCCAAAAAGTAATAATTGTGTCATTAGTCTAATAATTGTATCATTAGTTACTACTGAAGTGTCTTCAAAATAAAGGACAAAAATTACTTTAATTAGACCTACAGAACCTACACTTCTCTAATATGTTATAATAATGCATTTAACGTATTGTAACAATTTATGACATTAGTATAGACTTCTATAAAAACTTACTCTTTGGACATGTTAACACAACCCAATATAAATCCAGCATAAAATATTTAAATTTACTAAAAAGCAATTATTAATTAATTAGCAAAATATATCTATGTATAATAATAAATTCTCTAATAACTTACTCTTTGGATATGTTAACACAACCCAATATAAATCCAGCATAAAATATTTAAATTTACTAAAAAGCAATTATTAATTAATTAGCAAAATATATCTATGTATAATAATAAACATTTACATCAACTAGAGGTTATCACAACTTTGAACTAAATTATGTGCAATAACTCATATTTACAAGAGTTATCAATATCTATGCGGCATGAAATATATTTTGTTTTCGCATAATAATTTAAGGGACTAAAATTTAAACAATCAATATACTTAAAAAGATAGTACATGTAGATGGTGTATGTGAGTGAGACTATCCTATAGACACAAATCATTGTCATTGATACTTGAGTGAATGTATTTTTATTGTCTACTTTATTGATGTAATTATTTTTAATTATATGAATTAAAAAAAATTAAAAAAAGACTAACTCGAATAGGGGCGGGATTTCCTCCCAACCTTTTAAGTTGGCTGACTTCATCTATTTTCAGATGAGTTGATTATTGAGCGAGTCAATTATAACGATTGAATTTGAACCTCTCTTGTCATTAGGGTGAGAATAAATCAGACCGACTGACCGAGACTTACGACATAGTCTACGTCAAGTCCAAGTCGTACTAGACTGTTTTTTTTTTAAAACCGATAAGGTCAATTATTCTAAAAAAATCTTTTTGAGTAAAAACAAAAAAACTAGATTACAAATCACATAATAAACATTTTAGACCTATTAAGTTTACCTATTTAAATAAATATAAATAATATTTGTTTACTACATTAATTATTATATTAAATTTTGATCTTTTGTTATATATTCAATTTTTAATAATTTATGCATATTAACTTTATTTAATTTTTGACATATTTAAATGTATTATTATATAATATAATTTAAGTATAATGTATATAAAGTTATATTCTTCAAAATGTGTTGTTAAATATCAAAATAAAACTTAATTTTATTGACATATTAATTCACTAACCTACTTAAATATATGTTTGATTACTTATTCAAAAATATTAAAAATAAATAAACTTTTAAGTAGGTTAATAGATTATATCAAACTTCTATCAAAGTCAGACTAAAGCCTAAATATATGACATGCTATATGACAGACTTAGACTTTGAAAAATAAGGAGGTAGATTTATTATTAAGTTGATATATTACTTATATGCTAAAAAAATAAGGAGGTAGATTGGACTTTTTAATAAGTTGAAAGAATATTTTTCTTTCTCTAGTTATTTTTTTACTAGATCAAATAATTAATTTTCTATCCGGTCCATAAAAATTATATTACAATACTAAGATTTTATTTTTTTTAACTAAGATTATTTTAGTTTTTTTTCTCTTTTTTTTTTCAGAACAAAAAATATAAATTAAATAAAACACATCTAATATAAAGTGATAGAGAATCTCCGGTCTTATTGAAAATTCATGATAAAATTTATATAAAATCTATGAACTTGTGTAATTTCATACTTAAATCTCAACATATATAAACTAAAGGTCCAATAATTTATGTTATTATTTTTTTTTAAGTGTTCATTCTTTTGATTATTTTTTTTAAGTGAATATTTGAGGTGGTAATTTATATTTTAGTAAGTGTTACAAATATCATTTCATTTTAGACTTTCAAAATTTTCTATGTGATTAATAACTTTGGTAAAATGAGTTGAGTCACTTGTATCGAATTGATGATCAATTTAAGTCGGTTTATTCTATTTAATTAATTGAAAAACTTGATCAAGGATGGAGAGAGAAAAATTGACTTATTGGACAATTTAAAAAATAAATAAATTATAGATATTTTTTTTTATTATAAGCAAATAATCAAATTATCAAGACAAATTATTAAACTATTAAGACCAAATAATTATTTTCAGTATTTGTATTGTTGTTTTCTAAAAAAATAACCATCAACTCATTAGTGTATTTGTTATGTATATTAATTATGCAAATATACACAATTAAAAAATTAATAGTATAATTAAATAGCGTTCTTACAATAATTAATTATGTTTTCATTTGGTTAATAGTTTAAAATAAATTGGAGAATAAAATGCAAGTTTTAGGTAGGAGATCTCAGAACTAATTTCATATGATAAAAGAGTAGTTAGTTAAAGATTTAGCTTGATTATAATTTTGTTTATATGCACTAGTATATTGTAGGATTATATAACATTCATGATTACATAGGACAATTTGATATTAAGGATTTTTCAACTCAGTTTTTGTGATTTTCAAATGTTTTAGTATCGTATATGGTTAAGTGGTCATGTTCAATAACGCCACATTAACATCAAATAATTTTCTTGTGGATTTAAATGTTATTCTTAATTATGTAACATTAATATATTTTTTAATCATATAAATTGAATTCATATTAAATCAAACATTTATATTTTTACAAAGTAAAAAAAAAATTAGCAATAAAATATTAGTGATCCGTGTATGTTTTAAAGATTATAGAAAAAATAATTTGTTTAAGAGAGATCTAATTATACATACAACATAAAATAAAAAATTTAATAAGTGAAAAATGAAAGTTTCAAAAGCGGAAATACAAACACAATTATGTTGATAGATCGATTTGCATACGCAAGCAGTGGTACAACCTCATAATAACCTTAAATTGTCAATAATGAATGTTAATGGCTCGAGAAGTTAGTTGGTGGGTGGATGGTGGTGATGTCATGTAGTGAGAGAGAGAGAAAAAAAAAATACAATATTGCTACCAACACCTCCCAAATTGCTATTCACACCCCTCCAGATTAAAAAAAATTAAATCATATTTATCAACTTTCATCACACCTCATAACTCGTATTGGTACTTTTTTTTTTGTAAATCTGGAGATTTTACGTGAACTGAGTTCATGTACGTTCTGTAGTTACGTGAACTTAGTTCACGTATGTTTAAAAAAATTAAAAATATCATACTTTACGCAGTTTGAATTCATGTACATATACGTAATCAATAGAGAGTTTCAAACTTGTATCTTCATAGTGTATGCAATCTGAACTCACGTACACCTACGTGAACTAAGATTGCGTAATCATTGAATACTGAATCACAAACCATGTATGTGAACTAAAATTACGTAAACATCTCAATACGTACGCAATCTTAATTCACGTACGTGTGAATTAAGATTTGAAAATAATTGAAGATTGAAAATCAAATCAAAGTGAACTCAATTTCACAAAAGTTTACGTGAACCGAATTCACGTACATGTACCTAAACTGAGTTCACGAATATTTTATAGAATTCAGTTTACGTAAACCTACGTGAACGCATATCACATACGTGAAATTAAATTCACGTAAATGTTAACAAAATCTTGAATATGGTTAATGATGATTGATGGTGATTGATAATAATTTATGAAAATGATTAATGATAATGATGGTTAAGGTTGAATAAAATGAAGAATATGAAGATAGAATAAAGAAAAAGAAGGGTTAGGTTAATGAAGAGGAAGAAGGAGAGGGTAATTTGGGAATATTAATTTTTTAAAATATTTGAGGGATGTGGGTAGTAAATTAGGGGGCGTTGGTAGCAATATTGAAAAAAATATTATAATAGGTGGAAGCATTAAAATTATATTTAATAGTATTTATTTCATCATTTTTGAACTTTGTATGGAACTTTGTAGTATATTATTTTTTTCTCCTATTTGGAGTTTTATACTTTTTTCCAATAAAACTACATTTTACTTTATCTCCAAAAAGTAGTAATTGTGTCATTAGTCTAATAATTGTATCATTAGTTACTACTGAAGTGTCTTCAAAATAAAGGACAAAAATTACTTTAATTAGACCCACAATACCTACATTCATATAATATTTTGTAATAATGCATTTAACGTACCATAACAACTTGTAACTTGCGCAAAGACTTCTCTAATAACTTACTCTGCACATGTTAACACAGTCCAACATAAATCCATCTTAAAATACTTCAATTTACTAAAAAGCAATTATTAATTATAATTAGCAAAATATATATATGTATAATAACAAACATTTACATCAACTAGAGATTATCACAACTTTGAACTAAATTATGTGCAATAACTCATATTTACAAGAGTTATCAATATCTACATGGCATGAAATATATTGTTTTCGCATAATAATTTAAGGGGCTAAAATTTAAACAATGAATATACTTAAAAGATAGTACATGTAGATGGTATATGTGAGTGAGACTATCATATAGACATGAATCATTATCATTGATACTTGAGTGGAAGTATGTTTATTGTCTACGTTATTGATGTAATTATGTTTAATTATATGAATTAAAGAAAAGAAAAAACAGACCAACTCGAATAGGGGTGAGATTTCATCATAACCGTTTAAGTTGGTTGATTATAATGATTGAATTTGAACCTCTCTTGTTATTAGGGTGAGAATAAATCAGATCGACGAACAAAGACTTACGACATAGCATACGTCAAATCCAACTCATACTAGACTTCTTTTAAAAAAAAACAGATAAAGTCAATTATTCTAAAAAAATATATTTAAGTAAAAAAAAACTAGACTACAAATCACATAATCAACATTTTAAGTCTATTAAGTTGACCTATTTAAATAAATATAAATAATATTTTTTACTACATTAATTGTTATATTAAATTTTGATCTTTTGGTTATATATTTAATTTTTAATAATTTATGCATATTAACCTCATTTAATTTTTGACATATTTAAATATATTATTATATAATATAGTTTAAGTATAATGTATATAAAGTCATATTCTTCAAAATAAGTTGTTAGATATCAAAATAAATCTTAATTTAATTGACATATTAATTCGTTAATCTATTTAAAGATACGTTTGATTACTTATTCAAAAATACTAAAAATAAATAGACTTTTAAGTAGGTTAATAAATTATATCAAACTTTTATCAAAGTCAGACTACAGCCTAAAATTAAATATATGACATGCTATATGATAGACTTATACTTTGAATTTTTTGACATACCAAATACAGACCTAACAAAGTCTAACTCACGCACCCTAATGAATACCCTCAATGCAATAAAAGTGAAGTAAGTTTGGTATGGGTTTAGACTATCAATCATTAGATGATATCATATTTATCCATTTGAGATTTTCAAACGACCTAAAAAAAGATATTTAATTATATTATATATTTAAAAATATCAAACTTAAAACTAAATTATTTAATATCGATCTAACAATAATCTTTTTTCGAATATATAAATGAAAAGATGTTCTAATGCATGAAAGTTAGAGCCATTTTCTAAATATATATATTTTTTTTATTATATAGCTTAAAACTAATTATTGTAATTATAATTAATTTTTTAATTATGTAAATTAAAGTCACTCGTAAATTCGAAGCATACAAATAATTATTTGATCCAATGTTATTTAAGTTTTATATTACAAACTATAGAATAAAAATTAAAATATGCAATCTTTAATCATAAAAATAACAAAAAGACAAAAATAATTCAGAGAAAAAAAGATTAAATAAAAATAATAAAATTTAATAGAGTTAGACAATTGATGTAAAATAATATTACACCATTAACGACAATTCAATATGAGTCACATTTAACTATTATTAGTTATACGTCAATTCAATATGAGTCACATTTAACTATTATTAGTTATACGTGTAATACTAATTTTCAATAAAAATGGTAAGACAAATATTAGTAAATGTTATAAGAAATTTATTAAAAATTATAAGACAGAAATTGTTTTTTTCTATGCAAAACTTATATTTATATTTTTGGTTGTTTAAGAAATACAGTTATCAGCGACATTCAACTGATAATTTAGAATTAAAATTAAAAGGATTTTTTTATGGCTAAACTTCGTTGATGCCGCGTGTCTCATTCATCTCCACCCCTTCCCTCCTTTCTAATTTCCTCAACTCTGTTTGTCTTTCTTCCACTTCTCTTCTTCACTGTCACATTGAGTCTTCCCTCACCACGCCATGAATATCAGGGTTCTACACTGATCCTCCTTGTTATATATCTCTGTCTAGAAACTTCCAATTAATGGCTACGTCTTCTCTTCTACACCTACCCGAACTTCACTTTATTTCTCCACAAATAACTCTCAACCGCCGTTTCTCTCCCCCTTCACGTTCCATTTCCATCCTTTCTACCTCCAATGCTACTCTTCGCACCACGCGAATCCGTGCTTCGAAAGATGAATCTGCGTTAGCCGAGCGAGTGAACAACGTGGAGTGGAGCGGAAACGGAGTTGCGTCCCGCGCCGGCGGCATCAAAGGCAATGGAGCTGCGGGAGGATATGCTAACGACGCCGTTAAAGGAAGATCGATGGAGTATGGATATAGAAACGGTGTAGCTGCTACGGAAGTCGTGGAAGTTGAAGCCTCCAAGGTGAATGAGGATGGGAGGAAGAGAAGGTTGGAGGAGATTGGAAAAGAAGACGCGTGGTTTAAGCAAACTGAGAAAGAACAAGTTGAGGTACGGTGTCGTTTTGATTGCGTTTTGAGGTTGTACAAATTTGAATGAAGTATGAACGTATGGATATTTTTTTTTTGCAGGTAGCAGTTGCTCCTGGAGGTCGTTGGAGTAGATTTAGGACTTACTCTACAATTCAAAGAACCTTAGAAATTTGGGTATTTGTTGTATCGTTTATCTTTAAGGTTTGGCTGAGCAATCAGAAGTTCTCTTACAAAGGTTCGTCGTCTAATAATTATCTCCACGATCCATTAGCATTTGGAAGAATCATTTGTTGTTTATGGCGTTTTATAATTTTTTACTTGAATAAGCACTGTTTCTTCGGTAAAAATTTCTTTACTCAATCACGCGTATGAGGTGCTCATTAGTGAAGTTGCTCCGAAGCCAAAGTCCGGCTCAACATCATATTATAGTAGGTCTAGTGAAGTTAAAGGAGTCCAGTGTACTATCAGATATGGCCAGAAACTAATTAATTCAAAAGCAGATACAACTAAGCTTAATTCCTTACTAGTTGAAATCTTGAATTTCTAATATTATCATGTTAGTTGAGAGAGCATAAATCAATCTGTAAGGGATGCTAATATGGTTGGGAGTTGGGACGTTTTGGAAACTAAAATAACCACGCAAGGAGGAAATATGGGATGTCCGGGTGATTTACTGTATTCTTTTTCTCCATGTAGATATATGGAAGATAACATCACTTGTCATACTGTGGCGTTCTTGTCGTCCTTTACCCCAGTCAGTGCTAATTCATTATGACCATAGAGTGCTTACTTAGACATATGCTTTTTTGCTCAAATTCTTGAAGATTGGTGTGTTCTATATGCTTTTGAAACTACTTTATATCCTCCTATGCAAAGCCTTGATTTTGAACTGGAAATTAGTGGGAATGTCATGGCTAGTTAATTATGTTAGCCAGAGTGGAGTATCACTATATTATCAATTCCCAAGCCCCAAGTGCTGACCTAGGTTTACCAAATTAATCTCATTGTTGTTATGAGTTTACTTTGAGTGAGAGCCATGGCACAACAGTAAGGTTGCTTCCTTGCTACTTGGTGATCACAGGCTCAAATCCTGAAAACTGTCTTCGCTTGTGGAGGTAAAGTTGCTTACATTTACCCTCCTTAGACTCCACCTGGTAGGAGCCTCGTGCTGGTCCCTCTTTACGTTGTTAAGAATTTACTTTTAACATTTTTTCTGAATGATTTTTTTCAATGTTTTTTGATGATATTTGTGATCATCATGGTTACCTACAACAAATAAACCTGTCGAAATATGAAAGGTTTCTTTATTGAATTTCAATAAATTTCTAGGATGCCATCATCTGTTTTTATTTTATTAGAAAATATCACTTACAGGAGGAATGACTGAGGGAAAAAAGATGTTAAGGCGGAAGACCCTCGCCAAGTGGCTTAAGGAAAGCATTCTGAGATTAGGTCCTACATTCATTAAAATTGGTCAGCAGTTCTCCACTAGGGTGGACATTCTACCTCAAGAATATGTTGACCAGTTGGCCGAACTTCAGGTAAATTAGAGTCTTGAACATGCTTTATAAGATTATTTCCTTACATTGATATATTTTGAATTTGCTTCTGTAGTTCTGTTATATCACCTGTCATATCTCTCTTTAAAGAAAAAAGCCTTGCATGTAGATTTGTTTTCTGTTTGTTTCTTTACGAGGCACATCATGTACCTTCATACATATTTTCTAAACATTCCATTGGCTGTTTTTCATCATATTATGATCTCCTTTTCTGCTTCACAGGGTATAGATTATCAATGAAGTATTCAAAATTTAAAGCTCTTATGTTTTTATCAATCTAGTAAAGACTTAGGGTAGGTTAAAGCTACGACATTATGCAAAAAGGGAATGAATAATCAGTGTTCTTTCTATCTTGACTGCTTTGAAAGAAAAGAATTCAATTGAGATAAATGAAGATACGAGGACTGCAGGCCTAATTGCAAAATGAAAACTTTCGAAAGTCATTTCATATGGATGCTATTAGCGAAATAAAGAATATTACGAATTGTAGGGCGGAGGCCTTTCCTCCAAAAGAAGACCAGGGAAATATAGAGCTATGCTATTGACTGAGCCTTTCATATTGACTATGAGCCAATAGTCCTATCCTTTTTTGTCATTTGGTTTGAGGCGGGTCAAATAGAGAATGAAATGCAGAAATACAGGAAGAATTCCAAACCTTTTTCTGGTATAAGGGATGCTCAACTTACCAAAGTAGTAAAGGCTTTTGAGGCTCACACTTCCCTATTACATGACCTTGGAAAAGGTAGCTTGCTGTAGTGCCCTTAGAAGAAATCTAAGCCTTTTGAAGTGCCAATAGTTGTAGACCTGTGGCTGTGTGTAGGGCTTTTGTTCTTATCACTCTGGGTTTCTAATTTTCTATGTAAATGACCTTCAAGCAGCATGAAGTACAACTCTTCCACTCGAAGCAGGTAGTAACTTAACCTTTGAGAGTATATTCAAAGGGGGAGTTCTCTTATTTATCAAATATCTTTGTGGTTGATAAGGAATACTAGAAAAGATCGATTGAGACTCCCTCGCAGATCCCACGGAGATCTCTATGCACTCGTCTATCGAGGACAGCTGAGATCTTCCTGTTTTTGTGCATAGGAACAGCTCAAATAAAAGAATAGTTTGGTCCGAGTTTAGGACTGGCTCACCCAACCTAGCAACAGATCTGGGAATGGCAATAGGTGAGGCCATCAATATGCCCTGTAGCTTTGCAATGGACGACTCCCATACTATGACTTGAAAGACTGAATCATTTGAATATTATTGACTTGACATGTTATAAATTACAGGACCAAATATATAGCCTATGGTAAATGAATCCTAATAAATGATAATGAGGAACAAGGAAATAAAACTTGTCCTAATAATTACACACTATTATGGTGATATGGGCAGCAGCAAAAGAAAAAAAGAGGAAATAATGCAATGTTCTATCGTAAAATAATGCTACTTACAAACTCACTCTCAAGCTAGTAAATGGATATTGTTGATAAAACGAGGAATTGATAAATCATATAGAATCTAGATTTCAGGAAATAACTTCAGAATTCAAAATCAGTTACACAATTTGTCACTAAGTACAATAATTACAATAAAAAAGAAGTAATTATGCTAACACTCGTTGGTGAACATATTTTCCAATTGAAGTCCCAAAGGATGTACGGTGTAGGCCTGTATAAATAAGGTTACATTCCAGTATTGAATAATTCAATTTACTCATTGTAAGTGTCTCTCCAATGGATCATGCATGAACTTTTACTAACTGCACAAATTACTTAAACCATGCCTGACCCGATGTGAGATAGGTAAATGGATTTTCTTACAAGTCTTTGATACTCTGGGACTTAACCACCCTCGGGCTCTCCTCATCACTTCCAATCATGTGATAATCTTATTGATATGAGGGAGCTGGTACATTTTTAGCTTATCTAGCACTCTGCTAGTCATTTAGCCAGATAATTAGTTCATAACAATATCTGTACAAAGGGAAAAGCTTCTATTGGAGCTCCCCTATAGTTGCTTCTGGCGAAGCTGTGAGCGACTTATAGTCATAAACTACAATTAGCACCACCATTCCTGAGGCTATTTATCTCAAACTTTTTTATTTTTTCGATAAGTAATTGTCAATTTTTGTCAATATTTTCTAAGAAATCGTGTTATATTTTCATGCCAAATTCTTTACGATCTTAGCACATATATAGTTAGTTACACGAGTAACAAACTTTCCTGTTATAAGGTTTTTGTAATCCTTGTATTATTGAGTTTATAATGTCCATCTTGTTTGTCTATTTGGGTAGCAAGTGATACTTAAAAATAAGTATTAAATGCGAAAATGTTTCCCTTTGAATCCAAAAAGTTGGTGACACGATAATATTGGCATTTATATAAATGTAAAAAAAGGATAAACTGAAAGAGAACTGTGAAAGTTGCATTTTGGTAGGGTTTAAGTTACCTTTTATTTTGGGTTCAGGATCAAGTTCCTCCATTTCCCTCTGAGACTGCTATAGCTATTGTTGAAGAAGAGCTTGGAGCTCCTGTTCGTGATATCTTTGATCAGTTTGACTATGAACCAATAGCTGCTGCAAGTCTTGGTAATCCATGTTATATTTGCATATCTTTTTAATATCTATTGTTAACAAATTATGTGTTTATTAAAATATACAATAATATGTATTATATTAAGATAAAGATACTTACAAATTGCAGTATTTAGTGAAATAAATGTTGCATAGATAAAATGTATTGCACTAAATTTCATCTTATCTTGTTTGTGCTGTGTATTGACCACCAAATAATATAATATATATGAGCATTTGGAACTTGGAAGAGCTTATTTGGGCTTATCTTATGATATAAGTGCTTGCATAAGTGTTTGGAAGAACTTAATGAAAATATCATATAATATGTCCTTTATTTGTTTTCATCTTATTTTCATAAGTTCATTCAGATAGCTTATTTTTCATAAGTTCTTCCAGAAGCTTATTGTCATAAATTGTTTTCAGCTTATGCTGAGGATACCATCATTCACTCTTTGATTGTAGAAATAACTTGGTTCGTATGATAAGCACTTATCAAATAAACAGTTAAAAATTAAGTTGCATATCTGAACACCCCCAAAAAGTTGTGTTGGGTTTCAATGTATATCAAATGTACCTTAAGAACTTTTTATCAAATAGTTTGATAGAGATATGATGCCATACAGTATTAGGTGGAGCATAGGAATGGGTGCGGTTTTGATTTCTGAGGTAAGGATGGGGAAGCCTCTGTGCCTGGACCGAGAAAATGCTAATCATGATACCATATTAGAATATAGTTTCTGATAAAGTGTGAGAAAATGACAGAAAAGGAAATAAAGCTGAAGAGAATATTCTTGGGAATCTAATTTTGGTATTTCTGAATGAACAGTTTAAGTCTGATTACATGAGATGTTTGCTTATACTTTATGGAATAAGTGAAAGTTAAATTCTGTAGATGTGAGTCTGTTATATTGTCAGATTCTGTTGAAACAAATCTGAATCTACAACTGAAAACAAAACACACTATTACACTGTGAGGTTTCTGTGAGCCCTATCGACAATCATTAATATCAGACGAAGAACATATAAACCAGTATTTCTAATATTTGACGAGAAGACTGGACTAGTAAACTTTTTCCCCTAATGCAGGTCAGGTACATCGTGCAAAATTGAAGGGACAGGAGGTTGTTGTTAAAGTGCAAAGGCCTGGTCTCAAGGATCTTTTTGATATTGATCTAAAAAACCTGAGGGTCAGTGTTATAGCTTCTAAGGCTTTCCATATAAAGCTTATGCTTATGGTCGTGTGTACAAATGTGATATTACTTTCTGATAATATTTAGTAGCCCATCAAACTTGAAAAATCCTCTTAAAAATTTGTACATTTAGTATTTAATTGCTCCCCTTTTCCTTGCTGACGTGATTTTCTTGTCTGCATGGCTAGGCACAAATATTTCTTTGCATTCTTTCCGAAAGAATTTTGGTAGCAGAATCTCCTTCCTTTGAAGATTCTGTCCCAGTGCATATAATGCTGATACTTGATCCTTTCTTTAACACCAGGTTATTGCTGAATATCTTCAAAAAATTGATCCAAAGTCAGATGGTGCAAAGAGGGACTGGGTTGCTATTTATGATGAATGTGCCTCTGTCTTATATCAGGTAATGATATCCTGGAAAGTTGCTTCAATTTTGGGGTACTTGACATTACTGAAGGAAATCATTTGTCTAAATCTTCATCATATTGGCCTAATTTTGCTGTAGAGAAGTCCAATAGTAAGTTGGTATTGAAACACTACTTGTTTAGATTTCGGGTGCATGGGGCGGGCAAAGAGGCTGGCTATGTTCTATGGAATGCATGTGAGAGACTTCTCTAACAAAGATCCTAGTAAAGATTTCAGCAGTTTGATTGAGCTTTGGGAGGATCTTTTATTCAAACACAAAGGAGTAATATAGTTGAATTTTTTGGAGGGAAGGGAAAGGTAGCCTGCAATGTTGATCCTCCGTGGCACTAGGCAATGGAGAAATCAGCAAAAAAATATTATTTTGCACAAGTGCAATGTTTCAAAAAGAGGCATGCTTGTTTACTGTTCCAGATCCCATATATAATTAGTTGTTTTCTAACAAAAAGTTAAGTTAGATTAATTAACAAGTGTTAGATTGTAGCTTATATAGAACTAAGATGTTCTTATGGAAGTGTTGCAAAGATTGGGAAGGATAGTGATAAGCCCTTGACAATTGGTCCTCCCATCAAAGGCTACCAGAGAAGAAAAAAGGGAATACAGACACAACTGGGAATTGGAATTATGTTAGAGAGGATGTGGAGGGGTCTAACAGAACAGACAGCTGTTGTGAGGGTTCGTGTGAAGATGCTGGGAATCATGAATATGGAGAGAGTGGGGGAGCGGTTTGGACCTTAAGCCATCTTTTCTCAAAGTTTGGGTGTGGCTGTTGTCTGTTGATGTAGAGCAGGGAACTCACTTGTATGATATATTTCCTTTTCTTTTGTAGTATCTTCTATCCCGCCAATTACCTTTTTACCAGACTCTTTTTTTTCTGGGTTTCTTGATTTATGTTATATGAATTGATTTCTTATGCGTGTATGCATTACAGCAGCGAGATCATAGTTTTGAACTGCCATAAGTTGCTTACCTCACTATGTTAATGAATTTATAGGAAAACTAGATGTAAATAAACCAGCAAAACAACGCAAACATCATACATGAGTGTTTGCTGAAGTTCTGGTTCCTTCTAAGTTTTGAATCTCATTCTTGGTTTGGTGTGATATATGCATGTGTTCTCTGCACATCCTAAAACTTTCTCTGGTTCTATTACTGCAACATAAATTAATAATTTTCAGGAGATTGATTACACTAAGGAGGCTGCTAATGCAGAATTATTTGCAAGTAACTTTAAGAACATGAGTTATGTGAAAGTTCCTACAATCTACTGGGATTATACCACGCCACAGGTTTAACCTTCATTGCTCACAGCTACATGGAAAATGTATTAATGTACATATTCCCATTTTATATCTGATAACTTATTCATCCGTAATTTGACTATGTTTCCACTGCAGATTCTGACAATGGAGTATGTTCCAGGAATTAAAATAAACAAAATACAAGCTTTAGATCAACTAGGCGTTGATCGCACAAGGTTAATAGAATCTTTACTTATTTGGCTGTCTAAACCACTGAACTTGTTACCGTTAACTTTTGTGTGTCTCTGCAAACTTATTAACAAATTATACTTATGTTTGTGTTATGTCCTAAAGGTTAGGGAGATATGCAGTTGAGTCGTACTTGGAACAAATTTTATCGCATGGTTTCTTCCATGCTGACCCTGTGAGTTTAATTTTTTCGAATTGAAATCAAAGTTCTCTTTATAGATTATATTATATCTGGATTGGTTATCTATCTGGTAAACTTTTTAGTAAAGCCAAAATTTTAAGTAATTTTATCTGCCTTTCATTGCTCTAATGATGCAACACTAGTATCTATTGTAGGAACTACAAGCAGTATGCTGCTTGTACTTTATGATTATTATGTATTTGCAAGTCTTTTTTATGTGCGATTTGTATATTGACATTCTGAGGTCATCTTGTTGCCCTTGAGTAACTTTTGTGCATAAAGAAACGTGCCTCACCCATGTGACACCAGTAAATTACTAATGCTAATTGCTAACTTTTGCCTTTCATTGATAGATAGGTCTTGCTATCAAGCCCTGCATTGTAAGGCGAAGCAACATCAGTTTGGTGTTTGGGAACCTTTTTTCGCTACCTATTTAGCGAGTCCTTTGCCTCGTATAATCTACCTGGACGTCCCATGATTGTAGCTAATCTAGACACAAGGTTAATTTCCGTTTAGTTTTATCTTACTAGGGTTTCAGACCTTAGGGTACCCAGCGGCAGCTTACATAACTTTCACAGCGTATTGGATGAGGAAGTTACCCACTAGTTCAAAGGTTTTTCTGCTGTGCTTGACTCCTTCACCGGAATATCAGCTAGTTAGTTATATATAATAAGCGGGACTGTAACTCCATACTCACAATTTTTGAACACTTAAAGAAATATTTGAATATTCAAAAACGATAATTTCATTTGGTTCCTAGAAGCAACTCCTATCTGTCATAAGCTCAAGCTTGATACTTGACAAGGAAAGATAAGAACTTTTTTTGTTGAAGGAGGACAAGGAACGATAAAAATTTCTTTGTCCATATCAGTAATTGATGTGGTATCTCAATTCACTCCTCTTTCGCTCTAGATTAGACACTCCTATCTCTATGACACACCTTCTCATGCCAAGATTGAATACCATAAGCACGACGTTTGCAACACTGTACACATACGAGTTTCTCAATAATAGATAGGCATGGAAGGGCTACAATGAATGCTAGATCTAGGATAAACTTTAATGGGCTGCAGTTAAGGCAACCTAGGGTTGACTGCAGTGAAGACGATTATGATTTTTATGCAAGAAGAGTCTCCTAGATTGGGAGCTTTGTTCCCTTCTTAGAATTTGAGTTAAGTCTAACTCTACCTGAAAAGCTAGCTCAAAGGCGATGATTAACCATGCCTCATTAGAACTATGGATATATAGCCACATTGATGTGCAATTTCAACACGGTTCAAATTTGACGTTTGTGTTTTGTTTGCAACTAATATATGTCTACATTATTCCTGCAGCATCCTGGAAATATTGCAGTTGATGATGTCAATGGTGGAAGATTGATCTTCTATGATTTTGGAATGATGGGGAGGTGTGTACTTTATCTATTATGACTAGTTCAATATGAATTCACCACTAGCACATATTTAAAGCTTTAAAATACAATTTGCCTTTACAAATATGATCGGTATTGCTTCTTGCAGTATCAGTCCAAACATTCGAGAAGGCTTGCTTGAAACATTTTATGGAGTGTATGAGAAGGATCCAGATAAGGTAATGTTTTTAATGGATAGTGTCCCATAATTTTATGACTAACTCTACCACAATATCTCATTCTTGAACTCACTAGTGCTTACCAAATGAAGCTTGTGTGCTGGTGTTAGGTTCTTCAATCAATGATTCAAATGGGTGTTCTTGTCCCAACTGGAGATATGACTGCTGTTAGGCGAACAGCACAATTCTTTCTTAACAGGTAGTTATGAACCCATTCAATGGCAGTTTTATTATACATAGTGTAAAATGTTGTAGTGGAATGTTGTATGTCATATGATGAGTGTATTTTTAATCACAAGAATATATCTCTTAATAGTTAGGGAGAATTAATCAAATCAATTGAATACCTAATTATATCCCTAATAATGGCTTTTCTTCAGTTTGTTTAAATTATATCTGTCATGACAAAGACTTAAATGCATCGCTTCTTTACTAGGGTTTGTGCAGAAGCACTTGTTTGTCCTGATTTGTTATGTTAGAAATTTACCAATGTTTATTTGAATACTTCGCTGTGCGTTTGTGACCAGTTTTGGTTTCATTAGATTATTTATTATTGTCGCTACTATATTTCAGTAGAAGAATAACTTGGATTCTTCAATTTCTGTCTTCTACAGTTTTGAGGAGCGCCTGGCTGCACAAAGGAGAGAGAGAGAGGAAGCAACAGGCGAACTTGGATTCAAAAAACCATTAAGCAAGGAGGAAAAAATAATGAAGAAGAAACAACGTCTAGCTGCTATCGGTAATGCACCTGGTGTAACTGAATGCGTACTTTGTTATGCTTTATCGATATAAATGTCCGCTCACAATGATTTATTCTTTACTAACCTGGCCAAAAGTTAAGATACCAAATAAGAGAATCCTAAAGAAGTATGTAGATCATCTGCCACACAGCACATTGTTTTATCCCTGTTATCTAAACTTATAGAGGCTTTGGCTCAGTGATCATGGTGGATCTCCCTCTTGAAATTTGGCTGGTTTTCCTGATTGGTCTAATTTTTTTTCATGAAGTTTGACATCACCTGCCATAACTATAAGAATTATGACCTGCTTCATAACATCAAGCATTAATACTTATTGAATATTACTTTCTGTTAGTTTAATGACAATATGCGACCCATAGGTATTCTCTGTTTATATATATTTGGTACTCAGTCATAACTGTCTTGCTTTCAACAGGCGAAGATTTATTATCCATTGCCGGAGACCAACCCTTCCGATTTCCTGCTACATTTACATTTGTTGTAAGGGCCTTCTCAGGTAAATTTAAATAAGTTAATACTACAATTTGTAAGTCTTATGCATGTGATTGCAAGGAAACAAGTCAATGTTGTCTCTGCAGTGTTGGATGGCATTGGAAAGGGCCTTGACCCGCGTTTTGACATTACTGAGATTGCCAAACCGTGAGTATTGTGTTCATAGTTTTTAATTTTGTAATTATTTTTAATTATTCATCTTTAAGTGATATATTTTGCATATATAACAACTAGCCTTCTTGGCCTTGTAGTTATGCTCTGGAGTTACTAAGGTTTCGTGAGGCAGGAGTTGAAGTTGCTTTAAAGGTGGTCACAAACACGTTTTACTGCCTTTAGAAAGAAAATCTAATATTATGATTTTCGTTCTAACATATCTATCTTTTGATATACAGGACTTCAGGAAGAGATGGGACAGACAATCTCAAGCATTTTACAACTTATTTAGGCAGGCTGACAGGGTTGACAAGCTTGCTACAGTTATCCAAAGACTGGTAAGTGTTGGATATTTATAGATATAATATTGGTAATTTATTTCATCTATACCTTTTGTTTGTTCTGGACATCTGGTACTCTAGGTCACTGCTTATTGCTCCTATTGTTCACAGGAGCAAGGGGATCTAAAGCTCCGAGTTCGAACCTTAGAATCTGAGAGAGCATTCCAGCGTGTTGCCACAGTCCAGAAGACCATAGGGAATGTGAGTTAAGCTGACATGTGATTCATTTGAATTATAAAAGTTTATTTGTTTCTTCATGTTTGATTCAGGTCTACTGCCCCATAAAACATATATATGTCATTCTTCAGGGCATGCTTGTCCTTCAAATTTATTGTCTACTGTCAATAGCTCTTGACTGTTGTATGTCCCGATTACTCAATGTTAACAACTTACTATTTGGTTATGGAAATGAGAATGAATATATTGACTATTACATGTACTGGCAATATAGAACTATTATATTAAATAAACTTGTTTATTTGCTTGTAGATGGATGTAGTTCTCACATGTCAGTTTTTATATTATTTTTTTCACTCTTTACATTTATCATTGCCCATACATCCATGTGTATATTCATATATTGCAACTTTTGACTGCATATGGTCCACCTTTTTAGATACATAATCAAAATTTCAATTTTCAATATCTCCCGATAGCTTTTAAATGGCTGATGAATGTGTATATATATTTAACTCTTGGGGCAAGTAAGTTCATGCTTGTATCTATATCTGCTAAATACATGTCTTTCATTTTCTTTTCCTTTTTTGACTGAATAAAAATGTCTTTTAATTTTAATCCTTGTTCAAGTTGGAATGTTATTATTAAAACAAAGATTAGGGTTTACGTTAAGAAAACCCGTTGGGGTAATGCATATTATTATGTTTTTGTCAATTTACAGGCAGTAGCTGCTGGAAGCCTAATAAATCTTGCGACCGTTTTGTATCTCAATTCAATTCGTGTAAGCTGTTCCCATCCTGCATCCTTATTTTTTCCTTGTGGTAATATTACAGTAATTAATCAATTATCTGGTGTGACTCCCATTTCTTGATCGCGTGTTACCTTTTTCAGGTGCCTGCAATTGCAGCATATGTCTTCTGTGCATTCTTTGGTTTCCAAGTGCTCTTTGGCATTGTGAAGGTCAAGAAGCTAGATGAACAGGAACGATTGATAACCGGAACTGCATAAACAATTAAAAGGTGAATCTTACTTTATTTTCTTATAAAATATTCTATACTTAATAAGGTAGTGAAAAAGATTACTTAGAATTTTCCCGACATGAAGGTTCCATTCATAAAATGTTTTATGGTTTTTGAGACTAAGAATGCAAGTTACAACCTTTTAGAGTCAAGAAAGTGTCACATGATGACATCACTCAAGTATCATTGTATTAACTGTCAGGGGTACTTTCTATCAGGTGTAGTTTTTTGTTTTGTGATACTTCAAATGTTAAGGTTGTACATTTTTGGTATTTTGCTAGCCTGATCACTTTCTAGTGGCTACCTTTTATGATCTGATATTCACAAGAATTACAACAAAGAAAAATGGGAGTAGTGATGACACTTCTGATCATGCATATATATGTATATATCTTGAAAAAAATAAAATAGTGTGGTAAGTTCCTTTGGCATAAGTGTTACAGTGAAAGGTTCTCTTTGTTTGCAACCCTTAAGGGAAATGAAATGGCATTTGTTTAACTTCATGTTAAATATAATTAAGTGAATGACTGACAAATGCAAATTCCAATGTATATTACCGTTATTATGCCTTCTGTATACTCCAGTCTCTGTATACTACTACTACTACTACTCTAGAATGTAATATAAACAAAAAGAGTAACTGAGAAGTTGATGTATCTGGTCTTAATTTTTAACTAGATACATCAACTTTTCAGCTACCATTTTTTATTATATTTTATTACAGATGAAGTTTATTAGGATGTTTTTGGTTTGTTGGCATTTTCTCCTTTGATTGTAAGATATTGGTCTTCTCAAACATAGGCTAAATTTTTATTATTTATTATTATTTTTTAAATGCTTGTGTTCAGTATGATTAAAAATAATCTTCCCAACAATGTGAAAAACATTGGATTCCTAGTTTTCATATATTTTCATGTGATATGATCCTTGCATGTGCAATGCAAGCATCCAAACTATGCTTGCATGAAAATACTGATGGGTGTAGAGCCAATTGTATAATTGAGATACAAGTACCGGGTGTTACTGTTAAGGATACTTTTATCCGTAGATGGTTTAGTATTTAAATTTGATGCTTTGTTGTCTGTAGGTCCTTGGATGTCCCTTGTTTATTTATTTATTTATTGGGTTTGCTTGGGCTTATTGCAGAATTTGGACAGTATGTAGCACATGATAAGGTCATGTTTGCAAGTCCACCTCCAAACCATGAAAGGGAACTTCGGGAAAAAGTAATGCCCAACATCTCAGAATTCATCAGCAGATGCATAATTTTTCGACTAACAAATTTGCTGGAGGCATTTTATGTTCATCACCTGTTCCTGATGCTTTGTAAAATTATATCGAGCTCTGCATTAGTTAGCCGCATTTTTGTCATTAATCACCCCCAAAAACATAATAAAGGCATAGTCGCATAAAGTAAGTTTTGTAGGCATGATGTAAGTTCTGTATATATCCACTATATCACACTTGAACTTAACTGAAATTGTAAATTTAATTATTTTTTCTGATATGTAGAATGACTCTTGTAATTACCATGGTATATTATGATGCAGCCTCCTAAAATATTTGGAGGGGAAGCTTAACCTGACATTCGCATTAAATTTGTTCGATGAAAATGTCCATATATTTCAATTTGCATGTTGGATTTAAATTGCTGTTAAATCGGCAGGTTTCTTTTTTGCTTTTGTTTCACGTCCTGAACACCTTACTGACACATACTATCAAATTTAGTGTCTGTTTCACCACTTACAGTACGTCTCCATCTTTAATTTCTGCAGATTGCTATTTTGGAACTTTGATTTCTGCTTCTCCGCGCTTCTCAAAAATGTCAATGGGTTAGTGCAAGGCTTGATATAGCATATGACGTAAGGACCAAATATGCCAAGAACCACGATAGATCGTAGAAGTGAAAATTGATAGGGATAGAGCAAAATATGTTAATGTATTGGTATCCAATATGGTTGATGGGTTGCAGTCTTCATAAAAGACAGCAATTTAATAAAGCATCCCACATGGGTATGTTCTGTTACCTCCACGTGACATTATAAACGAGAATCCTCGATGTCGCAGTTAAACTAGTTTGACTTTGGTCTCTGGAATTTGTGTTATACTAGGAGTGGTCTATTCTTCTTAATTGCCATTTTTCAAGTTGAGAATCTCAAAACATTGTGACTTTGTTTATGTAAGCTGAACCCAATTGAAAAGGTAGCACATATGCTATTACTTATAAACAAATCTCAACTTCAATAAGTATGTCGGCAACCGACTAAAATAAGTATTTGTCGTCACATTCATTACATGGAAATGTTAACAACGCTCTTTTCACTATTTTCTTTCTATTATTTTATCTATAATTGAATGTAATTCATGTGAATCTAATCACTTTGAAAATAGGTCTTTGTTAAACAATAATGACTCTTTGATTTAAGTGAAACTCAATGTAAATTTCATCATATTAGGACATTGAAAGTGTTGAAGTGAGTGTTAAAAAGTGTATTACTAATACTACATTATACATGGAGAAATACAAAAATCAGTCAAAGGGACAAATTCATTGCTTTCAAAATGATCCAAATGTAAGTGAAGAAGAGGGGAAACAAATCAAAGAACAGGATAAAAAATGAAAAGCAAAAGGAGAGCAACCATCACTATCATGTGACCAATAATGGTTTGTTTGAGAAGGGTGAGCAGTTCTATGCTAATGTTATTGCATAATCTATATGAGCTTCATGAATATAATTTTTTACTCAAGGCATAAATATCTTTTATACAAGCAACTAACTAGTATTCTAAATTAAGAATTTTAAAGTGGAAACTTTACAATGAAAGTATAGTGTGTTTAATGTTTTAAGTCAATATAGAATTGGTATAGAATTGTTTTTGGTAATCTGAAAAAGAAAAGAGACAATGAGTGTGTTTGGTTGAACAATAGACATCTATAGTAGTCATAGTAAATTAGAGCTCTTTCATTGTGATTTTTATAAGAATATGGTTGAGTGATTAAACATTGTCTCCGGTGTTTTGTTCCACCGAAATTTTTCACTGTGATTTTAGAAACACAAATTTTGTTAGTGATAAATAGCACAACTTAATCCAACAAATTGCAACAAATAACAAGTGAAAAAACTTGTAGATCTATATTCATTCCTTTACAATTACGAAAATGGCTAGGTTCAAACAAAGTCACAACTACAATACATATCATTCGGTAAAGGAAATAGTAAGGAATACTCACTTCATAATACAAGCAAGCAATGTGTGTCATGCAAGCAAAATTCAGAAACACTAATGTAGAAAAAGATGAATATTCTAAGTTCGAATACATATTCCTCCAACATATCAATTGTCCCAGCTAACATTTGAGCTATACCTTGGAGACTAAGGTAACAAAGAGTTGGTATAGATGTAATCTTCGTTCTCCAAATCTGTGTCTTCATTCCCACCATTTACTTGCTGACACTCAACGCCCTCTTTTTCACAATCACCTCTTCTCTGCATAATACAATGACCCAATTATTCTAAACTCTTTGAGCTTATCCCTTTTTTTCTTCTTCTTATTTATAGCAACAATACACAAGCTTCAGTAATTACAATTTACATTAATAGTAAGAACACTCAAAAAATTTAAACACCAAAAAACAGACATATCAAGAGATAAAAAACTTAGAGAGGAAGTTTCAAAAGTCCAAACTCACAACATTAACAGAAGAACTAGTTCCGGAGACACCACTCACAACTTGTTCATTGATTACTGCTTCACTTTGAACAACACACGTTACAATGAAGATGAAAATCACAAAGAGAAACAATGCTGGCTTTGAGAGTTTCATTTTATTGTACCTGCCCATAAAATATTATAACTTTGGAACATGTAAATGATCTTCAAATAAAAACTTAGTATAAAGGACTAGTGTTAACAAAGAATAAATAAGATATGAAAAAGATCATAGTATAGCACCGACGATATGTTTGTATTTATATATATAATAATAAAATAATGAGTATTATAAATAAATTTTCCTACTATTAAAAATTGAGAGTTTGAGGTTCGTTTTGGATTTGTCTCTGGATTCCGAAGCAGAAAGCTCGAGCATCAAAGATGTGTGGGTTGGTATTTTCTCATTTTAATTAAGTGGGAAAGAAGCACATAATCCTCTCAATAATACTACGTTAGTTGTTAAGAGGGATTCAAATAATTAACCCAATGTTCGATTAAAATGTAACTCAAAGAACATACCAGACTATTAATATTTAATATATATTTAAAACAAAAACTATGATTAAAAAGAGTTGATTTTTTTAAAGAGTAATAGGACAAAACTTAGCTTCAATTGTGTAAATACTTATTTTTTCTTTCTGTTTTCCGGTCACAATTTAACACACAAGCTATGTATCCAAGGAGTTAGTCCGTTTTAAAAAGAATTGTTTCAAAATGAGTGATTTTTAAATTTTTTTTTAATATAATATTAATTATTTTTATAATTATAATTAATATTACTTATATTCTTTTTAAATTAATATATTTAAGTTTATATTTATGGTAATAATAAATACATCAAAAGATATTCTACAACACATGTACAAAATTAACACATAATTACAATCAGTTTTTAAATCAAAAACTAAATTTCATTTATTAAAACTATTTAATATCGTTTAAAAAATCATAATAACTAATATCATTTATTAAAAATATAGAAAAAATAATATTTTAAAAATTTATAGATTTATTATTACTAATAATAACGAATGTTAATATATAAAAAATTAGTATAATATTTATAAATAATAAAGTGTTATTTTTTATATAAAATGATTTTGTTCAAATATAATAATTTATTAATAATTTTGTATTTATAGAATGATTATTAATTTATTAATTAAGAAAACAATTATACCAAAATCTTTTAATCTGTCGACTGTAGAAGTTCGCAAACACCAATACTTAATAATAATTTGATAAAAATATGATTCTTTTATTATATATTTTTCTTTTGTGAAAATTTCAAATTGTGACTGGTGAAGCACTACGAATGAAATGAGAAAAACTTTGTAAATGGAACTATTCTATAGGTCAAATTTAATTGATATCTTTTTTTTTTATTCTAAAAAAATTAGCCACCAAGTTCATTTACATTTAATATACATAGATATTTCGATTTTGAACCGGTATTCCAATTACCTATATTAAATAGGATTTAAAGGTTACTATCATGCACTTCTACCCTTAACTTCTCATTTTCATCCCACTTGAAATTTCATATTTGTTCTTTTTTATTATTCAAAAGTATTTAACACTCATTTTTTTCATTTCTTTTTCGAAACTTTAGAGAAATTACTCCACTATTCGAATGTTTACAAATTTTTGAAATATACAAATTTTATAAATTTTTTAGAAAAAAATTATTTTAAACATTTCAAATTTTTAAATGATATTTACTTTTCTATTTTAAATATTTTGATATTTTTAAATTTAAGAGAAAATTTTGTAAAGTTTCGAAAGAGAGATGAATAATAAATATTAATTTTTTTAAAGGTTTTAAAAGGACAAAAATATAATTTCATATAGAAAGGATGGAAAGGTAAGGTGTGGGAGTACAATGTAGAAACATAGTAGAATTTTAACTATCATATACTTAAAATTTAATACATTATAATTAGTAAACAGTTAATAGCACAAAAAAGATTTATAAAACAGCACTCCTAACTTTTTTTTCCTTTAACAACTGAATGGGGAGGTGTTGTAATATATTTTAAGTTTAATTATAATTTTATTAATTTATAAAATTAGTTTTTCTAGTTTATATATTTTTTTATCAATTTCTCATTTTTTTAATTAAAAAATAATAATTTAATATATATTAAATCATATGACATACCAACTCATGATGTTAAATCAATTAAATGCGTTAATTATTTACGTATTATTAATTAAATTACAAAAATAAATAATTTTATTATTATTTAATTGAGATTTATGACTATTAATCATTTTACACAAATATATTATGTGTTACGTCATTTAAATATATCAAATCACAATTATTTAATTAAATTTTTTGAGAAAAAGTTAAAATTATTAAGAATTTTAAAATAAAATAAAGACTAATTTTAAGAATTAATAAAAATTAAAAAAATTAAAATTACAATTAAAACTATATTATTTTAGTTTTAAGACGGTGTCTACTTTTCTATTATGTCTAGCTAGTTATAGTCACCCTTTCTTCAAAATTTCTCCTTTTCTCCAAAGGACATTTTTGCAGAATGCATTCTGCCTTTTCAACTAGTGTTTATTTTTAGTATCATCTGCCTTTTCAACTAGTGGAACAACTAAGGCCTATTTCAAATTATCCAAATAAATATTATTCAATATTTTGCAGGAATGATTCTTGTATAATCACAAGAATTTAGATATTTTATTTGGACACACATAAAAAAAATTAATAATTAAGTAATATAAAATTATAAAATAAATATTTATTTTCAAAATTATACTATGAACTATAAAATTATTTGAGAGAATTCTGTATATTATAACAACTTCTATATAATATTATTATTTAATTTTCATTAAACAACTGTCGTAGTTTTTCTCTTATTTTAAAAAACTTTACATTATTTTTATGTATAGTAATTATTATTTAAATTTATCTGATAGTCTATTTTCAACAAATATAACATTGACTATTAAAAGAATATTCAACTACAAATATTTGGTTCTAATAATGGGAATTG
>JBBPBS010000276.1:10016659-10027571 GCA_037974835.1 Cicer judaicum
TTTTTTTACTTTAAAAAAATTGCAGGATGAAGATGTAATCATGTGAAAGATATTTTTTTTCTCCTTCAAAAAGTTGCATATTTTTTTCTCCTTCAAAAAGTTGCATCATCTGAATACGATTATATAGCTGTAATTATAGTTGTAGAAATAAAAAATATATTAAATTAACACATAAAATATAATTAAAAATAAAAAATAAATTATATTAATAAATCTTAACAAAATACATTAAATGAGAAAAAAAATACATCAAATTTTAATTAACTATGTCTATCTAAATGTCTTTAGTCCCTTAACTAGAGGTCATCAAACTCGTAGAACTTTTTGAATCATTTGAGATTATTTTGGTTGATCTTCACTTTAATTATGTCCCTCATCGTCGTTCTCAATTATTGAAGGTGTATGCAATTCATATCCTTAATAATTTGTGTGTAGATTAGAGCTACTAATACCTGTCTCCATATAATTTTGAGTCACATGGTTATACACAAAATCTAAAACAACATAATATGGAACTTTTGTAAGGGTTTACACTTGCAGTGGTGATGGACTATAATATGAAATGTATGATTCGGTACATAGGTGAGGCGATGATGAAGATGATTATGTGATTTTGGTGCATGTTTGTTCTTGTGGGATTGATTATGGGTTGAGTGAACACAAGGATATGTTGACGGATATAAATGAGGATTACATGTATATTGTTTGACAAAAATAAAAAATTTGGTGTGTTGTCTAAACTAATTTATATATTATATGTTGTGGTGTAAAACACTTTCTACAAAGTGACATTAATCATTATCACATGTATGTTTTCATGTTCTCTTGTAGATGTAAATTTGTTAATGGAAGTCGAATTGAAGTGTCGCTCTATCTATATAATATTTTTCAATTATACAATAACAATACATATAAGTACCTGCGTTCCATGTCTCAATCACTTATTTGGAAATTGTGTGAAACCGAAGATATTGTCTCCAATAAATGAGCATTTAATATATTTTGTTGAATTTTATGAATATAATTTATTTGTTATAATTATATCTTATATATTAATTTAATATTTTTTCATTTGTTGAAAAAAATTCACTCCTATATATCTCAAGGATGTGAGCTCATGTAGGAGAAAAAAAACATTTTTTTATATAGTCTTATATCTGACTTATGATTTCTTAAATGTTCAAAAAATAAGATATTTTAAGTGTATTAATTTTTAAGTTAGGTATTTTAATTTTTTTTCAATATATATAAAATCCTATTTGTATATTTTGTACAAATTAAAGAAATAATCATAAATAAAAAACAATCACTTTATTAAATTATTTTTATTAACAATTTGTATAGTGATATTTTTATAAAATGAATAATAATAACTTAAGAAAAACAATATTTTGTAGATATATATTGTTACAAGTTTGAAAATAATTGTAGGAAAATATTAGAAGCTACTGTGATCCTTGTAAAAAAACTATTGGGATCCATGTAATTAAGAGAAGGAGAATAAGAGGATTGATAGAGATAAGGTCAAAGTAATATACCCAAAATGGCAATATAAAGATATGGGAATAGGAGTTGAAGTTGAGGTGTAGTGGTTGCATCATTCTAATTGCACCCTTCCTCTCTCCCAGACAGACATCTTCTTTGACAACCCATCTCTACCCCCACTGTCTGCTTCTTAACGCCGTTTCTTTTTGTTTTTTCCCCTTCCCGTCAAATCTTTTACATCTACTGCTCGCTCGCATTACTATCTATTTCTATAAGGGAAAATAATTATCCTTACAAGAGTATAAATTAGAAACCCAAAGAATACAAAAATGTTTATTTTTCCCGACTAATAATAACTATATGCTAACCATTTCGACGGTTAAAATTAATTTAATTGATTGAAATTATTTATTATTATTCTTCGTAATAAATAATATTTATTTTATGTAAAAATTAAATGATTTTCTAATAAAATAAAAATAATTTTTAATTTATATAAAATGATTACACATTTGTTGCTATGTCATAATTTATCTTACAAATGTCAATATTAATAAGTTAGACGTCTTATTTTAGGTTTAAATTTAACGCTTCACAATTATGAGTTAATTATAATAAAATAATTTAATTACAATTTAAGTTTCTTTATTTTTACTAATTCATGAAATTGGTCTCCTATTTCAAAAGTTGATAATTTTGATCATTCTATCCTATCTTTTAACTAATAAGTGATGATTTAACATATTTTTAATGATGCGACATACAATTATATGATATAAAATTATTTAAACACATTAATTATTCATATGTTATTAATTAAATTAAAAATATGAAAAAAAATTTGAAGTTGAAATATAAATTTTTACAACATTTTATTTCAATTTCATTAGTGTTAATAATTATACATCGTATATCATATTTCATATTACGAAAAAAATAATAGTTGGAGAAACCAAAACTGTCTTTCAAAATAAGATGATCAATTTTGTGAATCAGTAAAAAAATAAAGAGACTAAAATTATAATTAAACTTAATAAAATTTATTGACAAAAAAATAATTATACATTTTTAATTTTTAAAATTTAAGATATATTTTTAAATAATTTTTACAAATATAATAAAATAAAAGACATAATTTTGTTTTAACATTATTTTTGTTGTTATAATGGATAAGTGAATGATCTATTATTTATGCAAAGTAGAAAACAAAAGAGCAAATAATTAAAGTGAGACGGTGACGGCGTTAGATAGATGCATGTGCGTGTAGGGCTGAATATATATATATAGAGAGAGACCGAAGCCTAAAGTTGCCGTTTATGTCTCTCACAACAATTCACATTTCATATGTATAGAGAGAGAGTCTATGCCTATGGTAGCAACAGCACACAACGCAACACAAGACAGTACAACATAGTGAATGAATGAAGGGAGAGAACGAGGAACTTGTCCTTTACAGACTGTAGTTACTTGCTCCCACCAACCAACACTCTCCACCTCACCCCCTCCCATTTCCATTCTCTATTCTTCTTCCTTTTCTCGTCAATAAGTCCATCCTCTATTCTTCGTAAAAAAAAAAACAAGTCCATTCTCTAACCTATTGTTTATTACTAGTGTCTAGTAGTTTATATTTATTTTTTTACTATTTTTGAGCAAAAATTTATTATTGTTAATTAATAATATCTTAATCATTAATTACTGTTAACATTATTAATATAAAATTTTACGAATTTGTTATTTGTTACTTTTAGCCTCTTCATTATTATCTGTCATATGCAAAAAATTACTAATGATATTAATTTTGTCTTTCATATATTATAGCATATCACATATTATTTATATGAGATTAATTTTGGCATATTATTAATGCAAATATCTTTTTATTATTAATCAATCATATCTTATCATTTATATTTTTCCAAAAAAAAGAAATTACCATTTACATAAAAAAATATAATTAAATTAAAATTAAATATTTATATATTAAACAAACAGATGATATAATATTATAATTTTATTATAAAAAAAAAAAAGCAAACCCTATAGGCTATAGTAGTATACTCCACTAGACTTTCTCTCTCATTGAAAGTTGAAACCCCTTGTTCCTCCTCCGTTCAATGTTGATGTTAACTTTCTTCTTCTCTTCCTCTTTCTACCTCTAGGGTTCTTTTCTCTCTCTATCTCTCTCTCTTGTAACTATGAAATGAAATAATTAAGACGTGTCGTGTCTTGTCGTCTGTTGTATAGACAACATACCCATCCACATTCACTCCGATGAATCCCCTACCCAAATTCTTCTTCATCTCCGCCACACATTTACTTCTCATTCTACTCTCAACTTGCACCGCTTCACAACCGGAGCTCCGATCTCTACTCGAATTTAAAAAAGGCATTACCATAGATCCATCCAACCGAGTTCTCAACTCATGGAACCCTTCTTCCATCACCACTGCCGACTCATGTCCTCACTCATGGGTTGGAATCCTCTGCGACGACCTCACCGGAAACGTCACCGGAATTATCCTCGACGAATTCAGTCTCGTCGGTGAACTCAAGTTTCAAACTTTACTTGACCTTAAAATGCTTAAAAACCTTAGTCTCTCCGGTAACCGGTTCACCGGAAGGTTACCACCTTCGTTAGGTACACTAACTTCTCTTCAACATTTGGATCTTTCACATAACAACTTCTACGGTCCAATTCCTGCACGGATCAACGATCTTTGGGGACTTAATTACCTTAATTTATCACATAATGAATTCAAAGGTGGATTTCCAACTGGTTTCAACAATCTTCAACAACTTAGGGTTCTAGATTTGCATTCTAACAAACTTTGGGCTGACATTGGTGACCTTCTTCCTACTCTTCACAACGTCGAATTCCTCGATTTGAGTCACAATCTTTTCTACGGTGGACTTTCACTCACTCTTCAGAATCTTTCATCTTTGGCTAATACAGTTCGTTACTTGAACTTGAGTCATAACAATTTGAATGGAAACTTCTTTCTCAATGATTCCATTGAATTGTTTCGCAATTTGCAAGCTTTGGATTTGACTAATAATTTGATCAGAGGGGAACTTCCTTCTTTTGGTTCTTTGCCTGGACTTAGGGTTCTGAGACTTGCACGTAATCTCTTCTTTGGGGCTGTGCCTGAGGATTTGTTGCAGAATTCAATGTCATTGGAAGAATTGGATCTTAGCTCCAATGGCTTTACTGGTAAAAATATTTTCTACTTTGAGGATCACTAGCTAGTTAGTGTAGGTGTAACATTGATCTATGTTTATCTATTTAATTTAATTTTTTTTACCCTTTTTTTAGTTTGTATGTTTTCAAGCTTTGTTTAGACAGAGTTACCACTATTTATAGCTTTAACTATGCTAGTTCAGTTTTAGGAGTATGCAATGCAATATGCATGTTGGATTCTAATTAAAAATAATGTATTTCGATTTCAACCTCTTATTACTCAACCAAAATGAAATGCAGGGTCGCCTAAAGTTGCATATGTATGCACTTGGTTTTGTATTTATCTGCATGCACATGCATTTAGTATATTGAAAGGGTATATAACTGTAAACCGGAAACCTTTTCGACCATGGTATTTTGTCTTGGCAAAAAGGTCACTGGCGCGAGTGAGGGTGAGGGTAGGGGGTGTTTTTTAATGAATGCTTATAAATTCTGTTTTGCATGTGATTGAATTGAAACAATGAGCATGCAAATAAATAAACACACTTGTTTTCTCCCGATAGACATAGATAGAGGGCGAAAAAAAAATTTATATTGTAGGTAGGGGGGAGATAGAGGGAATGAGGGAGAACTAGAGGGGAACGGAATGCTGTTTAGTCTTTTTTGTTATACATTTTTTTCTAATGAACACTTCCTTTGTGGATGGTCTTCAGCATTATTTGTTTGGTGTCTATGACTCTTTGTATATGATTGTATCTTATGATGCTTGATATTTGGCTCATTTGTTTATCATATTTTGTAGTGCTCTGATGACCTATGAGATCTTTTCCTTCCAGTTGGATGTTTAATCCTGAACTGTCTCGTCTTTATTTCCTTCAGTACAAAGCTTTTTCTTTCCAATTGGTCTGTCTTATAATTTTCTGTATGAATTTATCTTGTTCACTCCCATCCCAGCACTTGCTTTCCTTTTGAATTTACATGTTTCAAGCTAAAGTACCAATTTAATTAACAGTTGTCAAGTAAATTTTCACGAGGCGCTTTTATTTATACATAAATGATTATTATTGAATCATGGTTTGAGAAGTATTTCAGATTTTGGGGTTTAAATTATTTAGAAAAAGAAAAAGTCAGTACACTCAATACTCTGTTAATTTATTTGCATATCTTTGCTTATGTGCAGGCTCAATTCCTGTAGTTAACTCTACCAGTTTAATTGTTTTGGATCTTTCATCGAATAGTTTATCAGGCTCATTGCCAACATCTTTGAGATGTACAGTCATAGACTTGAGCAAGAATATGTTATCCGGTGACGCGTCTGTTATAGAGACCTGGGAACCCACTATGGAGGTTATTGATCTGAGTTCCAACAAGCTGTCAGGATCCTTGCCTTCTATTTTAGGGACATATTCAAAATTGTCTACCCTTGACTTAAGTTTTAATGAACTTAATGGATCCATTCCAGTTAGTTTTGTTACTTCATCATCCCTGATAAGGCTGAATCTTTCTGGAAATCAATTAACAGGACCACTTTTGCTTCAAGGTTCAGGGGCAAGTGAGTTACTACTTATGCCTCCGTTTCAACCAATGGAATATTTTGATGTATCTAACAACTCTTTAGAAGGTGTCTTGCCTTCTGATATAGGTAGGATGGGCGGGCTCAAACTGCTGAATCTGGCAAGGAATGGCTTTTCCGGACAGTTTCCAAATGAATTGGACAAACTTATTTATTTGGAACACCTTGATTTGTCTAACAACAAATTTACTGGAAACATTCCCGATAAGCTTTCATCTAGCTTGACTGTATTTAATGTGTCCAATAATGATCTATCAGGCCATGTTCCTGAAAATTTGCGTCGGTTTCCTCCTTCATCCTTTTTCCCCGGAAATGAAAAGCTAAAGTTACCAAATACATCTCCTGAAAATTCTTCTGTGCCAGATAATATTCCAGGTAAAGGTAAACATCATAGTTCGAAGGGTAATATCAGGATAGCAATTATTCTTGCTTCTGTGGGTGCTGCTGTGATGATTGCTTTTGTTTTATTGGCTTATCATCGAACACAAGCAAAAGAATTTCATGGTAGAAGTGAGTTTACTGGCCAAACTACCGGAAGAGATGCCAAGTTAGGAGGACTTTCAAGGCCTTCCCTCTTCAAGTTCAATGCAAATGCTCGACCTCCAACTTCTTTGAGCTTTTCTAATGATCACTTGTTGACATCTAATTCAAGGTCACTTTCTGGACAGCAGTCTGAGTTTATAACTGAAATTTCTGAGCATGGCTTGTCCCAGGGAATGATAGCAAGTAGTTCAGCACCTGTAAATCCTAATTTGATGGATTACCCTCCCACGACATCTGGAAGGAAGTCTTCTCCTGGTTCTCCATTGTCTTCCTCACCACGTTTTATAGAGTCTTGTGAGAAGCCTGTGATGTTGGACGTCTACTCACCAGATCGACTGGCTGGGGAACTGTTTTTCCTGGATTCTTCGCTAGCATTCACTGCTGAGGAATTATCTCGAGCTCCAGCTGAAGTTCTTGGCAGAAGTAGCCATGGTACTCTGTACAAAGCTACTCTGGACAGTGGTCATATGTTGACTGTAAAATGGTTAAGGGTGGGGTTGGTCAAACATAAAAAGGAATTTGCTAGAGAAGTTAAAAGAATTGGTTCTATGAGGCATCCAAACATTGTCCCATTACGAGCATACTATTGGGGGCCTAGGGAACAGGAGAGGCTTCTTTTAGCTGACTATATTCATGGAGACAGCTTGGCCCTCCATCTCTACGGTAAGAGTTAACTTTTCCGTTGACATATCTCAAACCTTCGCCTCCACTTGTCTTTTTTGTTTTGTTTAAGTGATGTTCTATAGGCACTATTAATGTTTGTGTTGTTCACCAACTATTACATGCACATTATATATTTGAGTCAAATGAAAATTCAAAATGGTTCAGTTTATACTATTGGATACACAGTCATATGCTGAGTTATGATGGGAAAATAGTGAAAACAGCACACATGGAATTGCACCTAAGTTTTGTTCTTTTTATTGATAGCCTTAATGTGTCCTACAGTTATCATCTGCCTTGTGCATACCTTTTATTTATGAACAAGGAAATACACCTAACTTTTGTTCTTTTCTTTGCTAGCATTTAGTGTGTCCCATACTTATCATCTGCATTGTGCATACCTTTTTTATATGAATGTGAGTTTTCCTTTTCACAATTAGAATTTCCTTATACCCAAGTATCCAATGAACTGAATGAAGAAATTGTAACTGCTTGGCATTTGTGTAACTAGTAGGAGTTTGTTTCACATAACTTCCTAAACCTATTAATTTTTTTTTATAAAGTTTTTGTTTTTTTAATTCCTACTAGCTTACTATTTGCCTTTCTCTGTTTCTGAAAGGAAGAGGGGGTGGGGGCTCCAGTTTGCTTTTCTACATTGGAAAATCACTTTAATGCCAAGGGTAAAATGCATGATTAATTCCTGTATCCTGCCTGGCACAGTTAGATGATAATTTGACCAGGGCTTGAACAAAAATCATGTGAATGGACCAATGTATGTGTTTTCCAGAACGTGAGTACATTACCGGTTTATGCGGCTCTTTGCGAGTAGAATTTACTCCAAAAATTTGTTTCTTATTGATAAGGAAAAATGTTATTTTGCTGGATGCCGTCACCTTTACTTTCTCTCAATTTGACTGGGTTTTGCTCCCAACATCTGGAAGACAGACTCATCTTCCATTGTGTGCTGGAAACTGTCAATTGTTCAAGCTGTTGCTAATGCTAGGTGTATTGTAGAGTTTTAGGGCTGTATGTCCAAATTTGAGTTTGTGTTGTAAGTATTCCTAAGGTGCAACTTGTGAAATAGTTTATTTGAGACATTCTTTAGAACTCTTGAATTCTTTAGTTAGCCCACCGTTTGTTCATGCGGGAGTATTTTTACTTGACATGAGCTTTTTGTTCAATTAGTATAATATTAATGTATCTGTTTGCACAGAGACCACACCCCGGAGGTACTCGCCATTGTCGTTCAGCCAGAGAATAAGAGTTGCAGTGGATGTTGCAAGATGTCTTTTATACCTTCACGACCGAGGGCTTCCCCATGGAAATCTGAAGCCGACAAACATTCTGTTGGCAGGCCCTGATTACAGTACTTGTCTTACTGACTACGGTCTACATCGGCTCATGACGCCGGCTGGAGTTGCAGAACAGATACTAAATCTAGGAGCACTTGGTTACCGTGCTCCAGAACTTGCTACTGCATCCAAACCAGTTCCATCATTTAAGGCAGACATCTATGCACTCGGAGTGATCCTAATGGAATTATTAACGAGAAAAAGTGCAGGTGACATAATATCTGGACAATCAGGTGCTGTTGATCTTACAGATTGGGTTAGGCTGTGTGAGAGAGAAGGAAGGGTAATGGACTGTATAGACAGAGACATTGCAGGTGGTGAAGAATCCTCAAAAGAGATGGACCAACTGCTTGCAACATCTCTCAGGTGTATTCTCCCTGTACATGAAAGACCTAACATCAGACAAGTTTTTGAAGATCTCTGTTCTATATTGGCTTGAATTTTTTGTACATGTGTCTGGGAATTAGTTTTTTATTTTTGGTTCCTCGACCCATTATTGTTATTTTCTGATTCTTTGTACTCATCTTATCTCCTCCCTAATTGGTTTAAGGCCTTATTTTGGGCTAATCATCCTATTCTTTTCTTCTATTATTCTCTTTTTATTTTTCTAGAAAGAACACTATTTCTTGTAAAGCGATAATCATTGATTAATCGACAGTGTTGGTGTTTGATTTGAAAAGCAGATGCGAGAATTCTTTTCTCCTAACCTCTAGTGGAGTAGTTTAATTTCCATTGTATTTCCTCCTTGAAGTCTTCAAATTCTAAAGTTAATAAAAAAAATTTGTTGAGTATAATACCCAATTAACACAATCAATCTTACAATTTTAGCATGTCTTTTAATTTGTAAGTTTTCATGCATGAATATCTTTAAATTTTATCCCTTGCAGCTAGATTGGACAATTGATAAATTAATCATTTTCTGCCAACCAAGTTAAATGGGTTTTATAAGAGAATCTCTCGTGGCCAGAACATTTTGGGGTGTATAATCATTACCAAGTGGCTCCTACTAATTATGTTTTATATTATTTTACTTGAACAACTCATGTTTATTTTACTCCATTATTTAAATTTTCAAGCAAGCCCCTATCAAATAGCATGTGCATGTGCTTGCATTAATGGGGGCGACACATTTTTTTCATTTTGTCAATTTATAGAATACCTTATTTAAGATATCTACGAATATTTTTATGAAATTCAACTTACCATATGAGATCATTCCAATTAAAAAACATAAGTCAAAGAATCATTCCTCAAGTCTATGGAACCTCATTTAGAGATGCTCTGAGACATTTGACTAATCTGTAGTTTACTGTGAGCTCGTTTGCCATTGCTAACATCAACATGTAAGAGCACAAGCATATCAGGGAGTACAAAAAGATGATGACCATCTTAATTAACTATATTGCGTGGACTTCGTTGCCATACCATTTTGCCTATCAACAAGTGTATGTGGTAGAACCCAAATTCATTTTTGTATTGAAATGATTAACTTCTTCCTTCTACTCTATTTGGCCATGTATTAGCTGATACTATAACAACTCTACTATGAGAGCGTTTTTTATTTGGTCAACTATGAAAGCGTATTATGTTATGAAAACAATCCTATTTGGTGTAAAAGTCAGATATTTCACTTGACACCTCATCTATAGTTCTCACCCCTTTAACACATTTAAAGAGATTATTTTACTCCTTTTGCTTTATATAAAAATGGAAAATTTCATTAATTTAGATATTTTGAAATAGAATTAGAAAATTTTTGAAATATGAAATTTAAAATAATTGCATTATTTCCAATCAAAATTTACATTATCAAAATTTGAATAAAATTCTAAATTTTTAAAACCTTTCATCTACTTTGAAAGTTTTGAAATTTAAATTACATTTTAAAAATTTAGTTTATGAAACTTTCAAAAAAATTATGGTTTGAATTTTTGAAAGTTCAATTTTTTTTAAAGGTAGTTTCAAAAATTTCAAACTTTCAATTTTTTTTTATTAATTTGAAACATTGAAAATGTAATTTCCAAATTTTTTAAAAAAATTCAAACAATACGAAATTTTCGAAATAGAAAATTTTAAAAATAAAAAAATTAATTAATATTTTCAAAATAGAAATAAAAA
>JBBPBS010000276.1:10027702-10038430 GCA_037974835.1 Cicer judaicum
TCTTTTTTGAAAGTTTTAAAATTTAAAATTACATTTTAAAATTTGATATTTGAAACTTTAGAAAAAATCAATGTTTCAAAAATTTAAAAGTTTGAAAACTTTACATTTCAAAACTTTTTGTTAATGGTGAAAGTTTCGAAAATATTTTATAAATATAATAAATTATATTTTGTAAATTATTAATTAATTCTAATTTTTAAAAGTAAATTTATTTTGTATTTCAAAAATTTTATAATCAATTAAAGTCTCAAAAATTTAAAAAACTTCTAATAATTTTTGCAAAAGTTTCCAACGTGTGACTAAAAAGAAAAAAAAATTAACTTTTTATATACAGTAAAAAGGATAGAATGATATCTTAAAATATATTGAAAGGGTGAGAGATATAGATTGGAGGTAGGAAGCAAAAAACTCTTAATAGTCACACATAAGCTAGCCCATTTTGACCAAAGCCCACATACATATAAAGAGAGCTTCCTCCTATCAGGTATAGGAAAATTTTAACCCATGCTCCCCTAATTATACTTATACCTCTAAATAAGAAAGAAAATAAAGTTTTTGTCCTGGTTTAAATAATAAAACTCTAAAAAATTTATCATTTCTCCTTTCAACTTTTTCGAAAAAGAAAAATGAGTTTTTTTTTTTTTTTTTATAAACTTCTGGAGAACTTTTGAATCAAAGTTTTTCAGTACATAACATACATTCTGAAAAATTTTGTTCAAGTTTTCCGGTACAAAAGCTAACTTATGGAGAACTTTTTTCAACCTCTCCAGTACATAAGCTTCTTTCGGAAATATTTTTTAAACTTCTCTACTACATATTTCTCTTCCGAAAATCCTTTTTGAACTTCTCCAATATATAAGCCTTTTACGGGAAATTGGTGGTTTAACATTTCCGGTAGTTAGCGGGGAACTTGAACCTCAAGTTCTCCGGAAGTTATATTATTATTATTATTATTATTATTTTTAATTTTAATTAATTATGATTTTATAATTAATTGTGATTTATTTCTTTTTATTTTTTAATTTTTCAGTGGGCGCACGAGGAAGAGACGAAAAAATCATACGAATTACATGTGACACTGATACTTCTACATCGTCCATGATGAATCCTCCAGAGAGGATTCAACCGACAATTTCAAGGAGAAAAAGACAAATGATAATTGAAAATGATGATGAAAGAAAGCATGATCATTGATTCATCCCATATGTAACTATCCATCAGCAGAAGGAGCCTCCTATAGTGCATGAAGAGGAGGAGGAAGAGGTACATGAGCAGGAGGAGACTACACCTGCTCATGAGGGAGAGCATATGGAGGAGGGGCATGATGGAGCTTAGGGACCTGGTGAGCTCACACGATATCTTAGAGGACCTTATGATTTGTCTGTCCTTATACGATACTGTCATCATGTTTCAGCTAGATTGTGGTTTGGTGAAGTATGTTAAATTAATTATTATTTTTATGGTGCATTAAAAATATTTAAATTAATAATTATTTTTGGTCTATATTTAATTTTAATGTCATATATTTTCTTTGTAAATATGAACGACCATTGCTGAAAATTGTTGTGTATGGAAAGAAAATACAACAATTTACCATGCGAGTACTCCCGCGGCCCATAGAGAACTGGGTGAATTTGTCAGGAACAAACCCATTACAATAGAGTAGTTTGAAGATGATCGACAACAACCTGATTTCTGCATTTGTGGAAAGATGACATTCCGAGACATCGTCATTTTACATGTAATTTTGGTGAAATGACGATTACTTTGGATGATGTTGTCAATCTTCTGGGATTGCACATTAGGGGTGAGTTCTACAGTCCACCTGATGTAGAACGAGTAATGGCATATAATCTTGTCATTACTTTATTAGGAGTGATCACGAAAGAGATATGAGAGGAGCCCAAAAAGACTAGAGGTGCGCACTATAGATTGTATTGGTTGAAAGAGATATTCAGAAGACAATGTACATCAGAGAGATTTGACTGTGCTGCTAGGGCGTATTTGTTGAATTTAGTAGGGAGTACTATTTTTGCTGACAAGAGCATACTCTAGTTGATGCGAAATATCTTCCTTTATTCAAACATTTAGACGGTACAACTAAATACACATGAGGTACCGCTGCACTCGTAGTCTTTTATTACTACCTATCATATGCCTCCTGTTATGACAACAAACCACTAGGTGGATATATGACACTGCTTCAGGTATCATTTATTTATTTAATTTTAATTATTAAATATTAAGTTATTTATTGTTAATTATTAATTTTAATGTATATCATTTATTTATTTTTATGTTTACTTTTATTTTTAATTTTTATTTATTGTTAATTATTAATTTTTTTTATTATCATTGATATATTTATTTTTATTTACAACAGTGTTGAATTTACGAATATTTTTCAAATATTTGTAATAGAGGTGACGAGGGTGCTGACGTGGAATGCTTTGCCCAAATGAATAAATGGTGCTACAAACAAGGCAAGCACAAGGTTCATGAGTATAGACGTATGATTGACACCTGCGGGTATACAAAAATATCTCTCATAACATCGGAGTTTTCACGCTTTCTATTCCAACACACATATTTTGCATCTTCAATTAACTTGAATAAATGTTGCACCTCTATTCTATTTCCTCTCATGTACAATCGAATCACACTCATTTGTTTATATATTTGTGATATCTTAGTAACATTGTTCTTATCCCGATCTTGCAATGATAGTAATATGTGTCTCAGTGCAACATTATATTGTGTTAAGTCCTAAAGATGCTTTTTTTCTTCTTCATCTAAGCGTCCAACAAATGCATGCCCCTCCAAAGTATCAGGTAATTCATAGTTGAGAACTCCATAAATTACTTTAATTGTCTATCTTGAACCAACTTTTAATGATTTTGATCTAAGCTTGAAAAAACAATGACACTTTTTTGTTGAACTTCGAGTTGAACTAGCAACACACTTGTATTTTTCTCCTTTATCACAACCTAATATTAATTTATTTCTCCTTCATTTCTCTTTTGTCTCTATATCTGATCTTCTAACGATAACATTAACTTTATTTCTTATACCAATTTCTTTAGCCCAATTCACAACACCGCCCCTTGTATCAAATATATGAAATAAAATATAAAATAAATTATAATTAATCACAATAATATATTTTACAATATTAATATTAATTATAATTATTCATACCTAATATGTGTAAAAAATATTTGTAGTATCGAAGCATATTTTATCAAATAGTAGTAGCGGTTTATCCATATCTATTAACATTTAAAAAATTAATAAAATTCAAAAAACTTTAAAAATAAAAAAAATAAGTGTGCACTAGAAAACTTGTGAGTGGAGTTTTTCGAAAACATCTTATGTATCGGAAAACATGTGAATTAAATTTTCAGGTACACACTTTTTCCTTTCTGTTCATTTTCATTTTTCCTTTCCAAGTCTAGGACTGTCATTTTCACAAGCCCACTAAATTTTTGCCTCAACCCACATGTTAGAAGGGCAAAAAAATTCATAGTTCAAACGGTCTCAAAAATAAAAAAGCCCATCAACTTTTATGGGCTTAGGTGGATCTATGGGTCCACTGTTTTTTAAAAAATTGATAACTTTTTCAATTATTTTCTAAGAAATAAATTTTGTTGATTTTTTTTTTATTTTGTGCACAAAACTTTTCAAGAAAAAAATGATTTAAATTTTTTTCAAGACAAAACATTTTACATTTTCTTGAAGAAAATTTCTGATATTTTTTTCAGAAAAAATAAATATAATTTGTTTTTCAAAAAATATATCTCAATTAACAATACATTGGGCTTATGAACCCCCTCATTTAAGCAGACAAAAAATAATGGGTCAGAACCTTAAAAAATTTATTTCAATAGGAGGTCCAATATTAGAGGCGTAATATGAGATTTTTTGAGATAGGACTTGAGACTGAGACTTTATTGATAGCTCTAAAGCCATCCAAACTGCAACTTAAAACAAACTGACTCAACACATATCATGGTTTGAAATGAATTGAAAATTTTATAAAAAATTTCAAATAAAATTCATAAAATTAATTACTATATTCAATATAATGCAAATTTCATAACTCAAATATTCAAATAAACTCATATTTTCATTATTTATTTGATGAATTTGATGTTGTTGGAAATAAAAATATGAGTTTATTTGAATATTTGTGCTATACATTTGATGAATATATTAAACTTCTTGAAATTAGTATTAAAATTTATGGGTTTTGTTTGAAGATTTTGATGAACTTTCTAAGTTTTTGTAGAAAAAGGATAATATTGTTGACATTTTAAGATATAAATGATCAAATTGTTACTTAAAATTAAATAAAAGACAAAATAAAAAAAAAATATAAAGAAATAAAGTGTTACATGAAATTAAGTTAAGAGACCGCATGATCAATTATAAAGAAAAAAAAGTTATTGAAGGATGTTGGTATGCTTAGATAAGTCCCCATTGAGAATGATTTTTGGTTTTCTGTTCTTAAACTTTTTAAAACTAAAACCAGTTTTAAGTTTTCAATTTTCAATTATGAATTTTAATTGATAGTTGAGATTTAGTTTATATTTTATTTGAATTGAATTATTTTCTTTATCATATCTCATTATGAACACACCAAATATAAAAATGTCGAAATGTAAAAATAATTAAAAGTATTAATTATTTTAAAATACATTAAATAATATAAAATTTATAATTTATTTAATTAATAATTTTAGTAATAGTGGTTAAAAATGATAAATGTGGAAGATGACTATGTAGTACTGATTGATGTTGAAGACGATTGCAACGATCAAATGAGACACTATATAGTTGGAGGTGTGGTGGCGATGAGTGTCAAAGATAGTGGTAGTTGATGTTCAAGGTAGATGATCGGTGGTGATAGGAATGACCAGAGGTGGATGGATGGTGATGACGGAGGTGATCGTAGATGGTGGTGGGAGGTGAGTGGTCGATGATAGGAGATTGGTGGTTGGCGTGGATGGCCGGTGATGGGAGATGGTGGTTGGAAGTTGTCATAAATGGTGGTGGTCGAAGGTGAGTGATCAGTGATGATAAAGGTAGTCGATGGTTGTTGGAATGTTGTTTATGTCTAATGATGGTAACATGTTAATTTAAAAACAAAATCAAAAATTATAAAATCTATTTTTTAATTTTAAATTTAAAAAATAAAAAAATCATTTCAAATTAAGTAAACAAATATCTCAATCAATTTTATGTAACAAGTTTTAGTTTTGAAATTGACTTTCAAAATTAAAAACCGACAATTACGCTAAAGAAACCCTAAATGACTCAAATTCTTTATATGTTGTTATAATAATTATAATACTCTAAAATATTTTTAATCATAAAACATTATTTTATTATTATGTTCTTCGAAATTAATCTCTTAATAGTGAAAAATTTCTTGTTATTATTAAAAGAACATTATTCACTATTCAGCCAGGGTCATGGCTGGTATACCTTTGACAAGACTTTCAAATGTATTATTGACTCTTTTCAAGTTTGTTTTTTAATTTCAGAATGAATGTTCTATGTTGGCTTATAATTACTAATTAGTACTACAAAAATTAGAAAATAATTATACAAAAGAGTATATTTTATGAGAGTTAACTTTTGAAGCACCATTAGAAAGTAGAAAAGCAATGGTGAAGAAATGGTGATGGTAGGTTATTTCTGGGTTTGGTGTCATGGCCTGATACATATGGATATAAATATAGAATTAGTAGAAGATAGATAGTTTAAAATGAAAATGAAAATGAATATAAGTATTGTGAAATTGGGTTGGCAGTGAGAGAATAGGACAAGGGTGCGAATTGTAAGCCTAAAAATACGGGTCAAACAAGAATGGATGGTGCCACTCCCTTACACTCTAAGCATTCCCTTTTTTGTAATTTCATTTCATTTATTCTATTCTCTCTTTCACCACCCACTTTGATTCAACACTTTCCAATATCCTATTCATTTTATTTTTTTATAATAAACACACCCATCAATATCATTGCCAATTACTTAATTTGGTTAATTTCTACTACTAATCTCTCTTCATAATCTAGTTTAGGTTCTTTTCATTGATAAAGTACAATATCAGTTACTTATAGGTCTCTCTCTTCCATATCACATCATCTCAACTTAGATTAATCATTCTAGACTTTACATCATCATCATCATATATGTATGATTTGAAAGCCAGTTTTTGGTTTCTTTGCATTAAGTTAAGGTGTAGTTCAAGGGAAATGTCTTTTGTGTGAACTAGACAAATATAGTTAAGCAGTTAACTGTCTTAATTAATCATCTATATAGTATATATATATATATATATATATATATACAAGGAATTCATTCAAATTGTGAGATGAAATTACTGGAGTTGTTGTAGATTCTTAATTAATTGTGAAAATGTTTTTTCCACATCATCATAACTTGGTTGAGATGTCCCAAACATCACACTATTAACAAAAGTCATTTTCTTCAACTTATCTTGAAAGATGTCCAATCTTTTTCCTTGTTGCAGTAACATAAAGGAGGAAACGTTTTGATCATCTAGCTTCAAACTTTCAAAGCAATTCCATTAAAATCAACTTAAAGAATGAATATATATTAAGTGTGTTTCTTAATATATTTGTATATCATGATTCATTTACACTATGCTTCCTTTCAAATTTACCCTCAATTGATTTAGGTGTTTGTATTTCATGCTATTTTGAGCATCCAAACTAAGAACAGCTAAATTAGGAGGGAACAAAGCTTTTCAACTTACAAGTAACTCTAAAATAAACAAAAAGATAGTGTTTATGTTTTTACTTTATTTATATATTGCATAAATCTTTAGCATTTAAACTATGATCCGTAATTGCAATCATAATTTCGACTATAACAACTGCATTTTTTTTTTACTTTTTATTTTATTGGAATATAAAAGTTTACTGTGTAATTGTAACTACAACAATAAAAATATTATACAAAACTAATAAACAATCTCAGATTCATCTGTCATGTTAATCAATTTTTATTAATTTATTAGACAATTTGAACCTTAAACTATAATATTTCAAAAGAAGTTAGCTATAACATTCCATTGTAAAAAAAAACTATATAAGCATTTCAAACTAAGTCGGTTATTTTGAAATATTTGATAATATATCAACATTTAAATTTATGATTGTTGAATGACTATCACTTGAAGAATAATTAACACACGAAGTTTTTTCAGCATTAATTATATAATAAGATGGCATATATATAATATTAACACAAACATACTCAATTTATAATATAAGCATAGAAAGAGTGAGAAAAAGGTAGACCTGTCCTCCAGCTACCTCAATAAGAAGCAAGAACCACATGCATGGATGCAATTGAATCAGAAAACTAATTAATTAACAAAGTCAAAACACATTTAAGAACTCACACGTGAGTAACCACTCATTGAGCTGGCGTTTAAATTTATTTAGACTTTCCTAATAGTAGTAAAAATATATACTTATAGTTCAAGAAATATATCCTCGTACATATGATAAATCAGAAAGCTAGCTTCAAAACATTATTATTAAAACAAACAAAAAACAATTATCTTTTTCTCCCATATCACTCTTTAATTTCTCTTGTCTATTGAGTATATTTCTTATATACATTAAAAATATAGATGGACATTTATATCCTTTTGTATACCTTGCCTTTTAGTACACTTATTTTCTACCAATATTTTCCTTTCTTCTTCTTCTCTTCTTCTGTGACTTTGTAGCTAGCAACTCTCTCCATTTTGTAAGTGACTCCTACTTCTTCATACTCAGAGGGCATGCCTGAATGTCCAGAGAAAGGTAACACACAAATCTCTAAAACACATGCACTCTGCTAATCCTAGCTTGAATTTTTTTTCTTTCTAATTCATCACATCAACTATAGTTTTCTTTTTATAAATTTTTTTATTAGTGCTCAATAACAAAGTTTTGATTTAGTCCTTTTGGAAAACCCACCATTTGTTTTCATTTAATAACTAACTATAGTGATTAGTAAGTTGGTGGTTATATTAATTAGTTTTCAGAAACCAGTTAGATTTGTTGTGAATGACATGATATTTATGGGTGTATGGCAGGGAGAGATTTGAAGAGATAGGAAAGAAGATAAAGAGGGAAGGAGATGTTTCTTCTCAGATGGGAAGAAGACATATGTTAGGTCCTCCTGGAACCCTAAATACTATCACCCCTTGTGCAGCATGTAAGCTTTTAAGAAGAAGATGTGCTCAAGAGTGTCCCTTTTCTCCATATTTCTCCCCCCATGAGCCTCACAAGTTTGCTTCTGTTCACAAAGTTTTTGGTGCCAGCAATGTCTCAAAGATGCTAATGGTAAACAACTCAACTTTAAACAATATTTTAAATTACAATTGCGATTACACTGCTAACCTTTATACTTTATACCGCATAATTAATTAAAAAAGATAAAAAGTAAGAAATAATATTGGATTTATGAAATGTATAGGAGGTAGCAGAGTGTCAAAGAGCAGATGCAGCAAATAGTCTTGTTTATGAAGCAAATGTGAGGCTAAGAGATCCAGTGTATGGATGCATGGGTGCAATTTCAGCATTACAACAACAGGTTCAATCTTTACAAGCTGAACTGAATGTAGTGAGAGGTGAAATACTTAAATACAAATTAAGGGAAGCTAACATGAATAATATGAATATGATATCACTGCCCTCTTCTCATCATCATGTTTCAATGCTACTACCTAATACCTCTGGAGGAGTTGTTTCAAATATTGCTACTACACCCCTACCTCCACCACCACCACCACCACCACCTCTTCCTCTTTCTACAATTAATTCTTCCTCTTCTTCTTTATACATCCAACAACAGAGTGACCCCAACAACTATAGCAGAATTTCAAGTGAACATCATAATAATATTTCCTATTTTGGTTAAATTACAATAATATATTCCATTTGTCTAATTGTCTTAATTAATTAATTTTGGTTTGGGAATTGGTATTAATTGCGCACGTGAGATGCATGTGAGTGTGTTAATCTGTGCCACTCTCACAAATATGCAATTCAAAATAACTTCTCTTATAGTTTAGCTCATTAAAGTAATAACGTATTTGGTGGATGGTCATGCTCCATTGGGAACTATTTCAATTTCAATTTATCTTCAATTAATTTCCTTGGCGTGAGGATTTCAGCTACTACACAATTAGTGCCAAGAGGAGGAAATCTTAGTCGTATAAGCAACAAAGATACATATTTTTGCTTTAATTTGTTTTAAATGCTTCATTATTTATATATAGATGTGACATGTATTGGTCCCATGTCATCATTGCTTAAACTCGTGGCATCTTCCTAATGTAGTGTTCACATAAACCAATCATCAACTTAATACCTCCTTTTACTATTTCGATATATACTATACTTTATAGATTTTTTTTTTCTTCTTCATTCACATACGTAAGTGTATCTTTGAGTATATATACTATAGTTTCGATCCTGGATTAACAAAGGTTTTGCTGCATCATTTTTCTTTAGTTCTCGAACTCATAATCAATGCATGTGAAAGAGAGGGGACCCCAAGAATAAGCTCTTCTTGGATCTCACTCAACTCTTCTTTCAATTTCTCATTTCTCATTTGCCAATATGACACTCCTCTTTTGATTTATTACATATATTGACTTTGATTCAATTTCAATATATTTTTAAAAATCTCTTTCACATTAAATTCACTAATAAATTCACTATTAAATTGATCAATCCTATGAAAATCAAAACACTAGAATGAAACTGTAACTATAATTGAAGACATATAAATATTATTTTATTGTCTTGTTCATTTTTTTAACCCTTTTCTTGATCTATTTAGGAAATCGATTATATAAAAAATTTGAGTCAATATTTTTTACTAAACAGTTCAAACCTTTTACATGTAAAGTTGTAGGTTCATTAGGGCATTTTATTAATCTATTCACATAATTTGGTATAAATAAGTATATGCAAAATAATACAAATATTTTAGTCACTCAATTGCATATCTACAATATATTTCTCGAGAATTTATGTTACATCTCTTTAAAATGAAGTGTTTATGTATATACATTATATTTATCGAAAATTTACTTCGCATCTATTCAAAATGAAGTATTTATTTTAGTAGTTCTTTATATCAGTAGTTAAATGAGCTCCATATTTAATAAATAAAAAGTCATAATAAATGAGCTCCATATTTAATAAATAAAAAGTCATAATATCATTTCCATATTTAATAAATAAAAAGTCATAATATCATTTTAAAAGTTATAGTAACTAAATAAGTTGAAAACCATATCAAATCATGTAATATATAGAAATATAAAATTTTGAGCCCAAACTGAGATAATAAATAAAAATTTAAACAATCATTACTACCTTAAATTAAAGCACCATTGTTTCATTCTAAATTTTCTTTATCATTAAAAACGAGCAAATATTTTGAACGTCCTTTGTAGGAGACTCTGTATCCATCTTCAAAGCCCAATTGATAATGGTTAATTTAGTAAAAAAAATGATTATGATTAAAAAGAGCCCAATTTGAATTATGGCCTGTCTGCATAACCACACAAGTGGACGCATGATCAAATGTAGTTAAAGGAAATAAATAAGTATAAAGCCCGAATTAAAAATAACTAAGAAGCAATGAAAAAAAAAAACTAAACCCCTTCATAAAGGTGATTCAGAAAAA
>JBBPBS010000276.1:10038490-10053637 GCA_037974835.1 Cicer judaicum
AAAAAAAAAAAAAAAAAAAAAAATCTACATAAAGGAAAATCACAAGTGAACTTGTAGATCATATATCAAAATCAAACTAATTAAGCCTTTTCTTACAATTTTGTAAAGAAAACAACCAAACAAAATAAAACTAGGTAAGACAGTACACCAATTAAAAAAGACAATACCGAAAACATTTACTTAACAACATATTTTTGACACAATGTTTAACAACTTATTCCTCACACATATCTAAAACACAATATTTTCTACGTGTATAGCTAGCACCCTTACATTAAGACTAAAAAATTAGTTGGCTTTTCTACAATTCTTCCTGATCTCTCCATTGGATCCAGTGAGAGGACTAATGTCTCCCATCTTGATCATAGCCGCAGAAAAAGCAGAGGAAAAAGAGGTTGGATTAGTACTATATCCACTCACAATGGAGTCAGTGGAGCCACCATTGAAAAGTTGTTGGTCGGAATGGAGAAGACCCTTTTTCTGAATAAGGTTTTTAAAGTAGTTGTTGTCGAAGGAAGTTGGTGTTTGAAGATCAAGAGGTGCCAAATTGTTGTCCCCTGAGCCTGATGTACTTGGACAACTTGATTTTCTTGTGGTAGCAAATGAAGTATCAATGTTGGTCTCGTTGTAGATTCGTGCCCTGAAGTTTGTGCACCTTGCTTGTCCAATAGTGTGAGCACCTGATAGATGAATTAATGATTAGATATAAAAAAGTGAGTGAATGAAATGAGTGTAAGTAAGTAATTAAGTAAGTATACCTGACAAAGCGACTAAGTCCTTGGTGGAGAGACCAAGAGCACTAAACCTTGAGGTTAGTTGAGTGAGGGTGGAAGAGGGTGCTGGGATGCCTGTGTTTGCCGCAGATTGACTTGCTGTCTTAGAATCTCTTCTTCCAACTTTTACATTCCAAGTTGGGCCTCCAAGCTATATATATTAGGAATTTAATTAATTCATTCATTTTCACATTATGCTTTAATGTGATTGGTTAATATGAGAACTTACAATCTCAACGGAGTCTTTGGCAGCTATGGCAAGGATATCAGCACAAGATACAATTCCGGGACATACTTTCTCTACGGCTGTCTTTATGTTGTCGATTACTTCGAATCCACGAGCAGAGTTTCTGTTCGGGTTTGCGTTTTTCTCCCCTGTAAAGCTTGATGTGTCATCCAATAGAATTGATCCATCACATCCCTGCCATTCAAATTCAATTAAAATTAAATATTTAAATTAGATTAAATGTCACGCTAACTAGTGCTTTAAAGAATTATAAAAGACAAATATTATATAAAAATATTAAAATTTAAAATTTTTAGGTGTTGAATACACAACTTCCAAGATTGAATTTTCATTTTTAGTAAATGTACAAGTGTATCAAAGATACTCGTTAACGTTTCTCTTGAATTAAAATAAAAAATAATTTAAGTAAACGTAATTACATACATATTTATGATATAAGAGTTTGTAGCAAAAGATGTTTTTGTGAATTTATGATTATGTTATAAACTATTTTTATAAACTTTTTTCAATCTCTCTCAAATATTTAAGTTATGAGTGACAAAGCGAGTCAAGTGTCTCCTATCCAACTCATCTAATGTAAAAATCTATGAGTCAATTATAAGAAAATGAGTTGAAACTATCATCATGTCTTTTGACGGATTGACAGTTAAAATAATAAAAAATTACACATTAATTTTTAATGAGTTTACTAGTAAAAGAACTTCAAAAAATTAGTTGTTTCAAATAACCTAATTCAACACTCATTACATAAATAATATGGTCATATTATAGCAAGAAAATAGACTTATTATTGGATAAAAAATAAGTGAGTAAATAAAACAATGAAAAAGAAAATATTTTTTTTAAATTGACTAGAAATATCAACATGTGAGTCTAATTTTTTCAATAGATTAAATAGAACGAGTCAACTTCAGTGGTATTGTAAAAAAATCTCAATTCGATCTATCTAAAATAACAAATTAAATGAGTTGACTCTTCAACTTGTTTTGTCATCCTTAATATTAATATATAAATTCATATAGTTCAATTTCAACAAATTATATTTTTTTAAGCAAGTGTTAGAAAAAAATATATATATGTTTATTATAAATTCTCTAAAACGGTGAGCATGTTTCTATCTTAGATTTTGGTTGACTATATGTAGCTAGTACTTAACAATCAATCATTTACGGTTACATCATTTTTTTTATATTTACGTTTTGAATTTTGATTTTATATTTTTATTACTTTATGAGTATTGGTATCCACCATCTTATCATACATCTGAAAAAATTCTCAAGAATAAAATGATAGTTGACTTACATTAACAAAACAATCATGGAAGAACAAACGCAGGATGGAAGCACCAATTCGGGCTTCCTTTGATATGGCAGATTGCATTGTGGATTTCACCGTAGAAGAGAGTTGTGAACAAGAACTTGAGTAAAAGTTTTCAGAAAGTTGTGCATTGGCACTTCCCACAACGAGGACAAACAGACCCAAACTAATCATTGTTAATCTAGAACAAGTTAACACAGCCATGTGTGATTAATATTAAATAAATCCTCTAACTAAACAGTTTCACTTAGCTACCTCTAGTGTTTCTCTCTTTGTTCTTAAGAGAATTGTGGTAAATCAACTTATACAAGTTCCATATTTATAATGCTCAAGGTTGTGTATGTCAAATATGTAACACACGTAGAATATAGACAAGTCTTCTTCTATGCATGGGGAAATTGAGCAATTATGGGATATTTCAAAAAAGTGTTACGAAAACTTCAAAATAATAATTAATTTATGATTATGACGGACTAGAAAAATGGGGTTTCTAGTTGTGTGATTTGATTCGATCAATAAAAATTCAAAGACAACAACAAAGTGCAAAGTAAACCCGCGTGGTTTTTCAACGAGCCTAACTACTCTGTTCCCCTACCCTGCTTTGTCAATGTTTTTACAATTGTTCGGTAAACCGTATTCATGTGTGAGGGTCCCATTAATTAGATAATCTAGACTGGTCATACTCTTGCCTAATTAGTTAAATAGGTTTGTCAATTAGATATTCTATCTATTTTATTGATTAAATAAACTCTACATAATCTTTGATATAAATTATATTCTTCCAATTATTAATATTATTTAATTAATTTTTTTTACTTATTAGTAAATCTATATAATCTTTATTAGTTAAATTGTTTAAAATATGTCAAAATATTTTATTTCTCAACTATTTCATAAACTTTCTCTTTTAGAAAGTTGAAATAATGTTTTTCAAAAGAAAACTTAATATTTAATATATTTAAATTGATAGCCGCCTATACTTTCAGAATTCAAAAGAATAGTTTACTTATTTATCCATGTAAGTTGCAAAACGACAGAACATAGCAAAAAAAAAGCAAAATTTGACTGCATGGATCAATGATTCGATGAACCAATAAAACAAGCATATTAGTATTACTTAGTCATTCGTTATTGACTTCAATTTAACAGAATAATATTAGAAGTGCAGATCGATGAGAATGTTTGTTTGATTAGCTAGGTTGCTAAGCAAGTTAACTAAATCAACATTGTAATTTCACTTTAATATTATTGTATGTTTATCAGTCTACTATGTCTTAACGCGAGTTTTACTTTGCTTGTTGAATGATGTCTACAACGGTCATAGTAATTGCATTTAAAAATATACTATGGTAAAATTAAGAGATAGTTGTTGAGTTAATTGAGAGTTTGATAAAACTAATGGTTCAATTAAATTAAAAATATAAAATTATATTATTAACTAAAAATAAATTTTATTAATTAAAGTTTAAAATATTTTAAAATTGTAAATAATATCTATTTTATTTTTTTTAATTTAAAATATTAGTTATTATAAAATTAAATTATTTATAAATAATTTAATATAATAATAAATAAATCATTTTTTTATTTATTAGTAAGATATTTTTTTATTTAGCTAATTTATTTATTTTAAATTATAATAAATAAACTATTTTAAATCATTTACTTAAATTATTATTTATAATTTTTTTAAAAAATATTTATTTTAAATTATGATAAATAAATTATAAAGAATAAAAAATAATTTTAATTAAACAATAAAGATAAAATCAAAAACATAATAATAAACTATAAACTCATTAATAACTATTAATTTGTTACCAATTAATCCAAATTTATAACTTATAAGTTTTAGACTATAAATTATAAATTCGTTTTCCACATTACAAACAGAATTTTCACTATAGGTTATAACTTCTTTACCTTTACCTGTCTAATTTTCACTATATCATCATCTTAGTCACATACATAAATTTTTCTTAACCAAAGAGTGTTTATTTCTAAGGCTAGAGAAAGTACAAACAACTGATGCTAAAATTAATGACTAACAACTACTGCTACTAATATTGATCAATTAGTATATAACTACACTAATGACTAAGTAATTTTTTTATTAATTCAATGATTGCGTCTTTGTTTTCTATTGATTGATTTAGCTTCCCTATTTTTAGATGGTCAATACATTTTTTATATATATTGAATATGATTTTTAACAATATGATTAATTTTGATAAAAAAAAATTATTATGTTGATTTCAATAATAAATTAAATTTTATTTTTTGAAGTAGTTAGATAGATTGAGTAAAAATAAAAATGATATATTAATGTAAAAAAAAAGTAATTAATAGTTCATTAAGAATATAAAAAAAATGTTATTTTAGATAAATAAATATTACAAATAAAACATTTAATATAAGACTGAGAGAATAGTTAATTATGTTGAATAGATGACTAATAAATGTATTATTAAATAATGTATTTCATTAACTACCAATCTAATTTCATTAATCACAAACTTACATATAGTTAATTATATTTTTATGTATTCAAAATACATATAATTTCAACATATAAAAATGTGGTTAATCAAATTCATATTTATGGTCAACCAAATTGTATTAATAGTTATTTGAGTTTTGATCAACTAAATTATGATAGTAAATTGTTATCATGTTAAATATCTAATTGTTGATAGTTAATGAATTTTGATATGCATTTATGTTCACCGATGTCTTAATTGCATGTTAAATCAACAATTCGGTGTATTTCAAGCAAATTAACATTATGAATTTTTTAGGCCATAATTCGATTTAAACTCAAATAAATATAATGTTCTAAGGATTAACTTCAAAATTAAATGAATCTTAGAATTAGATATATTGAGTGTACGTGTAATATTATGATGGACTTATATAATTACGGTGAGGCTGAAAATTTATTGTGATACCAAAAATATGTTGAGTTTTCAAGTTGTATTAAATGTATTATGGTTTATATATAATTGGTAATAATTGACTTCCATACTTGATGTCCTTGCCCGCATGGTGATCAATTTCGATGAAAATTACATTATTAATATGGTCATATTAACTAGTGCTTTTGTATTGAAAAGTAAAATTAGGAAGGGTCTTGCCAATGAGAGTGTTTTGAAGATATTGATTAAGTAGACAATCAAAAGGAAATTTTGTATATCAAAAGTAGCGAAAAGATCGATCTTTCACAACATAATCATTTAATATTCAAATTTATATTGAAAAATGTATTTATGTTTAATATTTGATATATTTTGAATAAAATCATCCTTGATGGAAAAAAAATATAAAAAAACGAAGAAAAGTTTATTTTTAAAACATATATAAATCAAACGTTAATCAAAATCTATAAATAAATAAAAAAAACTGTTAATTTTATCCTTTTAGAAAATTAGCAAGAAAACTTACTTTGTCAATTGTCGGTTTATACATTTATTTATGATCAGCTTGCTGATCTTTTGACCCTAAAAGCCGTGCGAACAAAGATTCACAACTGCGAAACTTTTGAATTATTTATTGGGTAAAAAATTCCTCCACTATCTGATACTACTTTAAAATGATTAAGACAGTGCTAGTATTGATCACACACCTTTACCTACCATTTTAACTAATGTAAAGTAAAATAAAATATTTAAATTAATTAATAAATAAGAATAATACATTCATCATATTTGATATGAAGGAACATAAAATATTCCAACTTTTAGTGAAAAATTAATTATATATATCTTAACGGTTAGTATATATATACTACAACAAAATTTTATTGGAACATAAAATATTCCAACTTTTAGTGAAAAATTAATTATATATGTTTTAACAGTTAGTATATATATACTACAACAAATTTTTATTTTGAGATCATTTTAAATTTTAAATAAATATTATTTTAAAATAGATGTATTTGAAGCAACAATTTTAAATTAGTTAAGTCTCTAAAGTTTAATCAATGTTATGTCTAGTGTGGTAAATTGGAATTTTTGTTAAAAGTATTTTGAATTTGTCTTATATTGTTTGAATTTATAAAAGTAGAGAGAATCTAATACTATATATATTATATGTATATTTGTTTTAGTTTTTCGTTATAAATTACATCTGTTAAAACGCATTAAAGTTGTATATAATTTTTTTCCTCTTATTTTCTTATAATGGGGTGAAGGGAAGGTGAGGCCGACAAGTGCACGGTCCCTCTAAGTTATATAAATTTTTTAAATTGTATATAGTCAATTATTAAATAAATATGTGATACGTTAATTATTAAATATTTTTATATAAAAATATATTATATGTGTATTTTATTAATTATTTTGATCTTTAAATATATTATTTATTAATTAGTTTAGTTTTTTAAGTATTTATTTTATTAGCTGATTTAATCCATAAAAACAAAAGAATGATTTGATGATATGTTTAATTTTTGATACATTTAATACTATAGTAGTTGCATTTCATATGTTTAGAAAACTAAAATGATTGTTTGCTTTTATATAAGTGTCATGAGTGTCATGCTAACGAGTGCTCTCTTGCCATTTGTTAAGCAACAAAAAACTACAATAAATAAATAAATAAAAACAATTTTAAATAAAAATTATTTTTAAAATTTCAAGACATTGATTATACAAGTTTTAAAGTGTTATTTCTTTTTTAGATTGCTTAACAAGTGTCCTTAAGGCATTTGTTAGCATTTTCTTTTATTTTCTTTTATGTAATTTTTAGTTTTAGTCAATGCCTTGCTAAATATTAATTCTCGACTCCACCAGTATTTATATTTTTGTGTTAGAGTATTGCGAGATTGTGTTCAAATATTTACGTTGAGCAGTGAAAATGTATGGGAGGTCACAAGAAGTATAAGAGAAGTCTACGTGTATAATATTTTTTTACATAGTGTTATTCCCTAATTATCATTAAATAATAATCGTAGTTTTTTTCTTCCAAATTTATATTTTTCACATTATTTATTGTGTTTTGATTGTTATTTAAAATTTTCTATTTGTTTATTTCTCTTTATACAGATATTAGAATTTTAGTCAAGGTTTCTCTGAGTATTTATTATTGGCTTGACTGCTGCTTATATTCTTGTGTTATGTAGTTCAATTTTTTTAGGAAATGTGGATGTATTTGGGTTCATGAGGAGAGCGATGGAGGTCTCTTTGTGTAGTAATTTTTACGTAATGTTATTCTCTAGTTGTTATTAGACAATGATCATAGTTTTTTTCTTCAATTTTATACTTTTTACGTTATTTTTTATGTTTTGATTGTTATTTAATTAATTATTTATGTTTGTTTATTTTTTTTTATATAAACATTAAAATTTTAGTCAAAGTCTCTCTAAATATTGATTATTGGCTTTGCCAGTATTTATATTTAAATATGAGTTTTAAAATGTGTGAATGTACTAAACATCATAAAAGTATGAGAAAAATTATATATTGTAACAATTTTCATTTAATATTATTCACTAGTTGTCATTAGAAAACGAAAATATTTTTTATTTTATTTTAAAATTTTCTCATTATTTCTTATATTTTAATTATTATTTGATTAAATTTTTCTGTTTGTTTATTCTTTCAATGATTTTCGTTATATAAATTTAGTATCATAACTTTAAAAAAATCTTAGGAAAACCAACCAAATTTAGTATCTTTCAATTTTGCTGCTTCTTTTTCTTTTTTCTTCTCATTTCTGTTTTGCTGCTAATAAATATAAATACGGATTTAAAATCACCTTTATCTTTGTTTGATCAAATTTCAAAGGATTGTGGGAGCATCTCACCGAACTGAGTGCATTCACACAAATAAATAAAGCCGACTATATATACTTTTATTGGACTGTAATAAAGCAAACTATTGAAGTTCAAAAAATGTATTTATATTTTAATGTATAGTATAGATTTGAACATATAAATGAATAGGTTTGTTTGACTCAATTTTGGAAAAGCTTGTCAAATCTTTTTTAGTTCAAGGTCGATCGTTAATAAATACATTCTTAAATATGTTTTTGTCTTTATAAATTATGAATTTTTAAGTTTAGTTGCTCTAAAAAATAATAATTTTTGTTCATCTTTAAAAAAGTATTCTGCATTATTTTATTTTAAATTTTGTTATTAAGTTAACATATATTTTTAAATGATTTTTTTGAAATTTATGTTCAACATTTTAAAAAGTTTCTCTCAACAAATGAATTCAAATTCAATATTTAATTTATATTTTTATTACTTTTATCTTGAATTTTTTATATTTAAAAAATTAATATTTAACTCGTTTTAAGGTAAATTTTTTTAAATTTTTATGGATAATTTTTTTATAATATTATAAAAGAACTTGTAAAAATAAAAAATAAAAAATTTTAAAGTTGAAGTACAATTAAACATATTTCATTTCAACATAAACTAAAATTACTTGCAGGATAATTTAGTAGAAATTAAAAGTTATAATTTTTCGCAAAGACTAAAGTTAAAAACTCGATATTATATAAACACTAAAACATATTTAACCCTTAAATAAATGATATGTTTAATTATTTTTTAATCTCTCTATTCTATCACACTGTCGTAAGTAGTTTTTATTTTTAAATTGAACTTTTGTTGTTCAGTATAATAATATTAATATTTTTTCATTTAAGTTAAGTCTTTCGACTCAAGTTGAACTTTTTAGTCTCTAAAATATTGATGTGACAAAATACAAGTAGATTTATATTTATCAGCATAATTGAATATTAAAAAATAATAAAAATATTTTTAAATATATATTAAATTATGAAGTTAATAAATAAATAATTTTTAATTTATGTTTGATTTGTGTATTTTTTTTAAATTAATATTTTAATGTTTGATGAGTGGATAAATCTAAATTCACCTGTATTTTTCTATGTTAGTATGTTTAATATCATGCCATTTAAAAACATGCAAAAACCAAATTTTTAGGACAAAAAATATAAATTGAGGGAGCAAAAAATTTGATTTTAAAAAAGGGATATTATCATTCTGAATGAAATCAAAAATACAAATAAGTCTAAATTATAATTTTAATTTCTTAAATTATTTTTAGATTTTATTTTAATCTTTTAAGTTTTTTCATTTTATTTTGGTCCCTTGAATTCAAAATATTAGACACTTAGTTTTTTTTCATTTTATTTTAATATTTTTGTCTTTAAAGTATTTTTGTCTCATTTTATTTTAATATTTTTGTCTCTAAAGTTTTTTTTCATTTTATTTTAATATTTTAGACATTCATAAATAGGACCAAAAGGTCTAAATGCTTGTAACTCAAAAATTTACGGTACTTACTTTATAATTTAAGAAATTAAAGTGAAATAAAAAAAATAAAATACCAACAAAGTGTTTTACATTCATATCTTGAACAAACAAAAATATAATTTAATATATATATAAAAATTTCAACGTCATAACTTAAAAAAAAGTCATTAGTGAGAGATACGATAAAAATCATATATAATTATCTCAATAATATAAAATATTTTTTTTTCTTTTGTGCAAATAAATGACAAAATAAAAATATAATTTCACAAAGCAATAATAATTGACAGAAAATTAAATATAAGGTAAATACAACTTTCAATGTAAAAAATTTCTCTTAACCTGAGAGAATACAAATAATATGACATAATCTCATAAAAACTTCAACTATAATAATTATTTAATGTACTATAGTATTTTTAGTAACATTAGAGAATATCAATTAACAATAATCATCACCAAGTGGTAGAAACCAAACAAATAATAAGAAACTAAACAAATAATAAGAAACTAACATTCTATTAGTAAATATCATATAAGGTAAAACTATTAAAATTGTAGAAATGACAAGTTTGGGGCTTCTATTCCTTTTTTTTCTTCTAGCCGCACTATTCATTTTCTTTTTGTTTAGGGATTTTAAAAATCATTTTTCTTCTTTTTTTTCTTCGCATAAGTCAAGTCCAATAAATACACATATTCCTTTTTGTACTTTCTTTTTTTAATAATAATAATACTAGTAAAAATTTGATGAATTTCACTTAAAAAGTGACCTCACCCAATAAGACATTAATAAATCATCTAAACTAACTTTCAAAATTTAGTAAACGCTACCTATATTTATTCATAGAAATATTGTCCATTATAATTTGAAATTGTTCCATTTATATGAGAAATGCAGCTTCTAGCAGTTGTTGTTGAAGTTGATATTTCTACCTCACTTTTTAGTCTACCATAAAAAATGATATTTACTATATTTAATTTTCAAAATAGAAGTACCATAAAAAATCATTTTAACTATTCATATTTTTAAAGTTATATCGTAAAAATTATCTCTATATTTGTTATTACCAAAATCATGTTTATGATTAACAATATAAAAGTTATTTTTATTTTTTGACTACTCATCTTTATGGTAAGTACAGTTAAAGAAATAAATATAAAATTATTTTTCAATTTTAGGATATACATCAATTGTAATTGTAGGATACAGTAAAAATTATTGGAGTAGAGTTAACAATTTTATAGCTGTGATTCAAAATAGGAGTATCATAAAAGCGACTTTTACAATTCATATTTTTCTTCAATGTTACAATCATTTTTATGGTTAACATCGTAAAAACCATCTTTATAGTTGCTAATATAAAATTCATCTTTATGGTAAGTGCAAAAGTGTGAAAAAGAATATATAGATAAAATTGGAGATAAGTATTTTAAAAATAAAAGAAAATTGTAGAGTTACAATTGTCGGAGTACTTAACAATTTTATTGTTGTGATGCCATGTGAAATGTGAATCAATGTTGTGAAAACAATGCCGAGTCCAGTGGACCAACTTTTATCATAACTAGAGTTTACTTGGTGATTATCAAATATCGGAGCCAAATTTTGATGGGCCCAAAGTTATATTGCTCCACCCAATTATGTTAGACGAATCTATTTTTCACCTCGTCATTTTTACATCTCACCCCTTCAAAGCATATTGTTTTTTTTAATTCAATTTTTTGATAGTCAAACTTTTTAAAAAATTTAAAAACTTTTGATAAATATGAAATTTATCAAATACAACTTTTTCAACAATTAAAAAGAAAAATTAAACTTTGAAGGAATATGCAACTTTTAACATGTAATTTTTTAAAAAATTTAAAAAAAAAATTCAAAACTTTTAATGAATGTTAAACTTTTAAAATACAATTGTTTTTAAAGTTTTAAAAATTTAGAAATTTTAAATGAATGTAAAACTTTTAAAATGTAAATTTTTTTTCAAAATTTTTATAAAATATTCAAAACTTTAGATGATTGTCACACTTCTAAAATATAATTTTTTTAAAATAAATAAAAATTTAAAAACTTTGGAAGGTAAAATTGACTATTAGTATAGGGGATAGAATTGTATTTTTGTGCATTTTGAAGGATAAAAGGTAAAGTTGAGAAAGATGAGAGAAAGATTTTTCTGAAATTTTTTTACCTCGTACACTACTAATTATATTTTAACCTTTATTTTTTCTTTGGGAAAATCCCATTGAAATGATTTTTTGTGAGACCAAAATCTATATTTCACCTTGCTTTAAGACAATCGAGTTGATTCACCCAAAACATGGCTATAGTTGGGTGAACAACACTTGTTCTAATCCATCTTATGAATTAAATCTCAATCGTTTTGTCTCTTAATCCATTTCAATCCAACTAAGTTAAACCCAATGGTTGACAGTCGAATCTTATCATGTCACATGTGACTCATGTAGAATAGTATATCCAACTTTAGCATGACTTTATCATGTCGTACTAAATATAAATTACAAGTCTTAGGTCTTTGAGTTGACTTCTCAAACCTCTCCACTATGATGTATCCCGTCACCGTCAACCGTTAAAATTATTTGAAATAAATAAATTGTTACAACACACATACCATATTTTAAAATAAATCACGACACACATGCCATATTTAAAATAATGAATATGTATTTGATCTTTTTGATTTTAGTCTCTATACGTTTTTTATTTTGACTTAGTCCCTGTAAAATAATAGACATCGACTTTGGTCTATGACGTCAAATCAACATTAAAAGAATGAAGAGTTTTCCAAAAACTGTTAAACCCTTCTTTTAATGTTTATTCATATATTTTTTTTATAAAATAACACTAATTATTAAATGATCAATAAATAAATTTATTAATATATAATATAAAACATGTTAATTTTTAATATATCATAAAAGATGATGTGTTAATGTGTATTTATAGAAACCAAAATTGATTGTCTCTAATTTTACAGAGACTAACTAAAAAAAAATTACAGGAACTAAAATAAAAAAATGATATATTTATAGGGAACAAATACATATTTAAGTCAAAAATAAAATAACCACCAAACATACTAATTTCATAACTATACACACTTAACAATTAATTGAAATAATTATTTAATGCATCTATCAATATTTACTAATGTGCATTTTCAATAATTTTAAAATCAAAACTATTGTAACTATCGTGTTATGAATTATGAATTAATTATCAATATCAATATTAAACAAGAGCAAGAATTGTCATATTTATCAAAAAATAGTCATGAAAAAGCTTTTTTTTCCCAATTAGTTTCTCTTTCAGCATCAAAGGCTTTTGTGACTCGGGCTTTTGTGACTCGGATTGGGGTGTTTGCTCAGACACTAGACGTTCTACTACTGGATTATGTTTATTTCTTCGTTCCTACTTAATTTCGTGGAAGGGTAAGAAACAATTAACTATTTCTCATTCTTCATATGAAGTCGAATATCGAGCCCTCATGCAAGCCACTTGTGAAGCACAATGGATCTTGTTTCTACTGCGTGATTTACACATTGTTCATCAAAAATCAGTTGTTATCTACTGTCACAATATGTAAACCCTTCATATTGAATTCAATTCGATATTTCATGGCTAAGTAAAACATATTAAGATGGATTGTCATGTCGTCCAAGATAAAATTCAAGCATAAGTTCTACATCTTATGTCTATAACTATGATTGATCAGACAAATGATTTATTCATAAAAAATTTATATTTATTTGTCTTTTATCTAAACTTGAAATGTTACGCATCAATTCAAGTGAGGGAATATTGGACTTAATGCATTTTCCTTTTGTACCGTTATTAACCAATTTATTTAGATTTAGATTATAATTAGGGCGGAGTTAGTTTTTAGTATTCTCTTTTTGTTAGGTTTTATGTTTTAGTTTGTTAGTTAAATATTCTCTTAGTTCAATCTCATATAAAAAGAGATAACTAATCTTTTGTTCGAAATAAATATTTATTGTATTTAATATGAAGATATTCTCCTAAATACTTCCAACTAAATATGAAATTTGTTAACCTTTCCTCTTTTGGATTGGCTTGGACCCTTTCCTAAAACCTCGTCTACCAGTCAACGACACAGAAAGCACCCAAGGTTCGATTGGTTTCTCTACTATTCGGATAGAGAAGACCATCTCATCAACTAAAGAATCCCAGTGTTTGATTAATATCTCAAGTTTTATAGTATGAAATAAAACTCAGGCGAAATCAAGACATACCTTATGTTTAATTTGTCACTCCATCAATACGGACAATCTACCTTAAAGTTCTCTTTATATATAACTGTCATCTTTAAATAATCACACAAACAATAATTTAAATTGACTATTAATATTAAACATTTTATATTAATTTTTAAACTGTCTCTTTTATTGAGAAAAAAGAAATTTTAAATTATTTTTTTAGAGTTTTTAAACCCAGAAAAATTAAAATATAACAAATTCATCCATAGCATCGACTCATCGTCTTCTTGTTCATCCTTCAATCTCCAAAATCTTCCTTTTCACAAATTGAATTGCCCAAAAAATGACAAATTATCTAGAATTGCTTAGAAACTTCAATATATATTTGATCAGTGAAGAAATTGCATTTAGTAATTTGACACATACCTTAATAATATTTTATTATAAACTTATAAATATTTTGAATCAATATGATGGCTTTTTTTTTTTAATAAAATAAACAAGGATGTGCGACCCGTGCGTATACATAAATATTTTGTTTAGTATACACAAATTGTTTGTTAATAGTATTGTATAACATTGTATCATTTTTAAACAAACAATTTACTATTCTTTTTTTATTTTTTTTAACGATTGTCCTTTGGTTAAAACTGTAGTAGTACTTGCACCAAAGTTACTGTTTCCACCACCTGCTACCCAATAAGTGCAAATCAGAAACATTGAAAGCAATAATGAGCCCACATGTCCACAAATGATAAGAAGTACCTGAAGAATAATAAATGAAAAGGAAAAAGATGTTCTCCTCTGTCTCATTCAAGATAAATATGAGGCACAGAGCATTGGATTTATGATCCTCACCATTGTATTTTCCACCACGACTCCAAGAGCATGGTTCCCACGATATTGGGTGTTGAATATTTGGCTTTACGATCTAGTTGATTGTACTCATTAGAATAATAGATTTATATATTTATATAAAGATTCAAAAATAGTTGTCTTAGTATAATTTAGTGATTTGAAAGATTTTAAAGATAAATAGATTATGGTTCAATTTTTTAATTAATTATTAATATTTGATTATTTTTAAAAATAGTTTTATTTTATTATTTTTATTAATTTATAAAATTGATTATTTTATTTAAAAATAGAAGTCGTTTGATTTAATTTCAAGTAATACTTTCAGTCTTTTTTTTTTCTTAAGTATTTTATTTAAGTTTAAGTAACAATTTTATCATTCATATCTTAAAATTTTAAGAGTGTTATCATTTATAAACAAAAATTTAGAAAATTCA
>JBBPBS010000276.1:10073083-10094855 GCA_037974835.1 Cicer judaicum
ATTGGAATGAAAAACATTTATCACAGTTTTTTAATAATAATAATATCTCAATATTTAATGATAATAATGATAACAGACACCGACATTATTTATAAAAGACAAAAAATAAATTAAAAAAAGATAAAATTAAAACAAATATTTAATAAAAGATAAATAATTAAAAATATATTTAAATTTAACAAATATTATTGTCTAAATTTATAATTCAACCCATAAATGACAATTGTTAGATCGAACATTTTCTTATGAATTCGAATTCAAAACATCATTATTGTTGAAATTGATAATAATATTTATCATTATTTTTATTAAAAAAAATTATTCAACAATAAATATAACTTTTAATTTTCAATATTCCCATTAAATATTTAATTTTACCACTATCTCTATTTTTCTATCATGGAGGATTAAACCATACATATATCATATTATTCTGTTTAATTTATTTGTCTGAACAAAAGCAGCATTTTCCATGGTTCATAAATTTTGAGGTAGAAAAAGAAAAAAGCTGACCAGCATCGCAAAACCAGGAGTATTTTAGTAAACTTTCAATCAAAACATAACTTCATTATTAATTCATTAATTAATCACCTTTTTATTTCCTTCTAAAATTACGCTTCTTCTTCTATGCAAACTTTCAACAAGCACGTCCACAACATTGATCTGCATTTTCAATTCACCTTCACAACAAACCCATTCATCAAACACACTTTCATTTCAACCGTAATCATTGCCACCTTACTCCAATTTTCGGTTCGGTTTTCTTTCTCATTTTCCCATTTCATTAACCGAACCGCTTTTTCTCCTTATTCCTTCCATCACCAACAATTATAGCTTGAACATTACACCCACACCCGTTTGTTTATGTGAGTTTTATTTCATTTTTTTCAATGTGCTTTTGGATAAACTTATTTTTATTTTTATTGGGTTTTGGTTAATTCTGCATCCCTTAACTATTTATCTTGTTATCTGATTTCTTTTTTATATTTTTGTTTTCTGGAAATTTTGTTGTTATTTAATGTGGTTTTTATATATTAATATTTTTTTTTGTTGTTGTTTAGAATAACAAAGAAGAAGATGGGTGAGGGAGAAAAATTTCAGTTGGGAACTATTGGTGCATTGAGTCTATCTGTGGTGTCATCAGTGTCAATTGTGATTTGTAACAAGGCGTTGATGAGCACACTGCATTTCATTTTTGGTAACTTCATAAAGTTCTTGATTTTTTTGCAAATTTATACGATATTGGTTGGTGATTGTTACTGTCATGTTTCTTCCATTTATCTGCTTTTTGTGTATGATTTGATAGATAGATAATACAATTTGAGTTGGATTTGTAAGCCTTAGGATTCTTTGGGATAAAGGTACTGAATTGAAATGTGGTTTCATTTCATTCATGTGAGGCTTAGAGTTGAAGCCTTCCATAATTTTTTGTTAAAAGTAGCTCAATGCTTAATGCTAATTTGTTTGAATGCACCACTCAATGACAACTTGTACTATCACCTTATTGATAATCAAGGCGAATTTTTTAAATAAACAAAACTATCTATCATCCGCCATGTAGCTAAAATAATTTAGATTTTCTAGAGTTGAGAAATAACTACACAGACCTCTATCAACACAAGTTTACACCAGACTGAACAATTTTGTTCTCTTGTTTGGTCCCTTGGAATATGTTCAACGAACTTCATATGGTTAATCAGATATATATACATGCATATATAATCTAATGATACAAAACAATGTAAACTATTATTATATATATATATATATATATATATATAGGTTAAGATCTCTACATCTAGTTTTATAACGGTCGAGGATCTAACGGTAAATGTATTTATTGGAGTTTTGATTTGTTGAATTTGACAATTTTCCGTGCACCACAGTCCTTCCCTACCACATTGTCCTTTGTGCTTACATTTTACAGTAATAGATTTTATTCTTGGGCACTAGAAGTGATGCCCTGATATCCCTTCGTATTGCAACTTGAAAGTCTCTTGTCCTACGTAGTCGTGGTTTTCTCGTAGCATTATCAAATAAATTTGAACCTCTATGTGAATAAAATAGTGATATTTTGAGAAAGTATCAAACGAGTTTGACTAGTAAGTTAGAACTCAATTTATATTGGAAGCATTAATATAGTCAATATTCAGCCAATTTCATCATCTTACAAAGTAAAGTCCTAAAGGTTTTAATGCAAATCCCCGGATTTCCCTGCAGCTACAACTTTGACAAGCTGGCATCTTCTTGTTACATTTTGTTCTCTTCATGTGGCGCTAAAAATGAGATTTTTTGAGCACAAGCCTTTTGAGCAGAAAGCTGTGATGGGATTTGGAATTCTAAATGGAACCTCAATTGGACTTCTAAATTTGAGTCTTGGTTTCAATTCTGTTGGCTTCTATCAGGTGATTTCTTTTTGTTTCATCCCTATTTTTTAAGCCTTAATTGTTGTTTAAGCTATTTTTTTTCAAGGCTTTCTGAATAAGCTCTTTTACATTTGCATTCAGATGACTAAGCTGGCAATAATTCCATGTACCATTCTGCTGGAGATCCTTTTTCTTGGCAAGAAATTCAGGTCCCATTTAGTCTCCTATCATTAATATACATTTATGATTGATCTTTGACATATATATCAAATATTTTGTTTTAATTTTTTAACGTTCCATCAAATAACTCTTGTGTACCAACTCTTTTTTTATCTCACTCTCTGTTTCCTTTTAAGCAACCAGATCCATTAAAAGAGCCATCTTATAAATTTCAAGGCATCAAGTGATTTTCAACATCACAAGTGCCCATGTCTTGTCCTTTATACTATTCACAAATTTCAAGGAGTCTATTAATATAGTTTGATGTTTTGACATTACATTATCATTATTCTGGTTTTTATTTTTTGACGTAGTGAAGTTGCCTTGATTGTATTTGCATAAAATTTGAATTGTATTAACTGTTCTTATGTTTCTACAACTGCAGTAGAAGAATTCAATTTTCCCTTGCAATCCTCCTTTTGGGTGTTGGGATTGCAACAGTTACTGATTTGCAACTCAATGCATTGGGCTCTTTCCTATCTTTCCTCGCGGTGATTACAACGTGCGTTGCTCAGATTGTATCCTTAAAGAAAGTTTCACTCTTGTTAGTTGCTAAATTTTTTAACCTAGCTTTGAAGCTATTTTGTAAAGATTTTGTTTGTCGGCTGTGCTTTTGAGTATGTGCATTAATGCTTAGCCTTGCGAAATTGTTTTTCATGAGAAATATGCTGCTAACTACGTAGGGAAAAATATTAAAATTGTTCTCATGATAATCACACTGTCGACTGCATAGCAAAAACATGTTCTTCTAAGTTTGCCTTTGGCAGGTGAGAGGTTAGCTTTCTTTCGAGTTAATGCAGCTTATATTTTCACTTATTATAAACAAGTAAAAGTCTGCAAGTTTTTACATGTATTATCTCCAGTTGTATGCAAAAGCATGTATGTTTGCAGACACATTTATTTCTTCTATTTGAACATAATTTAGTAGTATATTTTTGGTATGCTGACAACTTGAGAAAGGTGATAATTTAGGGGCAGTAGAAGTTTGTGTTGATATCTTGTCAAAACCTTAATTAGCTCATTTCAGATGACAAATACCATCCAGAAAAAATATAAGGTTTCTTCTACCCAGCTTCTATACCAATCATGTCCGTATCAAGCAGCAACCTTGTTGATATCTGGACCGTACTTAGACAAAGTTCTCACCGACCTAAATGTTTTTGCTTTCAAGTACACAACACAAGTGACGGTAAGATTTAAAAGAACTTGTATGCTTACTGTTGAACTCAAACCCCTCCACTCTACTAATGCATTTTCAATTGTTATGTTCTGCATTGCAGTTTGTGATTGTTCTTTCATGCCTTATTTCTATCTCGGTAAATTTTAGTACATTTCTTGTAATCGGAAAGACGTCTCCAGTCACGTACCAGGTTCTTGGACATCTTAAGACATGCCTTGTATTGGCTTTCGGTTACATTATTGTCCACGACCCTTTTAGCTGGAGGAACATACTGGGGATTTTGGTAGCCATGGTTGGGATGCTTCTATATTCATACTCTTGCATTCTTGAGAATCAACAAAAAGCAGCTGAAACTGCAACACAAGCATCACATTCACAGGTTTGTGTATTTACACAATTCCTTTTCCTTTCATTGTGTTTCTTTTCTCGATCATTTAATAGCACCGAAACTTCTGATCAAAGGTGTAATTACATTCAATTAATTCATTTTCTCTTTATTACCAATGTCAAGGTTTCACTGTTGTGTTTGTGTCCATATGTGTGTCAGTACTTCATAGTTTGTGATTCCTTGTTATCTGATGTTTTCAGGCAAGAGAAGGTGAGTCTGATCCTCTCATTAATGTGGAAACTGGAACTACAGTATTGAACAAAAGGCCCTGGAACAAGGAAAAGGATTAGCTCTGTTTGAGCATTTCCGATCGCTATCGCGAGTAAGAACAGTATATGGGACTATAGAGGAGTTATTATACCCTTAGCTAGAAAGTTCTCCAGACTTAAATCTTAAATACATACAGGGGTGAATTGATTCACTCGGTACTATTAGTTTAGCATTATGTGCATTGGTAGCAAACCAACAATATATTAGTGAGGGAAAGACATTCACGGTATTGTTAAAATTTGGGCCAACAAATTTAGCTCAGTTTAGCAAATGCTTGTTGAATATTTTTCACATCGTGTTACATATATATAAACATTTCAATTTTGTTTACTGTGATTATCATATAAACATTTAGCGAAAATATTAGCAACATGGTTCCTGCTATTGGTTGAAATTAACATGATAATTTAATATTAATAACATAAAACGACAAAATAGTTTACAAAATTAAAGTATCAAGAATACACATGTTTCAAAAATGGTAATATCGACTACGACAAAATTATTAATTAAATTTGTATTATATTAAAACTAATATATTTATGATTTATATCAAATGACTACAGCAACAAAATGAAAAAATTAAACAATACTATAATATTAAGACTATCAACAAAAAAAAAATCGCATTAAGATGACATAGTTATATAAATAAATTAAATTAAATTTAAGTAAAAATATTTTATTAAAAAAAATAATTTTCTGAGATAATACACTAAACCCAAAAAATAATATAACAAAATTACGTACATATTTCGACAAAATTACTTTTTTTCTTCCACTTTAATTTATTTCACTCCTTTTTCTTTAATTTTAAGTGAACTCAATATAATACTCTAAAAAAACCTATTTTTTTCTTACTCGTTGCCGAAGCTGAGTGCCAAACCGAACGTGGGTTTGGTCCGTGTCTTGTGATGAAACGGAAGCCATCATTTATTATGCCAGATGACCAAACCAAATTCCCTTTCCCAATTCCCATCCCATACGTTCATATATTTTTTTAACAAAATGCATTCATTTTACATTATTACTACTCCATATGTTTCAAAACTTTTAAAAAAATATAGATAAAATATAATATTATTTTTATCAAATTATCTTTATTAATTATTGATATATTATCAAAATCATACATACATAATAAAAAATATTATATTAAAAATAATATTAAAAAAGAGTATAATTGAAAAAACATATTGAATATTAAAATGACTATTCATTTTAGGACACTTTTCATTTACAAATGACTTAACTACTAGGATAAGAGAGTATTAGTTATTCCGATTATTTTTCATAATGTCACTTTATAAAAAAAATTGTCAGACTTTTAATATAGTTTAGGCTTAAATATATACTTGGTCATTTAAGTTTGTTTGTTTTTTTTTTCAATTTTTTTTAAGTTTTGTCTTATAATTTTTATTTATTTTAAATTCAACATTGTATATTCAATTTAATTTTAAAATTGTCTCTATTAATCACTGTTAAAAAATGCTGAGATGATAAATAGAAAAAAATAATAATAAAAAACTTAAAATCAAATCAAAACAATAAAACATATTTACTTTGTCGGTGTAAATTTGCTAATTTTTTTTGTCTTTAGTATTTTTTATTTTTTTTTGTCACTTCTCCATTTATGATATCATACGATCAGGACGACTTCAAAACAAAATTTAATTTATAACATTAGATTAAAACAAAAATAATTTAAAAAAATTGTAAAACACACTAACTTACATGACTAAATATATTTAAATTTATAATTTAATTATTTTTTATATTATCGTTCAATTATTATTTCAAATATATTTTTTAAAATATTATTATATTTTTATATTAATAATAATAATAATAAATGCAAAATTCATTTTTTTAGTTAAAATAGATGGTTAATATGCATGCAAAAAGCTAATAATAATTTTGTGGACCTTCAGTTTAATCGAAAAATATCTGTATTATTATGTTAAGTTGACATTATATTTGGCGTCGTGTATTTGTAGTGGTATCTAGCTTTTCGTTTTAAAAAAATTATTTGGTCGATCACGGTTGCAGTTGATGTAAACAACACAAGCGCGTACATAAATAGTGTAGTAGCACTTCCCAAACCTTTCTCTTCTCTTCTCTTCTCCAATGCATCACAATGCTCTTGTTCACACCAACCATGGTTTTTAACAACATTCCTAAACCCAGACTCATATAAATAATAATCAATCTCTACCTCCCTTTTCCATTTCCCCTGCTTCTTCACTTGATTCGATCTAAATCTCTCCCAAATCACAAACCCCAGCTTTCACTCATTTCTCTTCAATTTAATTTTCCCCTTAAATCCCGCTACCTGCTTCTCTCTCGGTAAACTTCTGATTCTCGTTTCTGGATTTCTTTTTTTGCTGTTTCTGATGTTCAATGTATGCTATGTTTTTTATTCACTTTCTCCCTTTTTTGTTTTGTAATTGGGTAACTTTTTGAGTTGTTTAGGTATTCGAGCAAAACTCAAAGATGGGTGAAGGAGAACGTTTTCAGCTGGGGACTGTCGGCGCTTTGACTCTTTCTGTCATCTCTTCGGTCTCCATTGTTATTTGCAATAAGGCACTCATGAGCTCACTTCATTTCATTTTTGGTAACTTTTCCTTTTTAAAAAAACAATAATTTTTATTACTTCTTTGTTCTAAATATTAGCATCAATAGAACTTTGTTTTGTATGATTTGATTTGTTTTCAGAATTTAATTAATGTTTCTAAATCTAAACTACAACTCTTGCATATTTTGTTGGAACTTCGATGTTGCTTGCTTCACTGTACTTTCTGCTATGCTACCTTATTATGTGAAGCTTTTTGCCTTCTGCTATACTAGTATTTTCCATGTGGTATACTAGTTCGCCGGTTGATATTACTTGATAAGTCTGACATTGTTGAAAGGTTGCCCTTAACTCTGTATGTACAGTTACAATTGAGTGTTATATATCATTAACATTTAATATGAAAGGAAGGTGTTAAATCGGATGATAAACCAATGATATAGGCAAAATACTCTTTTAGGGTGTGCTTGGTTGTTTAGGTGGATATTTTGGAATGAAAGTTACACTATACTTGCTTGGTGAGTTGGTTCATTGTAAACATGAGAAGGTGGAAAATGAAATGAAATGTATTTCGTTTTTCACCCTTGTTCAACAATCTTTTTCCACCAACTCAGCCTATCACATCAGTAGTAAAACTAGAAGTATTAGTTAGATTTGTCGAATTTTACAATTTTGCATTTGGTTTTATGTTTGGAGTGTAGTTTCCTAGATACTCTTCCTGGGAATGTGATTCGATCAGTCAATTTGTCGGCATCCCTTCTTTTTCTGAATTAAATATTGGCACTTTGGAAGTATAGATTATTGTCGTATTCATTAACTGTTACCGAATCAAGGATTATGTCCTCCTTCCCAAAATTGAGCCTGCAATTGAATAATGGGAATAATATATAAGTTGCCTCTTAAAGAATATTATTATTGATTCAATTTTTAGTAGTGCCTGAACATTATAATTCTATAACATTGTTCACTAATTCATTTGCCAATTTTTAGACTACTCATGAAGGAGGTAAACTTATCACCTCATGAATGAGTGTATGCTGATGGTTTGGGTTATTTCTCTTTTATATGAAAACTTGAGCTTTCTCTTTTAAATTCGGTGTATTGTCTGGGATTACATGTTAAAATTGTTCTTTCATGCAGCTACAACTTTGACAAGCTGGCATCTACTTGTCACATTTTGTTCTCTTCATTTGGCACTCAAAATGAGATTCTTTGAGCACAAGCCTTTTGAGCAGAAAGCCGTAATTGGATTTGGGATTTTAAATGGAATCTCAATTGGACTTTTAAATTTGAGCCTGGGGTTCAATTCTGTCGGCTTCTATCAAGTAAGGATGTCTGTTATGGTTCTGTTTTTCTCACGTGCTGATTGGATTATTGTTGACTTTGAACGTCTCTTATATTTGTATTCAGATGACTAAGCTTGCAATCATTCCTTGTACTGTACTGTTGGAGACCCTCTTTCTCGGGAAGAAATTCAGGTTTTACTTTACCTCTCTCTGTACTATGATTTTTACTACTGTTTGTCGCTATATACTTAAATATCTTAACAGTAAAGTATGCACCAGTCAATAATTGCCTATTAACCTACCTTTTTTGCCACTTTTCTTTCTTGTTCTTAAGTTTTCCACTTCCTCCCTGGCTCATTCTTTTGACTTGAAGTATCATGTTATCCGGTTGTCGTGCACTCTTCCTCATTATTAATGTCTAAGCATAGCCGCCTTTGATAGTTTTTTCCATTTATTGTAATTTGTAAACTATATTAATAGTTCCTTTTCATTGTCATTGCAGTAAAAGAATTCAATTTTCCCTATCTATCCTCCTTCTCGGTGTTGGGATTGCAACAGTCACAGATTTGCAGTTGAATGCTCTGGGATCTTTCTTATCTCTGCTGGCAGTGATTACAACATGTGTTGCTCAGATTGTATCCTTAAAAATAATTAGCTTCGCCTAAATTTTGTATCAGTACTATAAGTTTTGTGATACATTGAATAGAACTATATATCATGAAACTAAAGATTTGAACCTATTTCTCTGTGAACTATTTCTTCACCAATAAGATGGTTTTTGATGATATAGTTTGCTAACTATACAAGGAAGAAACTTAGCTAATAGAAAAGAAATCTGGTTTTTGTTCTTTTTCCTTTATTTGAATATATTTTTGGCTTACAGAAAAAATATAAGGAATGAAACTTCATGCATTTGCCTTTTGACACTTGAGACGATAACCTGTTCTAAGGTTCATGAAATGCACAAAAGGTTAAAATGCAGAACATCTCCTACCCTCTCATTTTAACCTGCAAACTCTCTTGCTCTCACCCTGCTTGTCTTTGAGCAGTGCCATTTTTCTATCTAGAGACTCTCATTTTTGTCAATTAGGAGAAATATATCTCCTTATTGCACTTGAAAGGTTTACAAAAAATGGTTGACTGATAATTTTTCATGGTTAATCAGCTTTTTATTTATTTTTATATATTGTCCTTAACTAGCCGCTTTCAGATGACAAACACTATCCAAAAGAAGTTTAAGGTTTCTTCCACCCAGCTTCTATATCAATCATGTCCATATCAAGCAGCAACCCTCTTAATCTCTGGTCCGTATCTTGATAAACTTTTGACCGACCAAAATGTATTTGGTTTCAAGTACACAACACAAGTGACGGTAAGAGTTAAAAAATATTCTTTAGCTTCCTCCTCTTTTTTATTCACGCAGACACTCTTATAGTTTTTCGTGTCTTCTTCATTATTTCTTTCTGTTTTACAGGTCTTCATAGTTCTTTCCTGCCTCATCTCAATTTCTGTCAATTTTAGTACATTTCTTGTAATTGGAAAGACATCTCCAGTCACCTATCAGGTTCTTGGACACCTGAAGACATGCCTTGTATTGGCATTTGGTTATACTTTGCTCCAAGACCCATTCAGCTGGAGAAACATAATGGGTATTTTGTTGGCCATGGTTGGGATGATCCTATATTCTTACTATTGTAATCTTGAGAATCAGCAAAAAGCTGTTGAAGCTGCGGCGCAAGCATCCCAGGTTAGTTTTACTCAACTGACTTTATGAGCCTCGTGTCTTTGCACTATCATTTACTACAAGAACATTCTGTGATATTGTTTCGTAAAAATATTTTCAGGCAAGAGAAGGTGAATCTGATCCCCTCATTAATATGGAAAAAGGAAGTGGTGGTGGTGTGACTGATAGTGTTGGACATAAGTCCCCTGTATGGAGCAAAGACAAAGACTAGTATGCTTATGAGCTTTGTTAAAGCATTGTCAAGAAGCAGTTATAGTTTTTATAGAGGGTTAAAACCCATAAACCATATGGAATTAGGAAGTGCTTCCAAATGCGCCGACTCTTACTCTAGCATTTTGTGAATCGTTTGCCAACTATTGAATATCGACGTTAGGGAGAAGAGCAATTATATGGTCATGTTGCAATTCTCTTGGCCACAAATATGGCTCACAGTAGCTGACAGTTCTTGGTGATGTTTTCACATCATGTTATTACATTCATAATTTTATATACATATCCAAACTTTTTTCTCTTGTTTCTGCTTCTCTTTGTATTAGTTACATCTTGTCTTTGTGTGATCCTATCTTTTCTTGTACATTCACTCCTCCGCATCATATTTTTCTCTCTCAAAACAACTCTATCGAGAAGTTTATTTCTGGAATGTAAACTTTTTCTGAACTTATTTTGCTTTCCGAAAGTTTGACTATGGACCGATGGTATAGTCTAGAAGTTTTTTTTTGAAGAAGCATATAGTACCTTCTTTGGGCATTTTTCAACTCAAAGATGGTACCTTTTACTACTATGAGTTGAGCCCATTTGTTCATCATCAATGTGAAGTCTCAAAAGGCGCCACACTACTCATAGACCTTCATCGTGATCGAGTTTATACCCTTATTGTAATATAGGTATGTCATATTATACTTGATAAAGCTTGTATTGTTCTTGTTGTGTTGAGGCTAACAAATTGTGTCAATCCAATTCATGTAGAAGGCTACTTAAGTTCAACCAATTGTTACTCGATCTCAAATAGTTGACCATAATCATTAGGGTACGAGTTAAGTTTTATCATCAAATCAATTGACCAAACTCTCAAACTCTTTACCAATAACAAGTAATGTCACAACAACACATTGAACACATTTGTCTATGTTTGTACATCAACACTGCATTCAATATATTTGTTTATGGATATATATAACAAAAGAGTGTTACATATATGATGGAACAACCTCATGTTTAAGAAAATAGTAATTTTTGTTATTCATCTCATATTTAGTATACCCCATTTTATATTTCAATAAAATATTTTAAAAATAAAAGTAACTATTTATTATTTAAAATTTTAAAAAATATTTATTTATAAATCAATAATATGTGACGGAAGACGGTCGACTACTGAGAAGTCGTTGAAGTTCTATTATCGATTACACTCTAAAACGTGGTAATTTCATTTTTGATTCATCACTCTCAACTACCACCTGTTAGTGTAAATTGACATATTTATATATGATGCGAAAAAATTGAGTTGGAAGTGTTATCATAATTTGTATAAAGCACTTGCTTATAGAATAGGTGATTATTAATTCTACATTTATTTATAATATTAAAAGAATATAATATTTTGAGTCATCCGATTTGAAAAGAAATAGATAGTCTATATCCATTGTACTTATAAAATTATATACCCTTTGTCTTTATGTTTCTTCTTTTTCGATAATAATTTTTTATATTTACTCTTTATTTAGAGGAGAACTAACACTTCCTCGCTCTAAAAAGTTTTCATATTCGCTCATTTTTACACAAATTGAAAAGATATTATTATAAATAATAGAAAAATAAAGACAATTTTGTTAAATTATTTTAGTTAATCATAGTTGTATTTTCACTATCTTAAACACAAAATATTAAAATATAAATAAAAAATTAATATAGTTGATCTTAATTTTAAATTAAATATATTAAATTTTAATTATTATTTTTAGTTATATTTTATTTAGGAGAAAGTAATAAATTACTCTAAAAAATAATTGTTCAATTTAATTTATTTAAAAATTTACTTTTGTAGGAGTAACTAATATCATCATATTTTAATGAAATTTCCGTCAAAATATTCCATTTATAGAGTCCACTCACCACCATCAGCGAATCATCTAATCCTCCACTCCAGTGTTGTTTGAGAAGCTACATTGTCAATCATCTTTCACCATGGCCATTCGAACCCTATTCACCAGAAAAACCCTAACCTCTATTCTCCGCAATGATCCAAACCCAATCGTTGCAGGCATAGCAGCATCAACTCAATCCCGTGACTTGCATGTCTTCACGCTACCCGATCTAGCTTACGACTATGGCGCGTTGGAGCCTGTCATCAGTGGCGAAATCATGCAGCTCCATCATCAAAAACATCACCAGACTTACGTTACCAATTATAACAAAGCTCTCGAACAGCTTCACGATGCCGTCGGTAAAGCCGATGCATCAACCACTGTTAAGCTTCAGAATGCCATCAAGTTCAACGGCGGAGGTTAGTTTCCCCCTTTTTTTCTCTTTTCATTTTCTGGTTATTTGTTAATTGAAATAAAATTTGATTCACGCATAGTTAATTGCAGCTTTATTTTTAGGTTATTCTGAATTATACGTTAGTTCACTTTTTTGTTGATAATAGCTGATATGTACTATAGAAGTAGTTGATTGAAATTTGCTCCACTCATTCTTGTGATGTCAGTTGAATTGAAAGTGATTCGTGAAAGCAACTTATTGTGCTATAGGTTTGATATTCATATACTTTATTGTTTTGTATTTTTTTGTATTATTAGTATTATTGTCATCATGCTTGTAATCAGAAGGGAGTTTCACTTTCACAATTACCTTTTGAATGAAATTTTCCTGGTTTTAAAATGAACCAACCAATTTTGAAGGCGTAGCATGGAAATATTTTCCATGATTTATATATGGCTTAGTTTATTTCTTATATGATTAATGATTATTTACTGCAGGTCATATCAACCATTCTATTTTCTGGAAAAATCTGGCTCCTGTTCGTGTAAGTTTGTGCTATGATTCTGTTTCATTGAAACCATTTTGTTTTCAGTGATTGTTTTATCTCTAATACTTCACACCTTGTGCAGGAAGGAGGTGGTGAACCACCAAAGGATTCTCTGGGATGGGCCATTGACACTCATTTTGGCTCTTTAGAAGCATTGATACAAAAGATTAATGCAGAAGGTGCAGCCCTTCAAGGGTCAGGATGGGTGGTGAGTTATGTGGATTCTGAAATTTCCAGTGTGTATTCTATTGTATTGTATTATTAGAGCTCAATGCCTATTTTTATTTGAAGTGCCATGTTTTGTTTTGACCAATTTGTATTGCATTTCCAGTGGCTTGGTCTTGACAAAGAATTGAAGAGGCTTGTGGTTGAAACCACTGCAAACCAGGTAAACTGCCTCTCTTCCCCTTCCACCTCCAACAAACATCCTCCTTTTTCCTAGACGCTTAGAGGCAAATAGATCAGCCATAGCTCATTTAAGAAAAATGGTAGTAAATTAAAGTCATTTCCTTGTTTTTGTTTTGCTACAAATTCTGGCTTTTTCCAGCTAAATTAATATTTCTGTTGTATCTTATTTCACACCATTCTAGATCCTTTGACCATATATTTCAACTATCATCAGTTGATGTTAATTACATTACATCGACGAGATCATATGTCGCTTATCCTTGGATTTCTTGTTAACTCTTCTGATTTCTCAGAAGAATGGGAAAAGCTCTAAATAATGCTCAATTATATATTAATATATCTCCACAATCTGGGTTTGATTTTTGAGACTTTAATCTTATTTATAGTCATAATTATAAATTCAATCCCTATAGTTTTGCTCTTTGTCTTGAATTTTCTATACTTTTTCATAATTGTGTTTGGGGCATTACATTCATTTCTAAAAATGTATTGTCAAGTCTCTAGCCTAGCACCATAAATTATTTCACCTCCTTCTAAAGATTGTGTTTCGGGTGGAGAAGATATAGATTATGAATGTCAAACAGTTAGTAGCTGTGTATACCAATAAAGTTTATGTATCTCGCCACAATTTATTTCGGCTTCCTTTTTACATTGAACTTCTTTTAGTTTTATCTTTGAGACAACGCTCCTCTTTCTATGAGCTCTTGAATCTGTGTCTTTTTCATTTTACTTTTTTATGATCCAACTCTTTAGCTGCTACACTTTCTTATTCTAGACCCATTCCTCAAATAACCAACAGGCCTCAAGTGATTACGTTCTCTCTGGCTCTATTTAACCACTATATCTCTGAATCCATTGCTGATTTATAGTGGAAGGGTGCTGAAGCTATCTGATATTTTTCTTTCTTTTTTTTCTTACATGTGATAAAACTTGTTTTAGCCATATCGGTTCAATTTTATGTTATAAGGGCTATTAATTACAAGGACTTGATTATAATATTTTTTTTTTAAAATTCTAGGACTCAATTCAATCTCAAAAGAAAAATGGTGTAGGCACCCATTTTAAATTTAGTGACATTGTTAGGAATGACCAAATGAATATATAACTAAACACTTTCCATGTGCAATGTTCTTCACATCTGGACTCTGAAATGTGAAGGCTACCATGTTGACGACATTTAGGTTATTAAAAAATTGGTACTTGTTAACAAATTTTCCCTTCCCTCGTGTTCATTATTTTGAACTTCTGTAAATAATGTTTATTCTCTGCATACAAATCATTTCTGGTTCATGTATTTATACTTGTAATTTTGAACATTTTATTTGCAGGACCCACTGGTTACTAAAGGACCAAGTTTGGTTCCATTGCTTGGTATAGATGTTTGGGAACATGCCTACTACTTACAGGTAAAATTTTGGACTTGGCAGTTCATTTTTAACAGCATAATTGCTGTTGTGATATAATATCATTGTTGTTTATTTTCTCAGTGTGTTGATTATGACTTATGAGATGCCATAAAATATTGACTACTCTTTCCCTTCGCACGTTCTTCTCAGGGGTTATTTTCCCTTTTTTCCAATCTCTCTCTCGCCTGTCTCTTCATACACCTGCAGCCAAACATTTCAATTTAGCTCACTCTTCTTCAGCCTGTTATTTTTTCTTGCATTAAAATCTGTTATGGATCTATTGCAAACCTAAACAAAATATAATATGAATACATGCAAACATGATATCTCAAGTGAACAAGTTAGCGACAAGGAACTAAATTTGCCTTTTACACGGGGTTTCAATGGAACAAATACTATCTGGATTCTTGAGACATAGTAAAACCAAGACTACATGAATTCCAACAAAAACTTTAAAGGGGTAGAATATTTATTTCAACAAAGTAGATGCTGTGACCATCATCATGAAACTTGACATTCAAATATTTTTCCACCACTTTTAAAATTTTATTTGCATCTTGATATTCCTGACCAGTTGTACTGCATCAAACGTGATTGTGAAAATATCTTGCTTTATGAACTTAGTGTAAAGTGTAAACCCATACAATAAATAAAGAGGCACAGATCCAAGGATGGCATAATGCTCTCGTCAGTTTCAGAGGTTTATGATTAAATTCCAGTAATTTTGAATAGAAGTGGAAAAAATTGCAAAAATGGCTAATATTTTACTTAAAGTGGTTCTAATTCTAAATTTCAAAGATTCCTAGAGGTACACTGGTTTTCTATGGATTTTCTTATGTATGCTATTGTTTTTGTTATTGCAGTACAAGAATGTCAGACCAGACTATTTGAAGAACATTTGGAAAGTTATTAACTGGAAATACGCCAGTGAAGTGTATGAGAAAGAGAGTTCTTAGTCTAAAGTGCTGCTTGGTTTGGAACTTGGGACAACAGGTTTGCAGCGCGGTTAGAGATGGAATAAAATGATGTGAAGTGATAGTTAAGATCTTCCTTTGGGTGTGTTGGTCATTTTCTAAGAAGTAACAGTTCATGTACTTGACTTTAGAACCTTGAGCGCAATGTGGCTGCATTCCTTGTAGTAAAATACCTGAGATGGTTATATGCCTTGTTGATTTTCTGATATTCGGATAAGTTACTTTTTTTTTTCTTCTTGGATGTAGTAATACCTTTGTTCCAATAAAAGTCTTACGTGAAATTCTGGCTCCCTGACTGAGCTTCTTTTGTGGGAAGAACAAGTAGGAGTTATCAGTGCATGTTTGAATGGAATTGTTTATATGAATGTAAAGTCTTTTCTATTATGCCTTGGAAAAACTTATTGATTTGATAAAAATAAACCTAGTTAATGAACAGGTCTGAAGTTTGAAAAAGAAAAGCTTGTTGTTTAACTTAAGATTTGAAAAAGAACCTGCCTTATAAATAGGCGTTGAGCTGTCTTCAGTTTCATCACTTAGCAACAGTTTGTAAAACTCTAATTTCATCCTGAAGCCAATAATAACATTCAGCAACCTTGGTCGCAGATATGGTATATATCTAGATCTATTGCCTTTGAACTTTGATAGGTTTTACTTGGGTAAGATTTCCCAAAACAAATAGAGATGTGAATTATTATAGCTTTTGGATATGGTAAAGACACACATTTTAGAAAGTAGCACGGTGTTATTATAAAAAGTTGCAGGGTGAAAACCGGAAAACCACACAAACCCTAGAAAATACCTGTCGTATATAAAAGAGAGCAAGAATTATATGTTATGTTGTGTTTATATAAGTATTTCTCTATGTATAAATGAATAAATTAATCTTTTAGTTCTTTAATTTATTAGATAGATGGTTTCATTTTTGGCTCTTTATTATTTTTCGTTCTATTTTAAACTTTTAACTTTTGCTGTAGAAGAAATGAAATTAAAATGAAAACAAAATACTAAGTACTTCTTCTTATTTAAGGAAATCATGAAATTAATTAATTAAAGTTAAAATACAATTAACCTTTTTGACAAAAACTAAAGAAAAATATCAACTTAACTAATGAAAATATAATTAAAAGATTAAAATACAATAAAAAATAATTAAAAAATTAAAATAAAATCAAAAAATAAGTTAAAAGACTAAAAGAGTAATTTAATTTATATTAATAATCTCTATACAATAGGTAACTACAAACCTTAACCCTAAGGTGGACACCATAGCATATGCCTACACCATAGACTATGGTAAATTCAAATTAAATTAGAATTTTTTAAATAGACAAAATTTATAATTTTTAAAAGTATGTTTAACTAAAAAAATCAAATTACAAATTATAAAGAAGGTCTTTTAGACCTATTAAATCAGTCTATTCTTGAGTGAATGTAAATAATGTTTATTACTATTATTATATATCAAATTTTAAAATTTATATTAAATTATAAATCTATCAATTTTTTTATTAATTTAATTATATTATTCTACGTTGATAACAGTTTCACTGTCCTTATTAGTTTATATTTGTCTAGACAAATTTTGTAAAATATCGTGATAAATTTAAAAAAAAAAAAAAATTTACTAGTTAACAGTTAGAGATATATCCCAAAATATGAAATAGGTTTAAGTAGGCGTTCGGCTCTACCCTAATCTCACTCCTAACGTCTGCGGCGGACTCCAAGTTTCTGCAACAATGGTTTCTATCTCTATCTCTATCTCAATCCCAATCCAATTCTCTCGACATTCTGTATCTGTCAATTCCTTTACTCATACTTCAATTTTTGTTTCAGACTTTCAAACGTAGGAACGGAGGTCGCAACAAACATGGACGTGGTCATGTCAAATTCATCCGATGCTCCAATTGTGGAAAATGCTGCCCTAAGGATAAAGCAATCAAGCGTTTTCTCGTCAGGAACATTGTCGAGCAGGCTGCAGTTAGAGATGTTCAGGAAGCTTGTGTTTATGATCGTATTGTCCTTTACTCTTTTTTTTATTTTTTTATTTTTGTAATTATTGAAATTAAAATAGCATGTCTATTGTTGTTTAAATTTATTGATTGTGTTATTTGTAATTTGTAGAATACACTCTTCCTAAGCTGTATGTGAAGATGCAGTATTGTGTTTCCTGTGCCATTCACTCTCATGTTGTGAGAGTCAGATCTCGTACTGATAGGAGGAAGCGTGAGCCTCCACAGCGTTTCATTAGGCGCAAGGTAATTCTTTTGTTCCTGATTGTTTCTCTTTATTTTTTTAGTTTTTGTTTAAATGGTTTAATAAGTTTGTCGTTACGTTAATTGGTGCATAAACAAAAGCTTTTTTATTTTATTTTTTTCTTTATTGTAATAATTACTAGAGTTTTACAATTTTTCTTGAAATCTTGTGTGGAGAGAGGTTTATGACAATGCAAAGAACTCAGATTTGACCCCACTCTTATTGAAATTGTCTGTTTCATTTTTGGATTTGGTTTTTATAGAGTGCTATCAAATAGCGTGAAACAGTGTTATGTAATAGATAGTAGTGCCATGGCGTTTCAAGGCAGAAACAGCTGTGTAAATTAGCAGAATTTTAACCTTCCAATATGCATATTGATTACACTATGTAATTGATTACTTGATTTAGATACTTGAAAAATGTTTAGCTATCCTTTTGTAAATGGTTGTTAGTGTCAGTTTCTTTTCAAGTTTTTTGAAGGTTGTAGTCAATTGTAAATGTGATTTTGAATCCTAATTATCAAATAGGATAGCCGTCTTCCTCTGCCACATATCCCAATTTTAATTTCATATTTTGATTAGTCTCTCTTTCAGTTAAAGATGGATTTATTGCTTTTAGTAAGAAGCAGTCAGTTAACAAACATTCAGTTTACCCTGTGATGATGTGTTACAATTGCGTGAATAATAGACATTGTTAATGTGGATATAAAATCGCTGATACCAGTACCTGTTTTTCTTTTATGATTCTAAATTGTGCCATGTTTCTCTTTTGGAGATGTGTTACATTTGTACGAAGACTTTTAATTCTGTGGTTATGAAATTGTTGGAAGTGGTTGATCAATAGCTACTTTTCTTGTATAATTATTAAGTATGGTTTATATTTCAGTTAGTGGTGTCTAATTGGTTTATCTGTTTCTTTATCAAGGATGATGCACCTCGTCCTGGGCAGCCTGGTCAAGCTCCTCGCCCCGCTGGAGCTGGAGCTCCTGCAGCCCGTACCTAGAAGCAAATCTCAAGATTTTATTTCGTTGGATCCGTTCTATATCATGAACCTAATTTGATTTGCTTTTTTCAGATTCCAGTTTTGTGTAGAACAATATAACTATCATATAATTGTTTGCTTACTTTCTTTGGTAATAACTAAATTTTGGATCATTTTAATCTGATGATTTATTTAAGTGGACCTTGATATATTATAATGTGTATATGAGTAGGGTGATAGCATGACGTCTTGTTATATTTGAAAACCGTGGAGGTTAGTTATGCTTACTTGGAAGTATAAAAACCATCACAAATCTTAAATAAATGTAGTGTCTTTGTCTGACAGTTGGAAAAATTATTTTTAGTATTATGTTTTAAGATATATTATGATTTCTTTTATCTTCCCTGAAATTTTATACACCCGAAAACCTTTTGAAGCAAAGCGCACCTTACCTCTCATTCCGTTACTGTTGTTCCAAACATAACTCAAGGCCATATGGGGCAGATTTATTTAAACCAGATTGTAAGAATATTATGTGTTAAAAGTTATTCAACTGTCATTAAGGTTTTCTTACGATAAATGATGGGTCTGTGACGTAGCACTTAACCTGATTGTTACTTTATCATTTGGTGGGCAGACCACAAAGCTTGTTCATTTTTTGTAGTTAGCACTTTCATGCTGAGGCAACTCTAACAAAATTAACTGCAAATAGTGACTAATCATTTGTCATAATTATTTTATAAAATGAATTTTTTTTGCTGAGGCAGCTGCATCATTATATTTTGTATTAATGGCCCTGTGTTTTTGAAGTTAATCTGTCATAGGATGTAAGTGTAGCTATTCGAGTTTTAGAGTCTGTCCATACAATCTGAACAAAGGAAAGACACAAACCCAGTCCCTGGATAAACTACAGGCTCTGTTTATTGTAGTACTGTACCTTTCTTTGTGCGGAATGCTTCTTCTCTTGCTTCTCAAGTTGAAAGGATTTCTTCCAGTCCTTTTGCCTTGTCAACTTAGTCAGAACTTTTGGTTTAGAAGTTCGTTTGCATTTACAGTTAGCCACATTTTTCTCAGCCTCGTTTTACGTTTATTTTGTTCTTTTTGTTTCAATTTTCACCATCTTTCCATTTTATGTTTGTGTGTGCACTCTGTAGTCTGGACACTTGAAATCAGGTTTATTTCGTGTGACCATAATGTTTTGACGCAACAATACTTGTTGGATACAAAGACAAAAATGAGATTGGCATGATGCAATTTTCACATATTAATCTTCAATTTCTATGTCCAATGCTTATTTTCATACTCAACTCCAACATCAAATATAAATGTAGGGAATATTATTAATAAAAAGTCTGAGTTTGAATAATGCATATATATTTATGACTTCAATGTGTGTTAATTTAAAGTTTGATTTTGTTGTTTTTCATATACTACTCTGAAATGAAATATAAACAAAAATTCAATATTTTATACATTAATAAATAAATTTATATAGATGTGAATGTCGAGCGCAAGATAACTACTGAAATATTATTATTCGCATCTATATCCACTTATTTTTTAAACAGATGTTGAATTTTTAATTTTCTTTTCAATACTTTTTTGATGACCCAACACAAACCACATGGTTAAATCTTTGAGGACATATCCACTCAATTTTACTTATTTGTGTTTGTACTTATATTCATAATGTGGATTTTAAAACATCCAATTATTATTGATAGTAAATACTTAATGAGTTTGGATCATATTGTGATGTCTTTGTAGCAAATGGATTATGTATTATGACACCATTATATATAACCATTAATCAACTATCAATAATAGATTATGGTGATCTATTGAATTATATATATCACCAATTAACTGAAACAACTCAACAATTATATATCACCAATTAACTGAAACAACTCAACAATTATATATCACCATTCATGAATTAATCCACCACATACAACCAAGGGAAACATTATGCTTGCCTTAGGTCACCTTTATTAGTTACAAATACAGTTAGTTAAATTAAGAATCATATGAAAAACACTTAAAGAAATGCACACAAGTTTTGTCCTTTAAAATACTATGTAACATATGAAGGATTTAATTCTCATAAGTGTGACTAATTGTGTGTGTGTGTAAGATATAGATTAAAGTTTCAAAATTAGTGCAAAATCAATAATTTGAACTATGCTTTTTGAAAAAAAACGATACTGACAAATGGATCAATTTCAATTGCACTATACTTCATACATAAATATTTTTTTTATATTTATACATTGTTTAATTTGTTTTACCCCTCCCATAAGATTTTGTGAAGCTCCACCGAGTTTGAAACATGACTGATTCATGTCCAGGTGCAATATTGATTATTTACCTTGTGATTATGTTTCTTACTTTTCCATTCACATGTGCGAGCCATCCTTACCTTCCCAAACATTATAAATATATATTTTTTCAAATTAGTCTCTTATGTGTGGAAAATTAGAGCGTTAAACTTTAGTCGTAATTTTATTTCAATTATTTTTAGTTAAATTTTTTTAAAATTTTACAATAAAATTTATTATCAATTATATAAATAATAAAATAATAAACTTTTATATTTAAATTAAATATTTTTATATTTAATCAAAAAATTTAGTTTGTATCTTATTCGAATTCTATATGGTTCAATTATTTTTTTTAAAGTTGATCTATGTTTTTTTT
>JBBPBS010000276.1:10102234-10141687 GCA_037974835.1 Cicer judaicum
AAAAAATAAATTCTTTGTTAATCTGGTATATTTTTATTTATTTACCTATTTTGATTATTTTAAATTCGTAATTATAAATTATTTATGTTAAATATGGTTTATTAAAATTATTTTAAATTATATAAATTATTTATAAATAAATTATAAAAGTAAAAAAATTAATTTAATTATAATAACAAAGATAAAAATTGGGAGAAAAACGATATAAATTTATAAACAAATTTAAATAAATTTATGTGTTATAAATAAACAACTCTTATTAAACACGTCCTTCTGATTTATAAAATTATAATTTTTTTTTTGTCAGATTAATAAATTATAATCTAACTTATTTGCATTTTCAAATAGACTTTTAACTCCATTTGCAACTCTTAATTTGTTCTTGATGGGAGAGTTCATTGACAGGTGGATATAAGAAACAACATGTAACATTGAAATCATAGATGAACATGAGAAAATTCCTAATGCATAAATTGTTCAATTAGTTTGACTAATTCTATATGCGATTTTCTATAAATAAGTTCATTTGTTCATCATACTTATAATTTGAAGTATGAGTATAAAAATTTGACAATTATAGATTACATCTTGAAAGATATCATAAATTACACAATTATTCCGTACATATATATATAGAAAATTTAAATCAATTCATTTGAATAGCTTCAGAGTTGACTATACAAATTTATAAAATTAAATAATTCATAAATTTGAATTTAAAGACGTGATATATAAACTAATCAATAAGTGAATGAGTTTTCAACCAAAAACCCTAACCTCAAATCAAATTGAATTTTTCAAACAATTCAATCATCTAAATAACTAGAAAAAAAAGAACAAACTACGTTCAACAACAATAGACAATTTTTTAAAATTAATATAAGAAAAAACACAAATATTTAGATCTCATTTAAAGTCCCTAATTAACACAAGTTTGTAGAGTGAGTGAATTTACCTCAAAAAAAAAAAAGTAAAGCTTTGTCTTGAAATGCAATGGAACTTGATCCAAAGTTCATCACCAAAGAGAAAGGAGAAGAAAGAAATCAAATTAAAACCTTAGACAGAGAAACTGTCAAGGTTTATATCTGGTAATTCTCATAACTCTCCCTTCCTTTATATGATCCCAAAAAGGAACAAAATAATAAAAGATAAGAACAAGAAAAATATAAAAAAATTAATCCCAATTTTTACAAATTTCAAAACCTCATCTTTTTAACCCCTAAAAAAATTTAATCGATACACGTGTAACGCTCCACAACGTTTTTTTTCATCACTCTCTTTTAAGAATAAAACGACAAATACAGTTACATCTCTTTCGTCACCATTTTCCGGCGTCATGTTATTGACTCTTGCTTTTTCTCCGCATTTTCCTCAAAACCGCTTTCGGTGTCGGTGTTGTAATTCCGTTCCCGGAAATGGTTTTCAAACTGAACGTGGTTTGGAATTCGATACCGGCGGCGCATTTTTCCGGCAAGAAAGCGCTACCGGAAGAGACCTCGGCGTACTTGCCGCTTCTCTGCAGAAGAAGAAAAACGGAAGCTTGCGTGTTCTCGATGCTCTTTGTGGGTGCGGAATTCGGTCGTTGCGGTACTTGAAGGAAGCTGAAGCAGATTTTGTTGCTGCTAACGATGGAAATGATAGCTATGAAAGTATTATTGTGGGGAATTTGTCCAGGGTTTCGGTGAAAGAGGAGAATAGATGGGTTGTTACTCATTTAGAAGCTAATAGAGTTATGACTGATTATTATATTCAAAAGAGTTTCTTTGATTTTATTGATGTTGATTCTTTTGGGAGTGATTCTTCTTTTTTGAGGTCTGCTATTAATACTTTGAGATTTGGTGGTTTGCTCTATGTTACTTCAACGGATGGCTTCTCTTCTGGTGGCCACCGTCCTCATCAGTAACAATGCTTATCTTCCTCAGTTTTTTGTTTTGTTATGATTTTGTTTAATTTGTTTGGTCTGATTTTGAGTTTTGTGATTTAAATTGCGGTTGTGGTTGCTGTCACTATACTTAATATTAAAGACAATCAAATGCTATGGACACGACTTCAATCGCATTGTGGTCTGAGAAGCATACAAAATGTTGATGTTGCTGTTTGGTTGCAAACTTATTTTAATACTCATGTGATGTGTTGTCTTCCGTTTGTGCTGTTAGACTTGTGTAGTGTATCTTGTTTGTTCTGATTTTAAGTATTGTGATAGAGTTTTTAAATTACCGTCACGGAATATTGAAGAGAAACAAATGCTGCTGATGTAGATTTAATCCCATTATGATTGCATAAAAAACCTTGATGTTGATGTTGAAGACCTTATTTTGTTGAAACCCTTGCCGTATATATTGACTGTCTTTTTTGTTGTTGTCGTGGTGTTTGATTTGTATGGTTTAATAAGTGATTGCATATTTGCATGTTGTTTTGTAAATTGTAACAGATTTGGGAACCTTGGTTGGTGGTTTGTAACTTTGACCTTTTTCTGTTTAGTTCTTTAGCTGCTTATGGAGCCTATGTGCGCCCTATGCCATATTCCAACGAGGTTGGTTTGAGAATGCTTATAGGTGGGGTTGCAAGGGAGGCTGCTCTCTTGGGGTACCATATAACTCCCTTGTTTTCTTACTATGCTTATCACGGACCTGTTTTCCGGGTCTTGCTCAGATTGAACCGCGGGAAGATTCATGATAGTAGGTGATGAATCCTTGTGTTTATATCTTGTGTTGTTCCCATTTGTGTGCAATGTAGTTACTCTCTTATTGATTATTTCTATTGTGATTGCTGTAGGCATTATGGTTTTATTGGGTACTGCCACCAGTGTGGAAATTCCCATGAATTTTCTTGGGACCAACTTGGTCAGATGAATTGCTCCTGCAGTGTGTCTAAGGTATGATGGTGTGGTTTGTTTGAGACTACCTTGTTTAGGTTTTTTAATGTCTATTTATTGGAGAGCTATCTTTGTAAATTGTAGCTAGTGTTGGTAAGGAATATTGCTAGATAGTAATAGCTTCTCGGATTAATGCAATAACTTGTGTATGTTTTTTAAACTAAATTCCTTTTTAAAATGTTGTTGCATATTTACACGATCAGTTCCAAGTATGTTAATTGTTTTTCCCTTCTGAAATTCGCTTTTACTTGGTTAATACAACTAACAGGTTATACACCACCCTTTTGGATTCATATTTTTCACATTTTTTGCCATTTCTATCAGTTGTTTTAATGAACGATTTATAGGACAGGAATGAGGATAACTGTTGAAGCTTGTATAATCTATTTGTGCGATTTAGTTTTCCAGAGTTGAAATTACAGAAAAATATTACTTCCTATGAATGTATAAAGTTATCTTTTTCTTCTCATTTTTCAGGTTTCAAACTCCCTCAAGGTATCAGGACCTCTTTGGACAGGGCCTCTTCATGATGCAGCATATCTTATGGACATGTTAGATCTGGCCAAGCAGTGGGGATGGATTGGCTGTGATGGTAAAGACAGTCTTGAAAAGCTTATAAAACTGATGGTGGATGAAAGTGACCCCAGGTTGCCATTTGGGTATATCAAGTTGGATGAGGTGATTCTTATATATTTGTTGCATTGTAAACATTGTTAGCCACTCTAGTGAGAATAACAAATTATGGTAGTTTTATGTGTATTTATCCAGATGGCAAGCCGTGCAAAAATCAATACTCCACCTCTGAAGACCTTGATGCGTGCCATGCACGAGGTACTCTATAAAAACTTTAATATGGTATAATAATCAAGTCATAATTGTGTACTTTATTGAGTGTGTTTCATGAGAACAAATTTAACAAAATTCTGTTTTAAAATTGTGTTAAAGGATTGTTGATAATTGCATTTATACATGATCAGGATGCATAAATGTTTGACATCGTAGAATGATGTCAAGCTCCTAATTTCAATAGTATATCTAATATTTTAATTCAAATGTGACAAACTTCATCTGTGTGTTAAGTGTGATTTTTCTTTTGCTGTCTAGCATGCGGTAAGTGGTTAGGGGTTATGGTTGTCATGCCAGGTGATTTGTTCTATCTCTTCTCAGTGTCTGTCTCTTTTGAGGTTCGAGGTTGAAAGTGTAAAGGTTTGGCTTTGATTTGACATTCGATGTCTTGGGCCATTTGAGAACTAAAAAATTGACGTATCTTCTCTAACATTGTGCCAATTGGGGAGCACATCAAAGTTTTATTTTGAAAATGGTTCTTTTGTTGAGGCGAAGGGAGGTCACTATCTTTTGTATGAAGTAGAGCCTATGAAATACATCCTTAGGAAGTAGGTCGTTCTATGTTGTGTATATGGTCAGTTTGATTTTTTGGCTGTAGTAGTTTTTCCCAACTGCTAGCTTTCCTGATGTATACTAGTTGTATCCTTTAACTCACTTTTCTATAAATCCTCCTTTGCCGCTTTAAAAAACGAGTTAGGCCATGAAAGCAGTGATGGTATAAAATTCAGTTAGTCACATTACGTAACATGGAAAAATAAAAACAAAGGGAGTTGCCTTTTATTCTGTATCATGTTATCGTTTTCAATTTGTTTACTGTGTTTGGTTTGATTAGGATATTGAATCATAGATTGTTCATGTAATCATGTTGACTCTAACGAAGCTTCAGAAACCAGAATTCACACTTACCTTATACTTGGTTTATTGCAGAAGGGTTATGCTGCCACCAGGTCCCACATAACCACAAATGCAATTAAAACAAATTGCCCCATGACAGAGTTCATTGAGATAGCCAAAGAACTACAGCAGGTATCTGTCTCTTAAGGGTTTGGGCTCTAAAGGTTCCTCTGAGGCGAGCATTGGCTAAAGTTCAGATGTGTTGAAGGTCATATCTACTTTTTTAACTATATCAATTTTTTTGTTGAACAATAGTTATTTTATAATTTAATTGACAACAGTAAGCGAAAATGACATCATTTTAAGTCTAACCACAATTGATGCTCAAGATTCAAGATTTGTCAAATCCTAAATACAAGCAATTAGATCCATTACATGATAGCAATTCAACTGCAAAAAGTTCAGGGAATGAAGAATTAAGCAAGCCTGCCTTTCTGCACTTGAACATAATATGAAAAATATCATGTTAATCCAACCATAGGTTGAAAAATATAATTGAAACCCAACTATAGAACTACGATAACATAAAATAAAACATCAGCCACCAAAGGTTTAGCATAATAAATACTTAAGGAAGTTAAAAAATATGAAAGATGTTCTCCTTAATGCTCAATTGGTGTTTGGAATATAAAGTGCCACATCTTCTTATATATCGGTTTCTCATTTATGAATTGGACACTATGACAGGTGATACTATGTGGACCTATTTTAATGATTGAGGATTCTCAACAAAGAAAAGAGCTCAAGGGATTTTTCTTTGATTGTGTTGTGGAATATCAATATTCAAATTGTTGCCAATATTTTTTCTCTGGATTTAAGGCATGGACAAAGCTGCAATTATGCATAAGAGCCGAGATGTTGTTGGTTCTAGAGGTCAATAAGTGGCAAGCATACTTCAAATTTTGGTTGATGAAGTTGTTGAAGGTCTTGTAGGTTGGAAGCATAGTTTTATTTTCTTTTGAATTTCCACTCAGCTATTCATGCAACATCTCACCGTTCATTTTTTGGGTGGAATGTTCTGTACTACTGTAACAAGTTACGAAGTATATTTTGTACAAATGGGATCGTGGCATTTCTAATGGAGGCTTCCAATTAGTGAATAAACTAAAGTCCACCGACAATGTTGTTCTTTTAATGTTAGTCTTGAATTGCTTACAAGTATAGTTTAACTAGATGCAAATTTGCACGGAGAGTTTAATATATTCAGTAATTATAAAATAATAATAATATGTAATGTTATTTTTGTTTTATAATAAAACATACTCAAACATTTTTATGAAAATAATAAAATATTGATGATTAATACAACTCATGCAAATTATATTGAAATACAAGACTATTCATACGATTTTACAACTTTAGAGATGTAATTTTTGTCTTTAATATTTTTTAAACGTGAAATTAGTTTATTCAAGTATTTTAGTTTTATTGAAGTGTTTCTTCTAATAATATATTTGTTAAATAGTTATGCATTTCTTTGTTGATAAAATTGTACATTTAATCATAATATCTTCTTTATTTTATATAATTTATATTAGTTTTGAAATATTAAATTTATAATTTAAGTACTTTTTGACATTTTTCAGTTTTATACGTTCATCGTAATTTTATTAATCACATCGTCAATATAAGTATGTACTAAATGATATTGTAAGTGATAGTTAATTAAAAATAATATTTATAATATTATTTAAAATATTAGAACAATTTTTCGCATGTGCAAATATAGAGGTGATATATATATAAAAAAAACACTACAACACAAAAAAAGGAATTTCTCATGATTCAATAGCTTAAATAATAATAATGTTTCTTACATAATTTAGTTATAAAAAATTGTCAAGTCACATAAAAATTCAATACATAAATAACTAAATTATATAGTTATGATATTTCAGATGAAAAACAATTTCAATTACTTTTAACTATTGTTTTGTCTAAAAAGTTAGAATGTAAAATGAAAATTTTAAATAACTATTTGACAATATTCAAGAAACTTCAAGAGTGAGGTGAAAAAAATTAAAGACAAAAAAAGTTTATGAATGTTTAAGAAATGAAAAATTTCGAATGAATAGTGATATAATTTGAAGTTATTCATTCAAATATTTAATATTATTTTTTATTTATTATGATTTGTTTTTTTTTTTTAATTATGAAAAGAAAAAAAATATTATGAGGGACACATACATTATAGGAAAAAGACTCATATGCTGTGCAATAATAGTTATATATGATCTTGAACAATAATTGATAACATAACAACAATACTACTGAGGTATATGTGAACTCAGAATGTGTGGCATAAATAGGTGTAGTTTGGTTGCATTTAATAATGTTATTATTGCTTGAATTGAGAATGCGCAAAGAGAGTGGTTGAAAAATAGAAGATAAATATTGATCAGTATGTAGTAGAACTTGCATTACGATACTTTGAAGATATTGGATGGATTGTTCTTTTTTGTATGAATTATTGAAATGAAAGTTTTGATAAGTAATTAGAATATTTAAGTGTATTTATGAATCATTGAATGATAAATTAAAGCAGTAATTATATAACACATGAAATAATTGTAATTGGATGAATAAATAAAAATGTTTGCATTAGATATCGGAGAAGCAAAATAGAATGAAAAGACAGAAAAAATATTAAAATTTTTGTGAGTTAGTAAATATTAGAAAATGTGAGACATATGAAGATGAGTTGTAGTAAAAAAGTTTTAAGGTTCAATTTTAATATATTAATAAATTTGATGCTCATTAATGCTAGTAACACTCTTTTTGTCATTTTTTTTCAAATATTCACTTTTATTGAATAAAATTCATGAATCCTATCATTTTACATGGGATGTATCTTCAAAGTTATAGGATCTACAAGGATTTTACTCAATAAATTAAATGAATGTTTGAAAGAAAGCGAAAAAAAGTGTTATTAATATTTATCAGCAGACGGTTTGAAAGAAAGTGAAAAGAAAAAAAAAAAAACATCTTACTAACACTACTCTTTAAACTAACCAAAATAATTTAATAATTGATACTCAATTCCCTTAAAGATTTGATTGGAGTTCACATAAAAAAAACATTTGTTACGACAAGTGAACCATTTAAATAAAACTCAACTAACTTGATGAATTAGTCTCCCCCAATTACCGTAATGAAAATCAAAATTTAAAAAATATTATCTTTCAGAAATATTTTCTATGGAAATACACTGAAAACAACTTCACCTTTTTAAGTATTTCTATCTTCTTTTTCTTTTCCAATTCTCATTTTCTTTTATAAACAATGACAAATTAATGTTAACTCCTAAAAGTACTTATTATTATAAACAAAAAGTAACAAACAAACTCTTAACAACTGAAACAAATCTACCTATCATGAATATTTTTATATTAAATCCTAAACAGTTATAGTTTATATGAATTAACTGAATAATTATCTCATCAAATATCCCAAGTGCTTTCATCAATAAAAAAAATCCTAAATATTTTCCGTAGTTACTAGTAGAAGTAATGAGGCTCTCTTTTTGCCATAATCTTCATATCATACCTTTTAAAAACATGATAAATCCTTCGAGGGACACATTTTGGACAGAAATCATGATCATGATTCATGAGTAGGCACACCATCATATACACAGTACACAATTTGTTACATATGGAAGAATTTGATTTCTCATTGTCTGAGTATCTAACCGCTTTGGAAAAAAATAAATAGAAAATAAACAAGCAGTTTGTTGGATGTTATATAGGTGAAGATGCTGCCATGGCCATTTTGGATTAACAGATGGAGCAAAACCCATCATATGTGGGTGAGCTACTTTAGAGAGTAAGATGTTGTAGATGGAGTGAAAATGTACAATTTAGAATCATGAGAATCAACTTGAGCACTGAATGGTGACACTGCATCTCCATTTATTACCTTGTGCTGCAAGCAATAACATTTTTTAGACAACTTCTCCTTAAATACTAATAATAACAACAAATTGAAAGGCTTTTAATGCATTTTCACGCAATTAAGCAAGCTTACCTGCCACAAATCCCTCACAGAAACACGAACTCCAGATTCAAGCCCAAGTGCTTCCCATGAAGCTGTTATAGTCGCAACTTTTGAGCATCGATTCCACAGAACAACGGCCAAACGGCTTCCTGATAAAGGACCTGCCCAGACCTGTAAATAAATATGTAAAACGAAGGTTAACACACTTCAAGCTTCTGAAAATAATGAGAATAGAAACTTACTTTAACTTACACAAAAGGCTGTTATTTAAAATATTTGTAGCTTTAGTAAAACTCGTTCGCACATACATTTATTTATTTCTGACGTGTTTATTGAGAATTTTATCAAAACTGAGTCTTATTCAACATACTTGCACTATAAGCTGATATCTAAAAGTTACCTGACTGCAATTATTTATTCCAGAAACTTGAACTTTCCTTCCCTGAACTCCAAGTGAGTCTGCAGAGATATATGAGAATTAGAAAATTTACTCATCTAACCTTTTTGAATTAAATAAATGAAAAGCATTGTGTCAACTTGTTTAAAAAAAATAGAGTAGTGGTGCAACCTTGATTTATAGCAATGACTTCTTTATTGGTTAAAATCTCCAGTGTTTCAGCAGTCATATTCCTTACGTCGCAACCAATCAATAGAGGAGCCTACACACACAAGTTCACAATTTTTAACGTGTAAAAATTCAGCCATAGTATTTTGTATTATGATCTTTGAAAAACTTTGTTCATGATTTATTCATAAAATATTATGGCCAAATAGGAGGGAGGAGGGAGGAGGGACTAAGAGCAACACCTTTGCTAAAGCCCAGATGCTGAAGTGAGCACGGTATTCTTGGTAAGTCATGCCACCATTGCCAACTTCCAACATATCTGGGTCTGTCCAGAACCGTAACACGAGGGAAAAGTAAGAATGCTCGTATGGTTAGCTCTATATTTTCAATTAAATTTCAAAAAAGATAGGTTTACCATTCCATCCTCCAGGACCTGCATATGCAGCCCACTTGTCATTAAGATCAGCAATAGTTGTCATGCTAAACATAAAAAACATCATTTTCAGAATTAGACTACATCATAAACAAAATTTTGGACGAGAATGATAGTTGATAATTTGTTAAAACTCAGTATTATAAAATGTTATTAAACTACGGACATCCCTAATAAAACGTTGAATGCACCATCTATAAGTCAAAGTTCGGGAATTTAACCTAGCCCATGTATCATTAATGTCATCAGTTGTGCGCCAACTATTACCAACCTTGCCTGCCCATAAAGCAGGGTCGTCAACACCCCTGCGGAAAAAAATAAGGTAATGTGGGATAATACGTCTGTCGTGCTATCAGTAAGTAAACTCATAACAAAATACAGATACACCTAATTACCATTCACAGATTGAATAGAAAATTTTACGTCCAGTTTCATTGAGGGCATCACGCATAGGTGGATACCTGGAAAACATGCAACCACATTGATTTCATTTATATTTACTAGGCATTGTGGCGTTTTCAAATACTAGGAGACAGAGATTAGAAAGAAAAAAAACCGTTTTTTTGGAGGGATGCCCAGATTGAAACAATTGTCATACTTCAAATAATCTACGCCCTGGTAAAATGATAGAATGGGGGTGAAAATCACAAATAAACTACAGTAAAATGTACTTGGAATACATTTTTGTTAAGAACATTAAAAGAATTCCATTAAATGACTTAACATTGTATCTGGTCCAAATTCGGTGTTTATGATGTCTTAAATTCCAACATCATATCCAAAGATTGGTTTTATTTCCTTAAAAAAAACAAATTAATTCCATAGAAAGATATATTAGGCTGCAGAGCTTAATTATTTATATCTGATGTAATTGTACCTGACACAATTCGTGTAATGCACAAATAAAATAAATATAATTGGACAGGACTTTTATTCTTAGAACCTCCACACAAAGTCCATGAAACATGAAGACTATTTGTTACACTTTTGCAAATTATGAAATGAGATGTTAGAATCTAACCCAAGAGGCAAATAAATCTGCATCATCAGTTTCATGGAAGATTGATCCTGGTCGGACTTGACATGTAAAAGCCCTAATAACAGTTGCAAGTGAAGAAAAAAATGGCAGGAGATTAGCTAATCAGTTAGTCACAATCAACGTGGGATTTGCATATTTTATAACGAATCAAATTTGCAATAGTTTTGCGGAAGTATTTTACCCGGCATCAGAATATATGCCAAGTTTGAGTCCCTTTCCATGCACATAATCGGCAAGTGCTTTGATTCCTGATGGAAACGTCTTAGGATCAGGGACTAGGTCACCCTGCACTTCCAAATCGAAAGCAGTAAGGAACAACATATAATTATTGAGAGAATATATAAATGATTGAGTTTTAAGATTTGAATCGAAACAACTTATCAACATAAGAAAATGAATAGCGCATGTAATCATGTATAAGATTCACGCTTTCCTGCTACATTAAACATTAAAGACAGAAAGCACACCAGCATATTGGAAGCATAATAAATGAAGTATCCAAATCTGTATGCATAACCATTTCTTAAATATATCATAGAACTTACTATTTATGTCTATTTTCTGCAAATATCACTTAGCCGAAACATAAAAGATGACAACTGAAACAGCTTATCCTTATCCAATTGAAAATCAAGATAGAAAACATTGAAAGCTGACAAGAATATACAACAACAAGAGAAGATAATAGACCTACAGTTATCCAGTGATATTGAAAGGAACAGAATTTAGCTGACCTTCGAATTTCTCGTCGCAGAAGACCAACAATCATCTGCACATTGTAAAATGTAACATCAAATACATATGGAATAGGTAACCTACCTACTGTTAAAATCTTCATTATGGACATACAAGATCATTACCTATATTGACGTACACATAACCTAACTCAGCCAACCCCGTTAATATCAGTGCATCAGCTGGAAGAATATAATACATATCAGTACAGTAGATATGAATTACAGAGAAGAAAAATTGAATTACTGATATTATTTGGAAAAGATGAACCATAATGATTGCAGTGAGACAAATTATGTTTATATGTAAAATATTTTAGGCTTCTGTCTCCTTAGAAATCAAGGAGACACTAGTACAAGCCTATAGAACATATCATGTTCAAGTAAGGTCTTATAAATGTAAGATGTTTATAAAGCCTTCATATACATATTGTTTATATGATGTATAGTAGTACCACACTCAAGTTTAAAGGGAATATTTTCCACATAGGTATCAAACATGCAATGTTGTATGTAACTGGATATTCTGCGGTAAAAACTAACAACAAATTGAACTTAGACTCTATTTGGTAAAAAAATAACAGGCGGATAAAATAGGATATCAAATACATTCATTATTATAGGATTAATTGAGTATCCAAAATAAAATCAAGGTTTAAAAATGTTGATATTTTCAAATGCAAAATAGTATTTTGATGAGGGATAATGAAATTTGTTTTACAAAGTCAATGAATCTTCCATTATAGTATCATCATCACAGGACCAAAATAAGTAACTAACTCATTGAGGAAATGCAAGCGATGCTTCTACAACTAGTAGCAACTGAACAAGAAAACAATACCTGTTTCCTTAATAACCGTTTCACTGATATTGCATGCAAAGAAGTTCCAGCTGTTCCATCTACACAAGACCAAATCATATCACATAAACCATCTTCCTAATTTTCCTATTTAAGAAAGAAAAAAAATTAAAAACATCATCACAATTACATGACTACGAGTGTGTCTGTGCACGTGGATTTTTGTCAATATTTTTTTACTTCAACCTTGAAAAAAAAAATAAAAAAAATCGGTTGAATTGAACAACCTAGAAATTTATTTGATCAATTGAAAGCAAAAGAGCCATAGAGATAGATAACGAACCCCATTTGAGGCGTTAGAGCCAATCCATTACTGAGCTGAAGAAGACCATAGTTTGAAGTGTCATAAATAGTGTGAAAGTTTGATCTGAAAATGGGTTTCCCGTAATTTTGCAAGAGAGACACAACTGTTGCTGACACCGAGACAGAGGAAAGAGAGAGGAAGAGAATCAGCAAGTGCACAAAAATAGTGTTGTTCTGTTTCTGCTTCGCCATTAGTAACAGCTCCTAACTTCAAAACGATACAAATTGAAAAGTGAGAGAGTTTGTGAAGACGCGGAGAAACGATCACCGGCAGAAACACGGTCACCGGAGATAAGTACAAAAAAAAAACAGTATATGTAACCGATTGTTATAAACTGTCTGGAAGACAACCTTGTTTGTGAAATGAATGACTTGCTAGTTGCCACACATATCCCAGTCACATCATTGATTGATTTAAATTGTTATTATTCTATTTAGGTTTTTTTTTACAAAATTATTATATTGAGTTGATGAAATGAACCATCATATTATGATTTATTTATTATCCATGCTTCTATCATTGTTTTATTTATTATATTCAATTTCTCAAATTCAATCATTTAATAGATTTTTATATTATTTTATAGATGATGTATATAAAAAGTTGAGATGTTAATGGGGCCCTAAGGAAATAAAAAGTAATTTTTGAGTAACAAATTATATTTTTTTATTATTTTAAAATATGAATTACACAAATCATAATAAATCTTTTTTATATTTAAACTTATAACAAGTGCTCCAAAAGCATTTGTCATAAGGGTACTTGTTATTGTTTGATTTATTTCTTAAAAGTAAAAGAAAATTATTACTTGAGAACTATTAACTTATTCCACAATTAACTTTATATTTCAACAATAAATATATATTTTTTATTTCAATTTTAACTTTAGTTTAAACATTTTTTCTTCAATTTCATCATTTTTTAACTACAAAAATTTAAAATACTTGTACAAATTTTATAATTTGCTTTTTTAATAAAGAAAAATAAGATAAAAGAAAAGTTAATTTTGTAAAAGAAAACTACTTTAGTGAATACGTGTTGAATAACTACGCAAAGATAATATTCTATGCGGATAAGAATGTCACATACTATATGTATATCTATGTGTTGCACGAGTTAATTATATAAAAGACTATAATAAAAAATTAGCATCAGTATAAGAATTTGCTTTTTATAGAAAAATAAAAATGTCTTTCCAACATTAAAAAAAAAATATAAAATAAACATTGCTTCAATAAGATGACCTATTTTACATTTCGAAGTACTTTATAAATCAAATTTGACATTTATAAATTACATTTGACATTATATCTATTTGTTGTCTAAAATCATCCACTATCACAATTCTTTAAAATTTTTGTTGGTGTTACTTTTGAAATGATAATATATAATTATTTATATAAAAACACAAATTACGAAAGATAAATTTTTATATACGTGAAAAATTATTCTTAACTTTTATTAACAGTCATTGTAAACAAAATGACAAAAAAAAATTATTTGTTAAAATTTAAATAAAATTAATATATATATATATAATTTGTTTGTGGAAGGTAAACAGTAATCATGTTAAAAAATTCTAGTGTGTTCAGATCATTTAACTCATCATCAGTAGCTGGATTTGTTGTCGATGATATAAAGTATTAAATCTTGTATATTTTTTTTTTCATTGGGTATTAATGACAATATATATTAACTAATAAGATTAATAATATAATTTTAGGAATTAAAATAGTTTTATATTAAAAAAATATTGAATCATTCACGTTATCTAAAGGTTGCAATATCCCAGCAGGTTGCTGATGTTCCACCTTGTACGGAACATTCATCTAGCACCAAACCTAAACACTATGTATGACACCGACACATTGAGTACAATGTATCATTACCTAATGATAAGACTTTCAATCCATACCAAGAATGATTTTGGGTTATTGTAGAGGTAAACAAATCAAATTAATCGAGAAATCTCTATTATGGACAATTACTTGGCAATGTAAACATGCAATATTTTCAGTCAAAGTCTTAGCAGCGTAAAACAACCAAATCAAAAGGGTAGTGACGACGTAGATAACTTCCAACGATTCATACAATCCATAGTAATGAAGGAATGGGTTGCCCCTGAATCAACAAGTGCAATTAGAGTGTTACCTGCAATCTCACAGTCACGTTGATTCAGATTGTCAGATGGATTCCCATCTTCAGCACTCACACAATAAATGCGTCCTCTAGAAGTAGGACGAGTAATCCTAGCTACATTCACCATTGGTTCCACATTCGGAGACTTGCAATTCTTTGCAAAGTGCCCGGGTTTATGGCAATTGTAGCAAGTAAGACTGTTAAAGGTACAAGCATAAGCATAATGTCCCTCTTCTCCACATCGAAAACATCGTATCCCTGGGTTATTCTGTCCCCCGTTGTTATCATGTGGTCGATTATAAGGTTTAGCAACTTGTATTCCCTTGTTCTGATACTTCACCTGACTAGGCCCTCCTGAGTTAAAATTCCCTCCTCGGCTGGCTCTCTTATTCTTCATATCCTCAACTTCTCTACATTTTTCCACAAGAACTTGGAAACGTTGAATTCCCAAGGGTAAGATAGAGTCTTGAATCTCATACTTTAGTCCGTCTTGGAAACGATGACACAAGAATGGCTCGTCAATCTCTTCACGGGAAAATCTGAAATGCCTTGATAGTGATTCAAACATAGCAGCGTATTCGCCCACGGTCATGTTCCCCTGATGCAGTCTCAGGAAATCATCACCTAGTCTAGTCCTGGTACTCATCGGGAAATATTTGTCTAAAAACTTCCTTTTGAAAGATTCTCAGTTCACCTCCTCATGAGCTGATCTCATCAACAATCTGGTACTCCTCCACCAGTACTCGGCATCTCCTAGTAGCATATACGTGGCATAGTTGACCTTCACTCCCGCCTGACAGTTAATCATTTCGAAAATCTTCTCCACTTCTTGGATCCATTGATCCGCTTTCTCTGAATTCTCATGCCCCTCAAACTTGGGAGGATTGTAACGACGAAAGTCTTTTAATCCTATTGACTCTGCAGCACGGATCTCTCTTTCCTTCTTTTCGGATCACGTTGAATCTTGGCAGCAGTTTGTGCAGCAACAGAAGCAGTCATGTTATTCATAGCCTCCGCCATTTGATCATCCCTATTGGCATTGGCTCTCGGAACGCCATTCCTCCTTGGCGGGATGGTTTTCCTTTAAAACCATCATCAAGTAGAGTCTTAACACTACTTCAATAATTCCAAAAATAACTGTCGACCACATCAGCACATAATAATTATTCTGAACTTGTCAACTCAAACCACCTAAACCGACACATGATCAGACAACAACTCCTAACCTACAATCTAGAACTAAAGGTTCCACAGCTCCCAAAAAAAACCAAACCAAAGCTCTGATACCACAAATGTACACCCCATTTTTCAAAGTGAGGGTGTATTTTTTTTTCTTTAAAAAGAAATTAAAATACAATACATAATCAAATAAGGTAAAACCCTAGGATAAATAACTGAGTCAATATAATTTACAACCATCGGGAAAAGTTTTCTTTTTCAAAAAAATAAATCCAAAGCATGTCCTGGTGCCAATGTTAGTACATGTACATCCTTCCAATATAAAATAAAAGTAGCCCAAAAGAAAGACATATGTGTCCTGAGTGACAACCTAGTCTGATCATTCTATACATAACAAAAAACTATACGCCTCGAGTAATCTCTACGCGCCCCGTGGGATCCTCCTAACGTAGCTCCAATCAAGCATTCCCGTCCACATTCCCATCCGTAGGGTACGAACCAGTAGGACCGCCCTGACTCTCATCTGAGGGCAAAACCTAGATTTCCACAATAGTTGCAAAGAGTCACCAACCGAAATTAACAGTTAACAAATAACATTTAAGTTTTCAAATGCACAAAATACCCTTTTCAACTTAGCATGCATCTTAAAAGGTTTTCCATATGCTAAAAGTTCATACAATGCTTACCAAATGATAATGAAATCAAAATAAAGTTCTCAATCCATTAAGTAATACATAACTGATCAAAACATTGATACATCAACTGAGCAATCAATTATCTAACTCAAAATGAGAATTTCCACTAAGCCAATCGATTAGGAAATCGATTTCTTGAAGGTTGTTTTGAAAAATCTGAATTTTGGGCTTAAATCAATCGATTGGGCAATCAACTGGGCAATCGATTGGGCAATCAATTGATAGCATTGCTGAGCCACTGACTTACTGCCAATCGATTGGGCAATCAACTGGGCAATCGATTGGGCAATCAACTGACAGCATTGCTGAGCCACTAACTTACTGCCAATCGATTGGGCAATCAACTGACAACATTTCTATTAATGCCAATCGATTGAGCAATCGATTTCCCTGCATATTCTTCCAAAAATACATAAACTAACTCGATCACATTCATACACAAATCCACATCTTGACACTTAGCACTGATAACACAATCGCTACAACAACATGAGTTTCGAAATAATATTGCAACCAAACATGCTATCACCAAATTCCAAAACATAACACTTAACAATTTAAACACAGTTACCATGACAACTCGAGTTTCAAACTCTCAATCATACACTTGAATCAAAACACGACTCGTGTGCCAAGCACCCTAATGCAATGCGTATATGCCAAAATGCATGGACTCGGAATTCCAAACCAAAACCCTCCTCGAAGGGCCGTAAATCATAATTGTACCGCCTATCGCAGGCCAAAGTACCAATTACCGAGGTGCCACCTATCACGGGTCAGCACGATTTACTAAAAAGCGTAAATCATAAACGTACCACCTATCACGGGTCAGTACTGTTTACCGAGGTGCCACCTATCACGGGTCAGCACGATTTACTAAAAGAAAAAGCGTAAGTCGTAAATGTACCGCCTATCACAGGCCGACGCATTATTTACCGAGGTGCCACCTATCACGGATCAGCACAACTTACAAAAAAGTAAATCGTAAACGTACCACCTATCACGGGTCAATACTGTTTACCGAGGTGCCACCTATCACGGGTCAGCATAATTTACCAAATGAAATGCATGAGCATACACTGAACCCATCCACCACAATCGTTAAGTAAATGCAGATATTAAAAGATTCCCCATTTTCAATACTCATTTAACTTAAACGATTTTCACGCCAAACATTAAGCAAACAGACATATTAAGAGATTCTCCATTCTTAATATTCTTTTAACTTAAACGGTTTTCAAAACAACATTAAGTAACCAAAACATTAAGAGATTCCCCATTCTTAACGCCCAGTTAACTTAAACGATTTTCAAAAACAAACATTAAGTAACCAAGACATTAAGAGATTCCCCATTCTTAACGCCCAGTTAACTTAAACGATTTTCAAAAACAAACATTAAGTAACCAAGACATTAAGAGATTCCCCATTCTTAACGCCCAGTTAACTTAAACGATTTTCAAACAAACATTAAGTAACCAAGACATTAAGAGATTCCCCATTCTTAACGCCCAGTTAACTTAAACGATTTTCAAACAAACATTAAGTAACCAAGACATTAAGAGATTCCCCATTCTTAACGCCCAGTTAACTTAAACGATTTTCAAACAAACATTAAGTAACCAAGACATTAAGAGATTCCCCATTCTTAACGCCCAGTTAACTTAAACGATTTTCAAACAAACATTAAGTAAACAAGAAATTAAGAGATTCCCCATTCTTAATTCTCATTTGACTTAAAAGATTTTCCAAAACGTTAGTAAACAGAGATATTAAGAGATTCCCCATTCTTAATACTCTTTTAACTCAAAACGATTTTCACAAACACACATTAAGAGATTCCCCATTCTTAATACTCGTTTAACTTAATGGTTTTCAAATTCCACACAGAACAAAATCAAACATACTTTCACATTCAATCCATAATTCACACCAAATCATTTTCCACACAAACCACACAAACACATCTCAAGTTTCATCAGTATCAATTAAGAACACGTCAAAAACAACGAACACGAATCAACATAATCCACCACTCAAACACACAAGTTTCATTCATTCAAAATCATACATAACTGAGTTTAAATTCATTTTCCACGATACATTCATCAGGATAACCAAAACCTCACTCTCAGATTTTACCCATAAAGACTTAGATATATTTTCCCCAAATCAATACTACAACCCTAACAAAATTCTTTTTCATACAACCACAGATAAGGCCCTAAATGCAAACTAAAAGTTTGGAAGGAGCCCTTACCTTAACGTTAGCTTTAACGTCGATTTACGACACCACGATAAATTCCGGTAAAAACTTTGCTCGCGACGACGCTTCCAAAGTTAGCTCACTAGCACCGTAGTGTAGTGGTGAACAACTTTCCCTTCTATCCCTTTGCGAAACAAAGCTTGGATCCAGAAGAAACGGCGAGATTTGTGTTTGACGGTTTTGAAATCCCTAAACCGTTTTCCTTCGTTTTCGGATCAAAGAGGAAGAGTGAAGTTGAGAAATCCTTGTCCTATCACCCACTATCAATTTCGAACTCAAGGAAACAAGGAAGAACGAAAATGGATGAAGATGGAGGAAGGAGAAGGATTGGGTGTTCACGCGAGGCAGAGGAGGGAGAAGATGAAAATTTTCTGTTTTCTCTCCTTATCTTTTCCTTTCTTCCTTTTTCTTTCCTTTCTATTTGCTTTCTTTTCAATTCCTTCCCTTCCTTTTCTATATATATATTAATTATAATTAACAAATATCTCAAAACCTTTAGATATTTATTAAATTATCCTTTCACCCAAGATGCATTAAACTCTTCGCAAAAGATTCACCGCAGTAAATTTAATTTATTTATCGACGAGTAATTCTAATCAGGCATCAAAATATCTTTTTGGTCATATAAACTCCAAAATATTAATAACTTGGCTAAAAAGCCCATGAGTTCAATACCAAAATCCATTAAAATACATAAAGTATAATTTAAAATTACGGGTCTTACAAAAACTAGGGAGAAACAAAATGGATGATTACTTTCGCGATTCAGCTAAAATAGGGGACTAAAACTGCAATTAAGTCAAAATATTTTTTTTAGTGTATTTGTTAAAAAAAAAAATTATTAGTCAATTTCACTACTAATTTTCGATTCTTACCACAATTATAGTATTCCTTCATTTCAATTTTAACTTTAGTTTAAACAAATTCTTTATTCAATCTTATTGGTTCCTAACTAATTTTTTTTAAAATAATTGTACAAATTTTATAATTTACTATTTCAATCAAGAAAAATTATAACATATAATTGTTCATATAAGAACATAAATTATACAAAATAAACTTTTACCTACTTCGAAGATTGTTCTTAACTTTTATCAATAATCATCATAAATAAAATGACTTTAGAAAATTGTTTATGTTAAAATTTGAATGGAATTAAAAAGTTAGAATATGTCAATGATAATCTAAATATATAAATTTATTCATGATAAAAAATTTCTTCTAAGAACATATATATTTGTTTGTTATTGTGATGATTAGTAGAAGGTCGTAATAATAATCATGTTCAAAAATTATAATGTGTTCACATCATTTAAGTCTTCAATAATTGGATTTGCTGTCATTGAGTATAAAATATTAAAATTTATATATGTATATTTGTTTATTGGGTATTAATAACAATATATACTAATTAATAAGATTAATAATATAATTTTTAGGAGTTAATATACTCTTATATTGAAAAAATGTTGGATCATGTTATCAAAAAAGACAGATGAGTCAAATGAACAATAAATAAAATAAAACAACCTAAACTTTATATAAACAAATTACTAATTTAAAATATTTAATGTGATATTTTCATGGTAGTCTTTTCAAATTATATTATCATCAATCTCTAACATTCAATCAAAGAAAGTTTATATTAGGCTAATATTAGCGTCTCTAATACCAATAATTAAGTAGGCTCATATTTGTATATAATAATGTAACTATTCTTCACAATAATACTAAAAAGATATGATGAGTTTTTTTTTTTACTCCAATATGAAGAGTTAATAGTAGCAAGTATCATTGAATCACATATTGTCTTTTGCTTTTGTAATAACGAGGATAAAGTCTCTTCTAAAAAAATTGTAAAATTGTAAAATTCTTTTTTAAAAATGACGATTAAATTTTTTGTTGCATTATATAAAATGGTTTCGACACAAATAACTTATTTACAAACGAACAATTCACATTGACCCAAAAAAATCACAATTACTTCATATACATAAATTTCATTGCAACAACAACATTGCAATAAAAAAGAGAGAATAAATAAAACCTTTAATTAAAACCCTAAACTGATCTTGAACTCTAACTGAGGATGATTGGATACTGAGGGACCGCGAGTGGCATCAAGTCTCACTGCTTCAGATTGTCAATCCAAAATCATCGCTCTGTCACATCTTCAACGTTGTTGCAATTCTCGCACGACTCAAAACTCTAAGAACATAAGGTGTAAGCCCAAAGACAAACATACTCACACCGTTCGAAATTTTGAATAAATCATCCATCAACATCATAAATTTCTAATACTTTAATATTTGAAAAACTAGTAGGAGGTTTTTTTTTTATCAATAAATCATATATATAAAAAAAAACTCAAATACTAAGAGTTGCAATGTTCTAACTATTCTATTGAAGTTGTAGGATTTTAGAGAAAATGAGGAGAGAAAATAATAATGGTTTGAATATTATTGATAATAGTTTTATGTTGACTTAATTACAAAAATACTAATATCTATTTATAGAGAAACATAGACTTAATCCTAAATCAGGAACAAATCATAATAATATTGCAAATCACTAATTAATTTTATGACATACTCTTAGGTATATCAAATAGAAAGTTGAAATCATAAATTAATTTTAAAACAAACGACATGACTAGTAACATAGCCATAGATGAAATCAAAGTATGTTTGTGACTGTGAAAGATAGAAGTAAAGAGTCGAATATTATATGGAAGGGGAGGATGTGTTGAGCAAGAGATTGGATCCAAATTAAAGTGGGTGGTGATGCATACATTGCCCAGTCACTCAAAATACGTTACAATTTTCCAATTCCACGTCACTTCCTACATAATATATGGTCAACAAACAAATGCCAAAGAAAGTCATCAAAACTACATACTTTTCAAAAGTTTCCTACACCAAAAGGTTGAAGATAAAAAACAAAAACCATGCTAACAAATGTCTTAGGTTACTTGTTAAACAAAAATAAAAATTAACTTTTCAATTGAAAACTTGGACTTTGACAATTTTAAAATATAAAATGTATAAATTTTAAGATTTATTTTCTACATTTAGGTTCTAGATACTTATTAACATTTTCTATTAAATAAAAAAATTATTTACAATATAAATTAAAAAATTAAATTATAAAGAAAACCAGTTTTCTACTTTTACCAATTTCAGGGTTTGTTTAATTTTTTTAATTTAATTTTATTAAGAAAAGTAGACAGTGTATCTAGTATATTTATCATGCAATATTTTAGAAAAATGATAGTTGATGTTAGTGTGTTAGGGTTTTAAATTCTGAACCTTATTCTCAAATTTCTTTAGGGTTGGAGTTCAACTGAATTTTTAAATTTTTTGTAATCAACGATTCATAATTAATTTTTCATATCATAAAAAATTTTAAATTTTTATTGGAATTTTTTTTATAATATCTAAAACATTAATGCAAAAAATCATTACAAAATTTGAAGGATGCACAAAAGTTGGCATAAAATCAAGGACAAAAAATAAAAGTAAAAAATTTTAAGCAACTAAAAGTTGAAGAAAGTTTTTTTAAGAATTGAGAATTCTAATTTCTTTGAATTCTAAAAATACTTTGCATAGAAAAACAAAAAATTACAATGAAAATAAAATAAATAATTTTTCTCAAGTTTTGGGTAAAAATAAAGATCTTGATAGCAAAACAAAAAAACTAAACAATTTTAAATTATTTCTTCGACCAGATTATCAATTAGAAGATTTAGCTTATATAAATCGCTTAAAGTTAAAATAGGAAAATTTTATAAGAACAAAAATTTTATTTAACTCTAAAGTATATAAATACCCAATAGATCCAAAATAATCGATAAATATTTATCTCTTAAATGTTTTGCCGGTATGTGTTGATTTCTTTTTTTGTCTTAGATGAATGAAATGATAAATTAATTTGCAAACAACTACGAAGTTCCAAGACATGATATTTAGTCAAATAATTTTAACATTTTTGCAAATTGAACTAGAAAATTGATTGACGTCATATTCTTATTTTAATTAGAATGTGTATCAATTACCATTAATTGTTTTATTTGTCAACAAAAATTAATTCTACATACAGTAGCAATTGGTCTTAAAAGATTTAATAGATTATAAAATAGCAAACAATATATAGAACATTAAATCAAAATAGAAGTATAAGATGATCTATTCAAAAATAGACTTGTAGAAATTTGCATTCATGATTAGCTTTTTAAAAATGCATTAAAATCATAATGCACTATTTGATTATATTTGTAGAAAATGTAGATTTTAGGAGTCATTACAGTGGCATGTTAAAATTGAAAGTCTATGCTATTACCATTTAAGTGTTGTCAAAAAAAGTTAACGTAAATTTAATAAAATCAAAATGAGAGTACTGTATATACCAAATCGAGAAAATGATTTGTAGTACATAAATATTAATTGTACTACATAATTATTATTTAATTACACTGTATATTCCCTCTATTTTTTATTATATGCTACATCTGAAATTCAAATTTAAATAAACGTCAAAATGTAATTAGAAAAATACATTTTGATTTTTGCTTATATTTAAGTGTAGAATTTTAAAAGAATTCTCAAGTATTATTATGTAAATATCATATTTATATCCTAATTTTATTGGTAATATGTATATTATATATAACATACTTCTATTTTGATTTTTGATGCAGTAAACCACGAAAAACATTTCTTGTATTTTTTATTTATTTTTTTATTTTAAAATAAATGATAAATTTCACCATAATTAATTTACACAATTATAAAATCTCGAGTTGAAATTCATGATATTCAACCTAACAATATTAGCATTTGACAGTTAAGTTAAGGTTTAAGAAAATTCGTTGTATCCTGTGATCATAGTGATATTGTACCCGTGTCCATTCAACATAGGCTCCACGCTTGGAACCTTAAACTCTTTAGTATTTAATCATATTTGTACGTTGCTTTTATTTGGTTCAATTTTGTGGTCTAAATAAATATTTAATATATTTTGGCTTCTTAAAAAAAGTTTGGATTTGAATCAATATAGTAAGAGTAAAATATATTTTTGTAGATATAAATATATCATCTTTATTTTTTTATTGCAACGGATATCAACTTTCATTTAAATTCATATAAAGTATTCTTCAAATTTTTGGCCCCCGTATATTTTTTGCTACCAATTTTAGTGTTACTTTGAAATTTCAACTTAATAATAATAAGGGATTGTCTAATATGGACCTACTCCAAAGTTAGACCTTTCTATGTTTAGTAGATTTTGATAAATATTAGGCAAAATATATTATGTACTTTAAGTAAAAAAACATCAAATTAGTTGTCTCAATTTTTTTTTTAATCGTGTTAGTCCTTTATGTTTGTAAAAATTATTTTTTTTTTTAATCGTGTTAGTCCTTTATGTTTGTAAAAATTATAATGTCGAATAATTTGTATTCCTAACATCACTTCAGACTCACTTTAGTGAGAGATTTTTAAAATTGTAGTATGAGTTTTGTTATCAATCTTATAAAGAGAAACATAATAAATTTTCATGATATAGATAAAGAAAACTTTGCATTTAATTTAAAAAACTCTAAAATGAATTTCATTTGAATTCTCTATTGTTTAATTATTTTTTAAAAAGGTCATTGAGAATTTATGTTTTTATAATTATTGCAATCAAAATCCCTTAAAAATTACATGAGTTTATTAGAAAAATTGAGAGAATTTTATTAATTTGAAATTAGGAATATCGGTGTAAACATTTACAACAAACTTGGCACCAAAATAAAGATAAATGATTAATCTATTATTTTGTCTAATTTAAAAGATTGCGGAGTGTATTTTACTTAAATATTATGTTCGTTCTCCATTTTTTATTATGATAAAATTCATCATTCAATAAAACTAGTAAAGTCCTACCTTGAACATTTTTTGAGAAGCCTATAATAAAAATAATATTATAACGTGCGTGTCATCAACCAAATTTAGAAAGAAATAAACACTTTTTAAGTCTCCACCTATATATTGTTATAAGAATATAAAGTTTTCTTTTTAGTAACAAAAAAAAGAGAAAAGAAAAAGAAACCTAAAAACAACTACTCCCTAGGAAAATCAATTCTCAAAGCATATGCAAGCAAATGAGAAACAAGCTCCACCGACGAAGATTGGATAATCTTTAGAGAATCAAACTGAGAAGATTTCTTTTTTTTGGCAAAAAAGTCGGTGTATCGATTTTCGTCTCTAAGAAAATGTTGTAACTCCACACTCCAGTTCTTACACAGATCAAACATAATGTCTTACAAAATAACATCAGACGCGTGGAATAGCTAAACCATTTATTTTACTAATTTTATAACAAGACGGGAGTACGAATAATAGATAAAATTAAGAATTTGTAATCTCCAAGTAATTTGCCTTACAAAATGGCTAATAAATCTTCATGAAAGATATTAGTATAGCCAATGTGATTATGAAAACCAAAGATATAAAGTTTCCAACTAAAATAAGACAAAATTCATGGATAATAAAATGGAAACTAAAAAACAATTAGGCAACGTATATTATTTTAAGAAAAATATAAAAAAAAATAATCAAAAAAAGAAAAAAAATTTAATAAAAAAAGAAAAGAAAAAACTTATAAATATTAACCACCAAACTTCATTTTACAAATAAAACTTTGATTTTTTGCCGCCAACCAAATAATCAAGTAACTTGTTTAACAAAATATCTACAATATGTGTAGAAAGTATGTATAGAAGAACAAAATTATAATAATTTTGTCAAAAAAAAAAAAATAAAAGAACAAAATTATAATTTTCGTAGGAAACAATCTATAAGGTAGTGTTAGTAGAAGATGACAAAATTATGAAGAAAATACATTGGAAAAAACAATAAAAATTATAACTTTTGATCTACAAATTCCATTTCACTTAAAAAGTGAATTCTCGTCTGAGTTAAATTTGTAAACGCACATAATATTAATGTAAGAAAAAAAAATGGATCTCATAGCAAATGTGATTATTTAGAGACCAAGTAAAATAGTAGTAATGCTACATACCAAAATAAAATCACTAATGTCTCTCATTTGAATTTTAATGAGAATTGAATGTGTCTTTAACATCTAAGTGCAAACAAAACTATATATAGCGCATACACTTTAATCAGTTTTGTAAAATATATAATTTTACTAATGTAAAACGTCATTAGGTTTGAAGCAAATAATATTGAAATAATGCATTCATGAATTTATAAATATATTTCCTTAAGTAGATCTAATTAATTTGAAAAACAATACTAAGTTTTTGTGACAAAAGCATGTGAATTTTTTTAATACTAAGTTGTTTTTTGACATTAATAATATTTTGTTGACAAAATACAGTCTCGGGCCTTACTTTTTATGGGAAACTAATTATACTACGTTCCCTACTTTTTGAACAAAAATTGAGCATGCTATTATCACAGTGGCATATAAATGATCCAAATTAGCTATTAAGCTTTACCAACTTTTGAAGTTATACTCTGATCTTAAGCAATGACTAAGCCTTTGTTTATGTTTATTGTGCTACCTCTTCTTCTATCTTTGATGTGTCAAGAGATTTCATCATTCCCTTTATTTAAAATTTTAGGTATAAAAATTTAAATTTTATAGAGTATTTTACTTAAAATTCAAAATATAAAATCCCAAGTTTTTCAGAGTTATTATCTCCGTCTTATTTAGTCATTACACCATTAATATGAAAAATGAATTGATTAATAAAAATTTATTCAAGCATTAATAAAAATATTGAAAATTCAATATTTATTTTTTTTAAATAAATTTGAAAATAAAATAAATAAAAAGTTAAAGAAAATAAACATCTTAATAGATAAAAACCATTATTTAAATCAACTCACACGCAAAATTGGGATTGAACTGCTCATATCCGATCAAGACTCAATTCTAAATATTTAAAATTGTAAAATTTAAATTTAAAATATATTAAATTTTAAATCAACAAACAAATATAGATCTTATCAAGTTAAATATTTTTTACTCAAATCAAATACATGACTTGCATAGATTTTTAATGAAAAATTTCTGACGGTAAATATACTGTTTTATTTGTAAACAAAACAAAACAAAAAAGTTAAATAAAAAATAATATGAGAAGTGTATAATCTGATTCCTCTTTTATGTGGAGAGGAGATTTTCTTACTTTCCCTATCTTCCATTTACGTTCACTCAGTATTATCCATTCTAGTACCTGACAGAAGTTGATATCATCAAATAAAAATGACAAGTTGATTTCCTTATAAAAAAAATCATCAAATAAAAATAACAAGTTGATTTCCTTATCAAAAACTCATTAAAAACGGTATTTATATTTCCTTTAATTGTTTTACGTGCATTTCTGTTAGAATATTTTTGTATGTATTGTATTAGAATATTTTGAATTTATGTTAAAAATAAATTGAAATTTATAGTTAGAAGCGTGTAGATTAAAAAAATATAAAAGTCCCACTAAAAATATCACACATTATTAATAGTGTTTATAAAATAGGACTATGAACGTTAGATATTATTTATTGTACCGAAAAAAGAAAAAAATTATTATTATTATTATTTGTGTGTATTTTATTTTCTTCTCGGAATTTTATGCGTTTTACCCGTTCTTTTTTTTTTTTTCCTTTCTCAAATTTCTCGATCAATTTTGCTCCTAATTTTCTCCCTCAATTTTAGTCTGTTATTGTTGATTGGCTACGAAGATTCAGTTTTTACGGGGAGTTACTTGTTTGCTTACTAGTTCAACTCATTGAACTTGTTTGTTTAAGATTTAAAAAAAAAAATTTAATTTTATATTTTTAAAATTGACTTTTATAAAAATTTACTTAAAAAATTGTACTTTAATTCATTCTTTTGAAAAAAAAATAATTTTAACATTTAATAACTTAAATATTTTAAAGATTTTAATATGACAAAAATTAATTTTTTTCTAAAAAATTTTCAAAAATGATTTTTATATAGAGTTTCTTAAAATAGCTTTTTATTTTAATTATTTTTTGAAATTTCAGTATCCAAAAAGAGTTATATAAAATAGATAAAATATTTAGAATTATATTTTAAGATAAACTATTTAAATTAATTTTTTTCAAAATTCTTTTTTAAGAATGTTATAACAAAAATATAAAATACTATAAAAATAATTTTCTTAAAAATCTTTAACAATCAGAGCCATTATTTAGGAGTTTTTGCTTACATAATTCTCCTATAAATAGAGAAGAACTATCTTATAAATACTGAATTATGGTTTAGAAAACACATAAAAAAACTCTAAAATCTCTCGCATCCAGGTACCCTTTTACCTTATAAAAATTTCTTTTTTATTGGAATCGAGAAAAGTAAGTTACTGAGTTTTTAGGCTTTTCTTTACTAGTTCAGTGTATGACACGATGAGGAACTAGATTATTAGTAGTGCATGATGAATATTTAATACTAGTAGTAGTATAAAGTGTGGATGAATATTCACTAAATTCACCATTAATTTAGTGGATTTCTTTATTGCATTCTTGATTCTTGATTCTTGATTCTAATATAAACATTATTTTTCAGAATATCATTTTTTTTTTTTGACATTGTTGCTGGAGACGAAACTTGCAAGTAACATACCACCATAAATCTGAGTTATTAATATCTTCTCATTTATTTAGTTGTTTTTTTTCTTCCCTTTTTATTGTATACTATCATACTTTTTTGGAATTTATTTTCGATCACTAGTTTTATCTAGTTATGTTTTTTCCTTTTCATTATCTTCTAATATACAGTTCGAAATGCAAACCTATGATTGAAAATTTTGTTGAATCATTAGATAAACAAGGTGCAGAGCTATGTCACGTAAACCCAACAACATTCGTCCTACCATAAGACAAAGCAGCATTGTCTTCCCTTCTTCTGAAGATGTTAGTTTTATCATCAATCCGTCTTTTATTCCTCTCATCAAGAGATCTTGTCAATTTGGTGGGTTACTTTCTGAAGACCCCCATATGCATATATACAATTTTATACGGATTTCTGATACCTTCAAAAAGGAGAATATCTCTGAAGATGGTATTAGATTGCGATTATTCCCTTTTTCTCTAAAGGACCGTGCAAGTTCGTGGCTGAGGTCACTACCTGCCGGATCAATCACAACATGGGATGAGGTCGTTAATAAGTTCTTCGCCAAGTATTCTCCACTTCAAAATTGGTCAAGTTGAAGAGCGATATAGTTACATTTTCTCGGCTTGAGTCTGAATCATTATATGAGGCGAAGAATCGGTTTCAAGACTTGTTGAGAAGATGCCCTGACCATGGAATTTCAGATTGTCGTCGTATTTTCTTTGAAGGTTTGGTATCTCCTAACCATCCATCATTTCTTGATGTCGCTATTGGTGGCTTTTTAAGAGAATATAAACCTACCGATGCTTATGATTTGATAGATGAGATGGCGTCTATCAATTACCCGTGTCAACTTGACAGATATGTGATGAAGAACTTGCTTGGTTTTCCTCTATCAATAACCAATGTCAACTTGACACGCATGTGATGGAGAAAGCACACATGTCATTGGAGAAGCTCTTTAATAGATGAGATGACCTCTATCAATAAAATCAGCGTCATACTTTACATAAATTCTCAGTTATTGTTTAGTCCTTACAAAAATTTCATCTACTTTTCGTCAATAGTCCTTACAAATTTTCGTTTTCATTTTGTCTCTGATTTTAATTCGTTTTCATTTTATGTCCCTAATTTTAAATTAACTATTGTGTATCTTTTAAATTTTTGGATAATTTTTTGTAATAATATTTAGCACATGTTTAACAACTTGCTTACAAAAAATTAGAATTTTTCAACTAATGATGAATTAAATATGAATTTTTAAATTTTTTATAATAAACAATTCATATTTAATTTTTCGTTTGCTAAAAACATTCTAAATTTTTGTGAGAAATTTTCTTATAATGTCTTAAAAAATTAGTGCAAAATATCATTAAAAGTTTTTTTTTTGAAAATTTTCTTATAATGTCTTAAACATTAAATATTAGTGCAAAAAATCATTAAAAAATTTGATATATATTTTTTGTTACCAATTTTAGTCATAGCTTTTAAATTTTAACTTAATAATAATAATCGATTGGCTAATATGGACCTACTCCAAAGGTAGACCTTACTATGTTTAATAAATTTTTATAAATATTAGACAAAATACATCATGTAGTTCTTTAAGTAAAATAAAAAATCAAATTATTTTTTGTATCATGTTAGTCTCGTGTGTTTGTAAAAATTATAATGTTGAATAATTTTTAGTCTTAATGTGTCATTTCAGACTAATTTTAGTGGGAGATTTTAAAAATTGTACTATGAATTTTGTTATCAATCTCATAAAGGGCAACATAATAAATTTTCACTTGATTTTATGTTTTAGATAAAGAAATCTTTGCATTTAATTTTAAAAAAAAAACCCTAAAATGAAACTCATCAAATTTTCTCTTGTTTAATTACTTTTTAAAAAGTTGATTGAAGATTTATATTTTTATGATTATTGCAATCAAAACCCCTTAAGAATTACATGGGTTTGAAACTAGGATTGTCAGTGTAAACATTTACAAACACAAATGATAAACTTGACACCAAAATAAAGATAAATGACGTATATTTTACCTAAATATTATGTTCGTTCTCTATTTTTTATAATTATAAAATTCATTTTCACTAAAAATAGTAAAAGTTTACCTTGAACATTTTTTGAGAAGTCTATAATAACAATAATATTGCAACATGCATGTCATCAAACCAAATTTAGAAAGAAATAAATATTTTTAAAGTCCCAAACCATATATTGTTATAAGAATCTAATTTTTTTTTTGGTAAGATGAGATAATATTTAGAAAGTCAAGCTCAGAAGATCCATTTTTGGCAAAAAAAAAAAAAGTCAACGCATTGATTTCTTTCTCTAAGAAAATGTCGCAACTCCACAGTCTAGTTCTTATACAATTCAAGCTTAATGTCATGCAAAACAACAAATGCGTGAAATGGCTAAACCATTTCTTTTACTAATTTTATAGCAAGACGGGAGTCCAAATAATAGACAAGATTAAGAGTTTTTAATCTCTAAGTAATTTTCCATACAAAATGGCTAATAATTGAGCATGAAGGTTATTATTATAGCTAATGTGATTATGAAAATCAATAATATAAAGTTTAGAACCAAAATAAGAAAAAAATTGATGGATAATAATATGTAAACCCAAAAACAATTAGGCAAAGTATATTATTTTAAGAAAAACATAAAAAAATAATCAAAATATAAAAGAAAAAACTTGCAAATATTAACCACCAACTTTCATTTTACAAATAAAACTTTGCTTTTTTTGCCTCCAACCAAATAATCAAGGAAGTTGTTTAACAAAATATCTATGGTATGTATAGAAGAGCAAAACTATGATAATTTCGTAAAAAAAAAAAGAACAAAATAGTGTAGTAGAAGAGAACAACATTACGAGGAAAATTCATTAAAAAAACAATAAAAAATAATAACTTTTGATCCACAAATTCCATTTCACTTGGAAATTGAATTCCCATGTGAGTCAAATCTGTAAACACACATAATATTAATGTAATAAAAGAAATGTATCTCATAGTAAGTGTGATAACATCCCGTATTTTCGAGACATTAACTAATAAAATTTTAAACATAAAGAGATAAATTCGTTTTTTTTATAGATTATCTTAAATACTCATTTACTTTAAAATCAATCAATAACTTATTTAATTGTATTTTCAAAAATAATGAATCAAAGGCAATTATAAAAAGTAATCTTAATGCGTAAAACAAAATAAACTTATAAAGTCAAAACTTTTGGTGTTTTACTATCCAAAAATAAATTCTAGTGGTCATAACTCTAGACGCTTGTGAAAAACTCTCCCAAAAAGTCTAACGCCACTACAAAAGTATTTTGGAGCCTCCAATTGCATGTTATTGTGTATCCTGACATTTCTCCTACTAGATTGTCCCGCAACACTATTTGCTCGAATAATACTATATGCGACGTCTTGTCAAATGTAAGGGTCATCTCCAAAGAACAAATACAGAGCAAATAAACATGCATATATATTTCTTGTAGCGAGCTATAAATAAATCATATAGTTCATTTAACAATTAAAATCTTGAAGCACCAAAGATACCAATCAAACAAAATGAATGATGACTCTTTATCATATGCATATTTTCCCACTGCTTTAGTCTTATTTATCTTCAAACATTAGTTAAATTAAGAATTTATTTGATATATTTGGTTGATTTTTGTTTTTTTGAATTAATAAAATGTTGTATTTTTATTTCATTGATTAAGTAGGAATTTTTCATAATTTTACATTGCATTTTGTTTTAAGTGCAGAGCTGAATTTTGGTGAGAAATCAACATGATGCATGTGGAGTATTTCAGCCATATCTGGAGTTTTAGAGGTCCAATTGGAGTCAAACCAAGTGCAAATGAAAGCTAAGCTTCATATCTACAACTTTCATGAAGACAACGGGACCAAATTTAGACTCAAAAGATACGAAAAATGCAAAATACGTTAGACAACAGATGTTGTGCGCCTGGGGTGCGCCTGAAGCGCATTTCCAGCCATTCAACACTGTCAATACGCGCCTGGAGCGCGTTTCTTGCACGTGGGGCGCGCGACGCGCATCAACATTCATAACAACGCAATTTTTGACTGTTTAGGGATCTTTTTGACTCTTGGGAAGTTGGGAGACTTGTGCCCTAGCATAGAAACTCAAAGATGACTGTTTTTAACATCATTGGAGCAGTTTTATCAAGAATCATTCATGAATCCTTCTTGTAACTCTTCTCTAATCCCTATCTTTTGTATCTCTGTCATGGGTAACTAAACCCTATTTGTTAGGGATGAGTGTAACTATATGAAACCCTTATTTTTCTAATTTGATTTCTAGTTATATGGATGAGTTTATTGAATTATTTTTCTTATCTCTGTGCTTAATGCTTTTTATTGCTTGATCAACATTAAAATGTTCTACGATTTGTATTTTGAAACCGAAGTGGACTTTACGAATGCTTGAGATAATAAATTCATGAATTTGTAGTCTAGGGATAAATTGAGGTCATGAAACCAATTAAATTAGTTGCAAAGCAATAATTTACAAGAGAATTTCTATACGCTAATGCTTAATTCTAATCTTAAATCTACTAAGGAATTAGGGGTTACTTTGGAATTAAAGGTTCTATCACTAAGACATTAGGGCAAGAATAATAAAGAGAATTCGGTAATAATTCAATAAAGGAATTCAATAACTAGGATCAAATTAAACACCAAGGTTGGATTCGAAGTGAAACTCATCCCTGACATTTTTCTCATTATAAAGGATCAATTTTATTACAGTTGTTAATTTTAATTGTTATTTCAATCAATCTGGAAACTTTTTGTTCAATTTTAGTAATTAAATATAATTCAATAGTAAAACGCAATCCTTGAGTTCGACACTCGGTACTACCGTTTTATTATTACTTGCAACGATTCAGTACACTGGCTGAAACGCTATCAATGAACAAATCATATTTGTTAGATTATATGTCAATACATAATTCCAAAATATTACCACCTTGTAGAGAAAAGAGTCTCACTATTGGACAAATGCTCTTCAGAGTTTCATGTTCAATACTCCACTGTTGAATATTTTTATGAATCACATTGTTTTTTCGAGAAACTATCGTCACATACTTGTGACTAAGTCCAAGTTACCAATACATGCATGAATGTCCTCATCTTAATTAGTAACAAAATAGATCACTCAACCAGAGTATCCAAAACTATTTAAGGTTGTCCTAAACTAACTTAGTTTTGACATAAAGTCATAACATTAAGTAACCATCCGTTACCAATCAAAATACGCAAATTGCTTAATCTCAAAACATCACTCATAAACATGTAATTCATATAACACACATATTTGAAGATAACACACAAACAAAACCAATATCCCAGTGCACTTATATCACATATAATTCAAGTAGGAAAGTGAATGGAGTGATGCCCTTACCGTTACCAAAGTTGTTTCTAGAGTTATGTGTCACAAACTCTTGTTCAACTTGATTCACACCTTCAAATAAGTAATAATTAATTTAGTATTTAATTGTCTTTCAACTATTACTCCTACTCAAAAATGTTTTAGAATTTTTTGAGAAAAGTAAATTTTAAGAAAAAAATCTCAATTAACAAAACATTGGACCTATAAGCGTTCTCACTTAAGCCAACAAATATTAATAAAATAATAGATCGGACTTTAAAAACTTTATTTCAATACGAAACCTAATATTATGGACTTAATATGAGATTTTTTAAAGAGACTTTAGACTATTTGGCTTTATTGACATACCTAGTCTGGTGGGGCATGGACATCATAACGTTATTCATTGCAAAATAAATTAAGAAAAAAAATATGTGTAACCATCTAAACACAAAATAGACACTTTAAGATACAAAGAAATAGAGGTAATAATATGATATATGTGATATGTAGATGATTTAATAGAAAGAGAGATAGAAAGAAAATGAGATGTTGAATATATGTAGAGAAATTGTGGGTCTACAAATATAAAAATAGAACCATATCCTTCCTTTGTATAGATAAAAAATATATATAATGTTAGATATCTCGTTTAGTTAATTAAGTTGGTTAATTAATTATATTAGTTAGTTATGCAAAGGCATGCTGTCATGCTAAAAATCATCTGCACGAAACGCGTGTATGCATAAGGGAGTGGTTACTAAAGTAGACTTTTGGTTTTTTCACGCAAGAGGATTGATGTTTATCAGCTCATCCTCTAATTTTTAGAGGAGGACATTATGACTTTCAGTAAATTAGAGGACATTATGACTTTCAGTCATAAGAATTTTGACAAATTAAACAAATTTAATTTTAATGCAATTAAATAATTAATATTTATAAACTATTTAATGTATTTAGACAATTTTTGAAAAGTTAATGATTGAGAGATTTTCCAAAATAGTTTTAAAATGATCCTCCTAAAGAGGTTTGGTGAAAATATCAGCTATTTGATTTTCAGTTTCAATTAAAATTAATTCAATATCCCCCTTTTGAACATAATCTTGTATGAAATAATGTTTAATTTCAATATGTTTAGATCTAGAATGTTGTATGGGATTTTTTTGAAAGATTAATAGCACTAGTATTGTCAAAGAGGATGAGTATTTTGGTGTACCTTAGCGAATAATCTTCAAGTTGATTTTTTACACATAGTATTTGAAAACAACATTGTGTAACTGATACATAATCAGCCTTTGTAGTTGATAGGGCAATGGTGTTTTGTTTCTTGCATGATCAACTTATGAGAGATTTTCCAAGAAATTGACAAGCTCCACTTGTACTCTTTCGTTCCACTTTGTCTCCTGCATAGTCAACATTGCAGTATGATGTGAGATCAATGTCTTTACATTTTTTATACCATAAACCCATATTTGTTGAGCCAACAAGATATCTGAGAATTCTTTTTACAACTGTGAGGTGTGACTTTTGTGGCGAGGATTGGAATCTGGCTCACAGACCAACTGCAAATACTATGCTAGGTATGTTAGCTGTTAAGCATAGTAATGATCCAATCATTCCTCTATACTCCTTTTCTGATATAGGAGTTCCTCCATCATCTTTGTGTTACACTGAGGATGGATGCATAGAAGTTCCCATAATTTTTGCTGACCCCATGTTGTATTTTTTGAGCATATCTTTGGTGTATTTCTCTTGAGAAATGAAGATGCCAATTTTTAATGGTTTGATTTGTAAACCTAGAAAAAATTTCAGTTCTCCCATCATGCTCAATATGAATTCACTTTGCATGAGGTTAGAGAAATCTTTACACATACTTTCATTTGTTGACCCAAAGATTATATCATCAACATATATCTAAACAATAAGTAAATCCTCTTTAAGAGTTTTCTTGAAAAGTGTTGTATCGATATGTCCTCTTGAGAAGCGATTGTCTTTTAAAAATGAACTCAACCTCTCATACCAAGCTCGAGGAGCTTGCTTTAATATTTAAAGAGCTTTAGATAGTTTGAATACATGATTAGGCTTCTTTTTGTTCATAAAACCAGGAGGTTGGTGAACATATACCTCATCATTTAAGAAATCGTTCAAAAAGGCACTTTTAACATCCATTTGGAAGAGTTTGATATCTTTATGAATGGCATAGGCCATAAGTATTCTAATGGCCTCAAGTCTAGCAACAGGAGCAAATGTTTCATCGTAATCAATTCCCTCTTGTTGGTTGTAACATTGTGCCATCAGTCTTGCTTTATTTATGACGACTTCTCCATCCTCATTTAATTTATTTTTGAAGATCCATTTAGTTCCAATGATGGATTTATCTAGAGAATTGGGAACAAGATCTCATACTTTGTTTCTTTCAAATTGTGATAATTCCTCCATTATAGCGTTCACCCATGATTCGTCAACTATTGTTTGATCAATTGTTTTTGGTTCAACTTGAGATATCATAACCATAACATTTAAGTTTCTTCTAAATAATTGTCTGATCCTGGCTCCATCTTTTGTATTTCCAATGATTTGGTCAGGAGGATGATGGGTTACTATCTTCCATCCTCTTGGAGGTTGCTGAGAGGTAGAATCAGGATTGTCCTCTTCATTTGGACCTTGTGCTCTAGAAGATGAATGTTGATCTTCTTCGTAATTATCCAAATTATCTAAACACAAGTCATCAAACTCATCAAAAATAACATGCATGGATTCCTCCACACTTTGAGTCCTAAGATTATATATTCTATAACCTTTTGATGATGTGGAGTATCCTAAAAAGATACCTTTATCAGATTTTGGATCAAATTTTCCCAAATGATCTTTATTGGTTAGGATGTAACAACAACATCTAAATATATGAAAGTAAGAGATATTTGGTTTTCTGCCTTTCTATAATTCGTATGGAGTTTTGTTTAAAAAATTTCTGATGGATTCTCTGTTTGAAAAATAGTATGTTGTGTTGATAGCTTCGGCCCAAAAATATTTTTCGATGTTGGCTTCATTTAAAATTGTTCTAGCCATTTCTTGTAGAGCTCTATTTTTCCTTTCAACAACTCTATTTTGTTAAAGAGTTCTTGGACAAGAAAAACTGAGATATTGCATTTTCATCAACAACAAAAAATTTGAAAGATTCATTCTCAAATTCTCCTCCATGATCACTTCTCACAGAGATTGTTTGTTCTTTTTTCATTTTGAATCATTTTACAGAAACAATGAAATGTTTCAAAGGCTTCATCTTTATGTTTTAAAAATAGAACCCAAGTAAATCGTGAGAAATCATCAACAATTATCAATCCATATCTTATTCCACTAAGACTTGGAGTTTGGATAAGACTAAAAAGTTCAATATGAAGGAGTTCGAGAGGATGATTTGTTGAGACAATATTTTTTGATTTAAAAGTGATTTTAACTTGTTTTCCTTTGGTACAAGCTTCACATATTTTGTTTTTCTCAAAATTAATTTTTGGAAGACCTTTCACTTATTCTAACTTTGATAATTTAGAAATGGTGCTTAAGCTTGTGTGACTACCTTTTGTGCCAAATCCATTTATCCTTTTCAATAGCCATAAAACAAGATTCAATAGGTAAATCATCCAGATATAATTCATATAAATTCCTTTTTCTAATTCCTGAAAAAAAAATACTTTACTAGAGGATGAATGTTTAACCTCACATAAAGTAGGTTTAAAAAATACTTCAAACCCATTATCACATAGTTGGCTAATACTCAACAAGCCATGTTTTAAACCATCCACATATTGAACATTCTCAATTTTGGCAGAATTATTTTTTCCAATAATACATGTTCCTTTAATTTGAGCTTTGTCATTATTTCCAAAAGTGACTGATCCTTCATCCTTTATTACCAAAGAAATAAAGCAATACTTATCTCCTGTCATATGTCTTGAGCATCCAATGTCCAAGAACCAAGGTTTTCTTTTGTTGATCAGAGGATGTACATGTGTTAGAGTTTAAAAGTGACTTAGGTACCCATATAGAATTGGGTCCTTGTTGGTTAGTTTTTCCTTTTGTAAGGATTTTCTTTTTGTGATAGCAAGTAGAGTCATAGTGCACATGCTTACGACAAAATGAACATCCCTTCTTGATTTTTTTTCAGCTCTTTTCTTGGCATGGCAATTTTTGACATTATGTCCTGATTTTTTGCAATAAACGAGCTTTAGATTTTAGGAGTATCTTAGAGTTTTCATCAACAATCCATTATACTTGAGGTTTTTCGTTGGAGGTTGGATCTGCATTTTTGATTCGGATGACATGATTCCCATTTTCAACCTAATTCAATGTTTTGTTTGTAATCTTTATAACTTCTTTTTAACCTTTTCGTATAAAAAAATTTCTATTTTCATCTACATCTTTATGTATCATTCGAATTATTGAATAATTTTTTGTAATCATGGTTAAAACATTATAAACACTCCCTTACAAAAATTTAAATTTTTTAACATGGGGTATATTAAATATAAGTTTTCAAATTAAATTATTTTATTTTATTAAATTATTTTTATTAATTATTGGTTGGTTGTACTGTCAAATGTAGAAATTGATGTTTTGCAAGCACCGCTTAAGATAAGTATCTAAAGAGGTATCTATCTTATCACAATCAATTGTTTAATAGAGTTTTTCGTATTGATTTTGTCTTTTCCATAAAAATAATAAAAGTTACAAAATGTCATATGATTATCTAAAAAAATAGTTGTTTTATTGGTACAAAATATTATAGTTAAAAAAATAGTTTTAATTAATACATGATAAAATTGAATGTAAAAAAATTACACTAAATTTTTTTTTTCCTTCTGCTATATAAATAAGTCCATTATTACTTAAATATCATTTTTTTTAAATCTAAATAAAAAAAATTATCGATTAGATTTAGTTTTTATAATATTTTATCGCAAAATCTAAATCAACTCAAACTAATAAAGAATTTGTTGGTCTGGTTTAATCAAATTTATATTTTTTAAAATTTTGCAAAAAATAATTTTTCTTCTTCTAATTTTATAGATTTTTTATACTATTAAAATAGAAATCCTTGTTCTTTAAATATTTTAGCAAGCGACTATAAAAAATCTTTTCATATCACCGACGGCGAGTAGTTTGAAACAAGGAACCTTTCCATATTTGAGTCTGCTCATGATTTGTACTTTGTTGGTGTAGTGTGTATCATTCGTAATGCAATGGCATACACATTATCGATAACACGACCACGACGATTAAGTTGAAATATTAGATTTAGATTATTGAAATGTACTTTTTTGAAACCCGAAGATCAAAGCTCTAACCATTTTCATGTATTTTGAATAATTTGAAGCTCTTAAATTTCCAAATATTTTGGCCCATTTTCTATCTTCTCTATTAAATGTTTGTGGTTTAAATAGAAAGAGTATGAGTTATTTGATGATTAATAGAAGATAAAATTTGTATTTTGTTTTTTTTTTGGCTATGACAATGCTATGTACTGTTCATAGTACTTAGTTTTTAGTTATGTTGTTTATAATGGTTAAACCATAATGACTTTT
>JBBPBS010000276.1:10141782-10163415 GCA_037974835.1 Cicer judaicum
TTATCGAAATAATAAAATTCCAAATAACATTAGAAGAAGGGTTTGCGATTCAGAGTTTTTTTATGGAAGAATACTAAAATATTTACAGTTAATTTTGTGTTAAAAATTGTCATCATTTAATTATATTAGATGTTTATTTTTTGGTTAAAAAAATTATATTTTAATTATATTCAGGTTTAATTTAGAAGTGTTGCCATTTTTGTAATAAAATTTAGATGAGTGAATATTTTAAAATGAAACTATGTTTGTAAGGATATAAACCAAATAAACAAACTTATAAAGATCAAAATAAAAAATGTTGTAATTATAAAGACAAAAAACATATTTAAATTTAATTTTTTTTTCTTTCATTTTAGTCTACTTACTTGTTTTAAGATTATAAAAAATTTATAATATTTAATTAAAAGTCATTTTCTTCAACATATTATTCCGATTAAGTTAAACCAAACCAAATCAACTTGTTCTTTGTAAACATAAAACTCAATTTATTCTTCACAAATTTGGTTTGGTTCGGATTTCAAACGAAATATTGTAAAAATCAACCTAAACTAAATTGATTATTTACCTAACCTAATATTTTGAAAGTTTTCAACAAAACATATATGATATATCATTTAGTCAATATTATACACTTTCATTTAAATTGTGTATTTGAAGAAAACGGTTTAGAAATAATAAGAACAATCATATTATAATAAGTTAGACTAATAATAATAATACGTAAGTTAACAAACTAATACATTATGAAGTCCAACAAATTCAGACATAACAATGAAGCTTTAGACTCCCATATTAAACTCTTTCAACTTGATAATTGAATGAACCCTTACAATATATTTCAAGTGCAATATTGAATGCCACAATTAGAATTCAATATGTGCTATTGAGGAAGTGAAAAATTGAATGAAAAAGAATTACACTAAAATTTATTTTTTTTTCTTTTTTTTTTCTTCTTGTATTTGAATAAGTCTCATATTACTTAATTATCATTTTTTTTTAAATCTAAATAAAAAAAATTATCGATTTAATTTAGGTTTTACAATATTTTATCACAAAATCTGAATCAAATCAAAGTAATGAAGAATTTGTTGGTATGGTTTAATCAAATTTATATTTTTTTAAATTTTGCAAAAAATAATCTTTTTTTAATTTTATAGATTTTTTATACAAAACAGAGGAAACAGAGAGGAATAGAATCAGCAAGTACACAAAAATAGTGTTGTTCTGTTTCTGCTTCGCCATTAGTAACAGCTCCTAACTTCAAAACGATACAAATTGAAAAGTGAGAGAGTTTGTGAAGACGCGGAGAAACGATCACTGGCAGAAACACGGTCACCGGAGATAAGTACAAAAAAAACAGTATATGTAACCGATTGTTAGGAACTGTCTGGAAGACAACCTTCTCTGTGAAATGAATGACTTATTGATTGATTTAAATTTTTATTATATTTAGTTTTTTAATACAAAATTATTATATTGAGTTGATTAAATGAACCACCGGATTATGATTTATTTATCAATTTTGCTTTCCACCCTCCTTAAATTACTTTCCACATTCCTCAATTTTTTTTAAATCTAAAATACCTTTATCTCTTTATTTAATTAATCACTCATTTTTTATCTTCGTTATCTTCATCTTTATTACCTACCAACTTCAATCTTCTTTAATATTCTTCAATCATTTTGATATATTTGATGTTCAAAAATCTTGAATCATTTTGAACATCTTCATCATCTTCATCATCTTCATCATTATAGTGAATTAAATCAACTAAGTGTGTATTTTTATAGCTAGTAATTTTTTTCAAATATGGGTTTCGTACGTGAACTCAAATCACGTAGGTTTACGTGAACTGAATTCACGTACCTGATGAAATTAAGAAAATTTAGATTGTACGTGAATTAGATTTACGTACCCCTCCAATTAAGTTTGCGTATCGTAATTGAGGTTTGAAAATGATATTAAATATGTGAACTGAGATGATGTAGATGTACGTAAACTCAATTCACGTAGCATATATGTGAATTGAATTCACGTATACATACGTGAACTCAATTCACGTATAGGATGAAAATTTGTAAAATGCCAGTCATACGTGAATTGAGTTCACGTAGGTTCACTTGAATTCAATTCACCTATGTGTTACGTGAATTGAGTTCACGTACACATATGCATTCTCAGTTCACGTAAAGGTTATAAACATTGAATTTTTGACTTTTTTTTTGTTTATTGTGTTTAGGAGTTAAGAATTTTTATGTTATATTTATGTAATTTATTGGATGCAGTTATATGGATGAAGGGGGAGATAACAATGACGAAATGTATGAAGTTTTGGAACCTGATGATTTTGAAGAAATGTATGATAATTTGGATCCTGATTTTAAACAAATGTGTTATGATGTGGAACATAATTTTGACACTATGAATGACAGAGTTGAACCCGTTATAATTGATTTGACTGATGTGTTTACAACCGACATGATGTTTGATATATAAGATGAATTATTGAAATAGGCTAGAAATGTTAGAAGGGAAAATGGAATTGTTGTTGTGATTTTTAGATCTGAAACTGCGACCGCACGACCAATAACAAAGACAAAATTAATTCTTGGTTGTCTTAAGATGAGAAAAATGCACTTGGTGATATGACAAAGAACTTTGTAAAACCAAAAAAACATTTTAATGACATTGAGAGATCACAATGTTAAAAGTTTGACAACAATAAAACAAGTTTACAATGCACGTCAAGCATATCGTTCATAACTTAGAGGTAATAGAACAGAAATGCAACATCTTTTGACATTGATGAAACGCGAAAAATATGTCTATCGATATAGGAAAGTAGAGGGTTCAGATGAGTTGAGGGACATATTTTGGGCCCATTCAGACGCTATCACTCTTGTAAATAATTTTCACATAATATTGATTATGGATAACACTTACAAGATCAATAGATATCGAATGCCATTACTTGAGATTATTGGTGTTACATCTACTGAAAAGACATATTGTGTGAGATTTGCATAACTACAGTCTGAGCATGTTGATAATTTCACATGGGAACTACAAATGGTAAAAGAACATATTACAAGTGGTGAAGTTGAAGCCATCGTTATTGATAGAGACCTTGCTTTGATAAACGCGGTTGAAAATGTTTTTCCAAAAGCAGTGAATTTATTATGCTTGTTTCATATATGCAAGAATGTCAAAGTCAAGTGCAAGATAACTGTGTTTCCAAAAAAGAAGCAAGTGCAAATAATGGAGGCATGGGAGGCTCTTATTTACATCGACTACGTCGATGTTTCCACCAGTTGCCAAGGTTAAAACAAAAGGTGCACCAAAAAAAGGAAAAAGTAAGGTATCAAAAAGAGATAAATCAACCAAGCGTGATCCATCTTGGTGGGAGTATATGGATGCAAGTGTTCGATGTAGTGGCACAAATTCATGTAGCACTATTGATATCAGTAAAGTAGAAAACATCACAACTCGACCATCAGTCCAAAAGCTCACACCTCAACCGTCAATCCAAAAGCTTACACCTCGACCATTAGTTAGCAAAGTTCAACAACCAAGAGTTCTCGTCTTCAAAGACTGGTTGCCGGTTGAAATTCATAATTTCATAGATGACATTATTGATGTCGGTGATGATGGTAATTGTGGATATCGTGCAGTCTCAGCTTTACTTGGAATGGGTGAGAACTATTGGGCATTCATCTGTCAACAGTGTGTGATAGAGCTTCAAGAGTTCATGCCTCATTACGAGATACTATTTGGTGGAGAAAATTATGTTCGACAACTTATACACAATGTGTATGTTGAGCAAGTTGCATCGAAGGATAATTGGATGACACTTTCAGAAATGGGATATGTGATTGCTTCAAAGTTTAACGTGGTTGTCGTCACATTATCACTTAACCAATCATAAACATATTCCCCTATACCACCAGCAAGTAATTTGTGGAAAAGATATTGCAATGAAGAAGCACGGCAATTGGGAGGATATTTACAAGGATCGCATGCAACATTGATTGCAGATATTTCCACAAACTATAAATGAAGTTATTGTAAACTGAATTGATAACATTTAATGAAGTTGTTTAATTAATTAACTTGTTTAATTATTTTTTCAGGATATCCGTCATCTGCTTCAGGGTGGGCCTTATCCGCATGGACCTCTTCAGGTTGGGCCTCATTCGGTTGGTCCTCTTCTGCTTGCCCCTATTTTGCTTGTGCCTATTCTGCTTGTTGCTTCCATAATCTTCATTGTTCACGCAATTCAAGTTGAGCACGGTGAGCCCGTGCAGAAGCGGTTGGTCTAACACGACGACTATTAGGCCCTTCGTCGAGTATAACACGACCGTCTCTATCAGTAAACATTGTCCGCACCATTTCTACATAAACAAATCATAATCATTATCAAAACAACATAACAATATAACATTTATGCAAGTCCAGAAACATAAGGACAACATCAACCTATGTGAACTGAGTTCACATACGTGAATTCCACAAGAAAACCATCAACTTATGTGGACTGAGTTCACATACGTGAACTTCATCAGTCTACATGAACTCCACAAAAAACCAGCTTACGTGAATTGAGTTCACGTACGTGAACTTCATCAGTCTACGTGAACTGAGTTCACGTATGTGAACTCCATCAACTTACGTGAACTGAGTTCACGTCCACATATGTGATCTAAGTTCACATATTGGATTTCAGTTCACGTAGCTGAACACATTCATTGTACGTGATCTGAGTTCACGTTTATCACCTAAAAATACCATCAAACCCAGAAAACCCTTAAAACACCCATAAACCCAGAAAACAGATCTTCATTCAACAACAACCATTCATTCAAAAATGCCGATAGTTAAGCCCATAATTCCAAAATGCATACAGTTAACCCAAAAACGAAAAACAACAATGGCTTACTTGATTGATTGAAGATGTTTGAAGTGATTCAAGATAGTGTTGACGGTGTTCAAGATGGTGTTCAAAATGATTGCTAACTTGATTGAATATTAAATTGAGTTTATAGTTGAAAATGAATGAAAAGATTGAAGAACGTAGATGATTGCTAACTTGTATATTTTTTTTCATTGGATATTAATGACAATATATATATATTGACTAATAAGATTAATAATATAATTTTTAGGAATTAATATAGTTTTATATTGAAAAAATATTGGATCATTCACGTAATCAAAGAAAAATGGATGAGTCCAATGAACAACAAATGAAATAAAATCACCTAAATTTTACAAACTATTTTAAAAAATAAATAATTCATATAAAATTTTTAGTTTTTAAATTTTAAAATACTAAAATAGAGTTTTTAAGATGTGAATCAAATTAAATTTATCTGTTTTATTTTATTAGTTTTAAAATATATAATATTAAAAATAATTTTACACAACAGTTTTTAGAATCAAGTAATTCAAATACATTTTTTTAGTTTTTAAATTTTAATATACTAAAATAGAATTTTTAGTATGTGAATCAGATAAAACCCTTAATGTGATGTTTTCATTATGTCTTCTCCAATTATATTATCATCAATCTCTAACATTCAATCAAAGAAAGCTTATTTTAGGCTAATATTAATATCTCTAATGCCAATAATTACGAGTCTCATATTTGTATATAATAATGTAACTATTATTTAGAATAATATTAAAGATATTATGAGCTTTTTTCTACTACAATATGAAGAGTTAATAGTAGCAAGAATCATTGAATCGCATATTGTCTTTTGTTTTTGGAATAACGAACATAAAGTCTCATCTGGAAACAACTTCACCACAGAAGAAATATTCAAACTTCCATCATTATACATTAAAACAACATTATATATATAAATACAGTATTTTACAAAATTTTGAATTATTATTTGTTTTAATTAACTAGTATATTATACTATTTACTAGTTAAACAATCTATATATAAATTTATCATATTTATATAAGATTAATTAATCTGACCTACAATTTTGCGGACCCACACCAAGACATGCATCAAGGATTATATTTAAAATATGCTTTTATGGATGAATGTGCCTAACTTTAACTTTAACTTTTTATTTTCAAATACAAATTAATAATATTAATAAGGATTATATTTGAATAAATAAATATATCTAAAATTTTAAATTTGAACTTAGACATTTTTAAAAAAATATAAAGAAAAATTATTTTTTAAAAGACATTGGTATGATATTCGATATCATGTCGCCGCGGCGGAATACATCGATCAAGGCGACGGATATCCACCTCGCGATGATTATAATTATGAATATGATTTCGATAGAAACATAGTGATATCCCAAGTCCTGGTGCTGGTCACTGATGAAGTTAGTATTGATCTATGAAGGCCTTTTTGTTAATATGTTTTTGTGGTAACTACTTATACTGGGATCATATATCCATAAGTTTCCTATATATAGATGTGGTATGTGGGTTTTTTTGTTTTGTTTATTACTTATAATTGAATTGATGATTAGATAAGACTTATACATTTGTTCTTTTACATATGGTGAGGAGATGAAATATTATTGGTTGTATATTGTAGTTTTGTCAAAATAAATAATAGTATTGTTGTTTTGTAGGCATTTGAATTGCAATCCAGTTCTTAAACGTTCTTCTATTTAATTTTTTATTTTTGTCAATTAGTTGCCATATTTAGTGGTGTTTTCACACAATTGTCAAAATAATTATTGGAAGGATGAAAAGAATTAAAATAAGAGTCACGGTGCCAACTTGATTTGATAAGTATTCAACTTAAATTCTATAAGAATTTTAGTTCAAATATCATTATAGATGTAAATACTTTGTTGGTGGATAATCTATAAATATTCATATCTTGTTTTTATGAACTTTAAAGTTTTTCCAACTCTAATGAGTTTACAAATTTCAATTGACTAATTTTCACTTAAAAATAAAACAAAATCACATGAACACACAATCATATAAAGTGGATCATTTAATAAATTTTTGACTTCTTTAAGACACTTGTTAATAAAATTGAATATGAACTTAAATCTTCTAAAATACGTAAAGTTAGTGTCAAAAAAATCAAAAATTATTATTGTAACAAACTCATTATTTATTATAATGTATCTACAATATTTATTTTAATGTGTTATTTAATTGCTGATAATACTCACTTCCCTAGTGAATTATCCACTCTTAAAAAAGCTGGATTCATGGTGACAATTTAAAAAATGATGTTTATCATACACAAATATAATGGTGTATATTTTGTTTGCCACGTCATATTGTTTTTTAACGACAGGTTGACTCAAATAATTAAAATTGCGGAAAAGTTGACTCCAATAAGAAAAAAATACATAAATTAAAACCAAAATTAAACATTTATTTATTTTTATAATACAAACCTAAATTATTGTTCCAAATAATCCTTAATTCAATTCAAGCTATTGATTATCATATCATATGCTATTGTTGCATCAAACAACATATTATGGCCAAATAAGATAAGTGTATCATATCCTATCTAGTTATCCTAACCAAACGGACTCTAAATAGATTTAATTAATTTGATTAAATATTTTATTTGTCTAAAACTTACATGTGTAGTATTGTCTTGATACAGTAACTCTTTACTATATACATATTTTTAACTGTTTTTAGTCTTATTTATCTTCAATCAATAGTTATTTTAAGGAATTATTTAATATATTTTGTTGATTTTTGCTCTTGAATTTAATAAAATATTTATGTTCTTATTTTCATTATTAAGTAGAGATTTTTCGTAGTTTTGCGTTATTTATTTGTTTTATTGCAATGTTGAATTTTGGTTAGAAATCAACATTACATATGTGGAGTATTAATGCCATATCTGAAGTTCTACATGTCCAATTGGAGTCAAACCAAATGCAAATGAAAAATAATATCTATAGCTACAACTTTCATGAATACACTAGACTCAAAAGAGGAGAAAATGCAGTAAATGCCTTAAGCGCAAATTCTGCGTCTGGGGAACATTTTTGCATTACTAAATTTGTCCAAATCCGCCTGAAGCGCAAATCTCATGCTTGGGGTGCGTGGTGCGCTGCATAATCTATAAAAATGTGTCACTTTCTAGGGATCTTTTTGGCTATTGGGAAGTTTGGAGACTTGTGCTCTAGCAGAGAAACTCATATGCGACTATTTCTAACACCATTTGAGAAGTTTTATCTCATGTAGCTAAATATCACTATAAGGTGGATTGAATAGGGATTTTGCTGTTTAAAAATTAATTTTCACGTGTTTTAAAAACTATCCTCTAAGAGAGGATCGCAGAACCGATGATGGTTATTCAAACCTTTAAATTAGATCTGAGCAAAAGAAGGAGATAATGTAAAGAATGGCACGCTCAACTTTTATATTGGTTCATCAAATGAATGCTACATCCAGTCCTCACACACTTGTGAGATTTCACTAATGTTCAAACTGATTAACCTCTCACAGAGGAAGATTACACTTTGTGTAGACTTTAGCCTTACCAAGCTTTCAATCAAGTTTCAACTATTTCCAAGTGTACCTTACGTGGAAATTACAAATTTATATGTGTATGATAGTTTCTCTTCTCTTAAACACTTTCGAAAAAGATATTTCAAAGATCTAGTGAAAGATTATAGAAAGTATAAGAAGAGGATGAATATTGCTCTTGATAACTTTAAGATACTTGGTCTTTTTATGTAATGTTGTTGTGTCTTTAATGATGAAGAGCTTGCTGCCTTTATAGAAGTCTTATGATGATCCTTCCATGTGCAAGCTCTTTATGATCGTTAGAATTCATTACAAAAGATCCAAGGTCTTTCATCATATTTATAGAACTGCCATCCAACTATCATTGGACTAGGGGTGGGCAAAGTTTAGTTCTAAACTAGAACCGTTTGAAAATTGAACTAAACTGGTTTTTAGTTTAGAAAATCGAATCGAACCGGTTTTCATTTCAAAAAACCGAACCGATTTATAAAAGTGGTGAACCAGTTTTCTATTTTGAATCGAACCAAACTGGTTTAACTTAGTTTTTTGGTTCATATAGGCCAAAATTTACATAATTATCCCTAATTACTTCTAAAAAAACAAATTCAGTTGAAGTTTTTTGAAATAAAAACCAGTTCGGTTCGGTTTTTTGAACTGAAAACTAGTTCGATTCAGTTCTAGTTTTAAAAAATCAGTTCGAAAACAATTCGGTTCTTAATTTTTATAAATCAGTTCAGTTCAACACCAGTTCGGTTCGGTTCGGCAGTTTGGTTCAATTTTTGATTTTTTAGAACACCCCTACCTTGGACTAGTTGAGTCCATCCTCGAGCAGAAGGATCAACCTCCTTGGAACTTGATCTTGAGTTGTCCTTTTCTTTTATCATTCTTCAAAACATGTAAGGTTGTTTCTTTGACTTTGTGAGCTACAACCTTTCAGAAAGTTGAAGGACTAAGTTGATTTCAACTTTTAAGAGTGATATTGAGAATAGAGAACCATCCTCTTACATAGGACTGCCATCCTCTTGCACGTGAATCAGAATTTATTTATTTAAGACATGTGAAGGCTTCTATTTTTAGCTTTTTTGTTGTTGCCTTTCTGTGGATTGACTTTTCATTGTTTTCATTCATACAAGAATGATAAATAGGTCTTATTTTAGCCTTTGCACATGATAGGATGTGTTGCTTTCAACATTTGAAAATGATGTGGACTTTATAGAACCATCCTCCATCCTAGTATTGCCATCCTATTGCCTAGAACTGGCCATCCTCGTACCTATTCCTTTGGCCTTCTGACTTATTTATTTCAAATGCTTTATTTATTCATTCTTTAATACTATTGTGCCTTTCTTTAATGAATAAAAAACATTTGTTTTGGTGAGGATGAGTATTATCCAGACTTGAAGCTTCATCCTCCTCGCGAGGCCATCCTCAGGAATTTCAATCTTCCAGATTTGAATAAGATTTTTCATTTTTTGCCTTAATGATTAATAATCTATTTTCTTATATGAATTCACTCAAGAGCACATATGAGTCATTAACCACAATCATAATCTCTTAAGTAATTTTGGTATCATTAAAATCAATTGAGAGATTTTGTCTCAACAATATCAAGAATCATTCATGAATCTTTCTTACAATTCTTCTTTAATCTCTATTTTTTGTGTCTCTGGCATGAGTAACTAAACCCTATTTGTTAAAGATGAGTGAAATAAGAAAGTTTATTGAATTTTTTTTTCATCTCTGTGCTTAATAATTTTTATTGCTTGATCAATTTTAAAATGTTTTACGATTCGTATTTTGAAACGGAAGTGAACTTTACGAATGCTTGAGATAAGAAATTCATGATATTATAGTCTAGGGATAGATGCAGATCATGAAATCAATTGAATTAGTTGCAAAGGTAGTAGTTTAATAAGATAATTCTTGTACTATAAAATTTAATTCTAATTTTAAATTCACTAAAGAATTAAGGTTTACTTTGGAATCAAAGGTTCTCTCACTAAGACATTATGACAAGAATAATAAAAAGAGTTCGATAATAATTCAATAAAAGAATTTAATAATTAAGATCAAATTAATAACCAAAGTTGGATTCGAAGTGAAACTCTTCTATGATAGGTTTCTTATGGTAAATATTTGGTTTCATTTGTAAACAAAACATATTAAAATTAACATAATATGGGAAATGTATAATCTGATTGCTCCTAGAAAGGAGATTTTCCTACTTTCCCTATCGTCCATTTGCTTATTTCACTCAGTATTATCCATTCTAGTACTTGGCAGAAGTGATTTCATCAAATAAAAATAACAAGCTAATTTCCTTAGCAAAACTCACTAAAAAAGGCATCAAGTTTGCTCTTAATTTTACTCCCCAATTGTAGCATGTTAGTGTTGATTGGTTACGAAGATCATTTTTTTCGGAGTTAGTTGTTTGCTTACTAGTTCAACTCATTAGTTGGGAGTCTTTGCTTAAGCAACTCTCCTATTATAAATACTGAATTAACGTCAGATTAAAAACCACATAAAAACTCTAAAAATTCCGAATTTTCTCTAAAATTACACAATCCCTCGTCGCATCCAGCTACCCATTCGACTCTTGGAGTTATTATTTTGTCTGCCAAAGATCACTTCATCATTTAGTCATACATAACAATATGTATGTCTTCTCATTTGTTTAGTTTAGTTGTTTTTCACTTCTCATTGTATACTATGCATAATATAGTATGTATATATTCTATATTATGTATGTATATATTACATACATATATAGTATGTATTTATATACATATATATTATATTATGTATGTCATACATACATAATATATTATGTATGTATACTATATTATTTGATAAATTATTAAAATATCGTTTAATTTTTGTCTATCTATTCTCCACTTATGTAGCTCTTTTATATTTACTTTGTACTATCTCTTATAATTTATACGAATAAAATATAATAAAATTAATACATACATAAACTATGTGATATAGAAAGATAAACTAATCTTGAACCAACAATTGTGTAACTTGTGAAAATTGAAATTCTAATTTTTTCAACTTGTATACTATGTGTGATACTCTAAAATATCGATATGACATTTAAAAATTTTAATTATAATATTTAAATTTCAATTATAATATTTAAATTAATATTTGTCGCTCCCCGGCTCTCTCAAATATTTTATGCAAGATCCGCCACTAGACCTATGTCAGGCGAAACCAAAAGACAAGGTAGCCTTATGATAAGGCGCATACCTATGTCAGACGAAGATGTTAGTTTCAAAATCGATCCGTCTTTGATTTCTGTCATCAAAGGATCTTGTCAGTTTAGTAGATTACCTTCTGAAGACCCTTATGTGCATTTACACAATTTTCGATTGATTTCTAATACCTTCAAACACAATAATATCTTTGAAGATGATATCTGATTGAGATTATTCCCTTTTTCTCTAAGTGATCATGCAATTTGTTGGTTGAGATCACTACCTATCGGATCAATCTCAACATGGGAAGAGCTCGTTGCTAAGTTCTTTACCGAGTATTTTCCACCGTCAAAATTGGCCAAGTTAAAGAGCGATATAGCCATATTTTCTCTGTTTGAGTTCGAATCATTATATGAGGCGAATAAGCGGCCGTTTCAAAACTTGTTAAGAAGATGTCCCAACCATGGAATCTCAGAATGTTGTAAGGCTCGTATTTTCTTTGAAGGTTTGACACCCGCTAACCAATCATCCCTTGATGTTGCTATTGGTGGCTTTTTGAGAGAATATAAACCTATCAAAGCTTATGATTTGATAGGTGAAATGACTTTTATCATTTACCTATGTCAACTTGACACACATGGGTGTCCTTTGTCAATACCCGGTGTCAACTTGACACACCACAAAGAAGCTACTTCGTTTTCTAGATCTTCTACCTCGTTTCATAAATGAGATGCCTCTAGTCATGACACGATGATTTTGATGAGCACAAGTTGGTTTCTGAATTTAAGATTATTATGAAAATTTGCTTTAATTTGACATTCAGGTTGCATTTTTGTTTGTATGGTGTAAACTATAATGATTGAGACTTGTGTATCTATAGTATGTATTTATATACATATATATTATATTATGTATGTCATACATACATAATATAGTATGTATGTATACTATATTATTTAATAAATTATTAAAATATCTTTTAATTTTTGTCTATCTATTCTCCACTTATGTAGCTCTCTTATATTTACTTTGTACTTTCTCTTATAATTTATACTAATAAAATATAATAAAATTAATACATACATAAACTATGTGATATAGAAAGATAAACTAATCTCGAACCAACAATTGTGTGACTTGTGAAAATTGAAATTCTAATTTTTTCAACTTGTATACTATGTGTGATACTCTAAAATATCTATATGACTTTTAAAAATTTTAATTATAATATTTAAATTTCAATTATAATACTTTAATTAATATTTGTCGCTCCCCGGCTCTCTCAAATATTTTATGCAAGATCCGCCACTGGACCTATGTCAGGCGAAACCAAAAGACAAGGTAGCCTTATGATAAGGCGCATACCTATTCAGGCGAAGATGTTAGTTTCAAAATCGATCCATCTTTGATTTCTGTCATCAAGGGATCTTGTCAGTTTAGTAGATTACCTTCTGAAGACCTTTATGCACATTTATACAATTTTCGATTGATTTCTAATACCTTCAAACACAATAATATCTCTGAAGATGATATCTGATTGAGATTATTCCATTTTTCTCTAAGTGATCATGCAATTTGTTGGTTGAGGTCACTACCTGTCGGATCAATCTCAACATGGGACGAGCTCGTTGCTAAGTTCTTTACCGAGTATTTTCCACCGTCAAAATTGGCCAAGTTAAAGAGCGATATAGCCACATTTTCTCAGTTTGAGTTCGAATCATTATACGAGGCGAATAAGCGGCCGTTTCAAAACTTGTTAAGAAGATGTCCCAACCATGGAATTTCAGAATGTTGTAAGGCTCGTATTTTCTTTGAAGGTTTGACACCCGCTAACCAATCATCCCTTGATGCTGATATTGGTGGCTTTTTGAGAGAATATAAACCTATCAAAGCTTATGATTTGATAGGTGAAATGACTTCTATCATTTACCTATGTCAACTTGACACACATGGGTGTCCTTTGTCAATAACCGGTGTCAACTTGACACACCACAAAGAAGCTACTTCGTTTTCTAGATCTTCTACTTGGTTTCATAAATGAGATGCCTCTAGTCATGACGCGATGATTTTGATGAGCACAAGTTGGTTTCTGAATTTGAGATTATTATGAAAATTTGCTTTAATTTGACATTTAGGTTGCATTTTTGTTTGTATGGTGTAAACTATAATGATTGAGACTTGTGTATCTATAGTATGTATTTAGATACATATATATTATATTATGTATGTCATACATACATAATATAGTATGTATGTATACTATATTATTTAATAAATTATTAAAATATCTTTTAATTTTTGTCTATCTATTCTCCACTTATGTAGCTCTCTTATATTTACTTTGTACTTTCTCTTATAATTTATACTAATAAAATATAATAAAATTAATACATACATAAATTATGTGATATAGAAAGATAAACTAATCTCGAACCAACAATTGTGTGACTTGTGAAAATTGAAATTCTAATTTTTTCAACTTGTATACTATGTGTGATACTCTAAAATATCTATATGACTTTTAAAAATTTTAATTATAATATTTAAATTTCAATTATAATACTTCAATTAATATTTGTCGCTCCCCGGCTCTCTCAAATATTTTATGCAAGATCCGCCACTGGACCTATGTCAGGCGAAACCAAAAGACAAGGTAGCCTTATGATAAGGCGCATACCTATGTCAGGCGAAGATGTTAGTTTCAAAATCGATCCGTCTTTGATTTCTGTCATCAAGGGATCTTCTCAGTTTAGTAGATTACCTTCTGAAGACCCTTATGCGCATTTATACAATTTTCGATTGATTTCTAATACCTTCAAACACAATAATATCTCTGAAGATGATATCTGATTGAGATTATTCCCTTTTTCTCTAAGTGATCATGCAATTTGTTGGTTGAGGTCACTACTTGTCGGATCAATCTCAACATAGGACGAGCTCGTTGCTAAGTTCTTTACCGAGTATTTTCCACCGTCAAAATTGGCCAAGTTAAAGAGCGATATAGCCACATTTTCTCAGTTTGAGTTTGAATCATTATACGAGGCGAATAAGCGGCCGTTTCAAAACTTGTTAAGAAGATGTCCCAACCATGGAATTTCAGAATGTTGTAAGGCTCCTATTTTCTTTGAAGGTTTGACACCCGCTAACCAATCATCCCTTGATGCGGATATTGGTGGCTTTTTGAGAGAATATAAACCTATCAAAGCTTATGATTTGATAGGTGAAATGACTTTTATCATTTACCTATGTCAACTTGACACACATGGGTGTCCTTTGTCAATAACCGGTGTCAACTTGACACACCACAAAGAAGCTACTTCGTTTTCTAGATCTTCTACCTGGTTTCATAAATGAGATGCCTCTAGTCATGACGCGATGATTTTGATGAGCACAAGTTGGTTTCTGAATTTGAGATTATTATGAAAATTTGCTTTAATTTGACATTCAGGTTGCATTTTTGTTTGTATGGTGTAAACTATAATGATTGAGACTTGTGTGTCAACTCTCATTTTCAATGCAAACCAAAAACATGTTAAAGTGTATCTATTGAATCAGATGAGATTAATTTTGGTGCATGATTATTGATGGCACCGTAAATTGTTTATTTATGATTATTGATGTAGATATCGTCGTATTCATGAATTCTAACTCAATTGACGAATGTCAATATTGATAGGTTGAATATCATATTCTAAGTTCGAAATCACAACTTCACAATTGTGTGAGAATTTATGATGTTAATTATATTATTTCATTTATAAATAAATAAAAAAGTTAAATCAAAATTGGAGGTCCAATTGTCTATGTAAACCACTAAGGAGGGAGAAAACTTCCATGTTCAGCTCATAAATATTTGAAGGAAAAAGTTTCCAAGAGACGGTCGTACGTAGGGACCTATGGCCTGACCTATTTATGGTCTGACCTGACCTAACCTATTTAATAAAAAGGTTAGGCTCATGCTGTTTCTAAAGCCTATTTACTATTTATTTCATTGTCCATTTTTTTTTTCTAATTTCTATTGCACTCACTCCAACAAACATGTATGTAAGCAACATAATTTTTTTATAAAAATCAATACTATTTATTTGTTACCTTTTTATTTTATAAAAATCGATCTTATTTCTTTGTTATCTTTATGTATATTATTAGTATATAAACTTGGAAACCTTAATTGTTTATTATTACTGAATATGAGTTTCAATAATGGGTGCGTTTGTTTTAATAAAAAAGTTATTCTTTTAAATCAAAAATCATTTTTTAGGGTTTTAAAAGGTGTTTGTTTCATATTTTTAAAAAATATTTTGTTAGAAAAATTATTTTTTATTTAATATATATATATATATATATATATATATTGGTATATGGAGAATCATGTAAATTGGTATGGACAGAGCATCATGTAGGTATAAATAATTGTTTATTTGTTACCTTTATATATCATTACTGAATATGATTTTGTTTGAAACTTAATAATCTGAGTTTTTTGAGAGCATTTGTTTGAGAGATAATAATTGATGCATTTGTTTCAATAAAAAATTTATTATTTTAAACAAAAAATCATTTTTTATTTCATATTTTTTTTAAATTATTTTGTTAGAAATATATATATATATATATATTATTATTACTATATATGATTTTGTTTGAGAGGTAATTATCTGAGTTTGTTTGAGAGCATTTGTTTGAGAGGTAATAATGGGTGCGTCTGTTTCAATAAAAAAATTATTTTTTAGGGTTTAAAGGGTGTTTGTTTCATATTTTAAAAAAATTATCACCTGAATAAAATCGAAATCGTATTGGAGTTACGTATTGAAGACTCAATTTTAAATTTTGGCAAAATTTAAATTGAATCCACTCTAAAATGTCTTAAATAATAAAATTAAAATTGTTTTAAATTTTAAATCAATTAGCAAATGACCATATTAGATGCATTTCTTTCAAATTTTTTCATGAAAAAATATATTTTTTTAAACAAAAAATCATTTTTTAAATATTTTGTTAAAAAAATCTTTTTGTTTTTTCTAAAAATTATAACTTCTCGCATTCACTTTTTATTATAGATAAGAGAGAAAAATGGCACGAATTTTAAAAACACTAAACTTACCTCACTAGATAAAATGATATAATTACTCTTACTCTTTTTGAAAAATTCAAAATTGTCCTCAATCAATTTTTTACTATGATTTTCTCTTTTTCAATTTCTCCACATCTTCTTTAGGTTGTTTCTATGACTTTTATTTGAATCATTTTATTTTTATATTATTTATGCATTGATAAGATTTTTTTCCTTTTGTATATTTATTTATTATTTTTTTATGAGTACTTAAGATACACTAATAAATTTTAAAATGTGTCTAAGAAATGATAATTAAAAAAATCGTGTCTTTTATGGTAACTTTATAATTTAAAAAATCACTTTTATAAAATTATATACAAACAAATTAAAAATCATTTAAAAATATCATTTTTATAATAATAAACACACAGAAATCAAAAATTCATTTATAAACAAATCTCAAACAAATGCATCAATTATCATTTTCTTATCAAGATATTATAAGAATTTCTTTTTGATTAGATAGTCAAAGTAAACTCTAAAAGTTAGGACTTTTGTTAACAAATTAGTAGAAATATATAGATGTGTTATTATTTGTTGTTCCTAAAAATATCATTTTATTCGGTAACATAATAATACACCTCAGAATTTTTTACACATGGTTTTTTTGGGACATAATCACGACCCTCTTAAATAGTCAATAATTATTTAAAAAATATAAAAGACATTTAAATTATAATTTGTTCAATAAAAATTGATAATTCTACTGATTATAATATAGTAGTTCTAATAGTAGAGATGTGATTTCACGTATAATTGAGAAAACTTTTACATATGAATTCACATTTCTGATATGACTTATGTTAATAGATATGCTAATTAATATAAATATTGTGATGTATGTTATTGTAATTTTGAGTTCTATAATCGATTTATTTATGAGTTGAATTGTAGTTGTTGTATTATTGTTGTCAAGATGTATCTTTTGGTCTAACATGTGATGATGACATGTTATTTGTGCATCTGTTCTTATTATATGAATTAATCTAATCAAATGAAATTCATCATGTAGATTGCACCATATAAATTGGTATGTGTAGATCTTCATTGCATCATGTATATTGGTACCTGTATATTGGTAAGTGTAATTATTAAAATTATACTTTTTGATTAAGCTCAATTTTTAAAATTAGAATAGGGTTGATGTAGCTAAATATCACTAGAAGGGGATTGAATAGGGATTTTGCTGTTTAAAAATAATTTTTACATGTTTTAAAACTATCCTCTCAAAGAGGATTGTAGATAGGGGTGGGAATAGGCCAGGTCAGGCCAGGCTTTGAAAGGCTTGAGTCTGGCTTACGATTTATTTTTTCGGCCTACGGCCTATCATAGGCTCTTTTTTTTGTCTGGCCTGACCTTTTTAATAGTGTGGTCTGGCCTGAAAGCCTTTTTAAAACTCTTTTTAAACGTAACTATTACTACCTCTTAAATAAATAAGAAACAATTACTGAGTGATTGACTAATTGAACGGTTGCCGAATATGAAACGACTACCAAATATAGAACCGCTACCGAATATGGAATGACTACTAAATATAAAATGATTACTAAGTGATTGTCTAATTACTAAAATTTAAAATAGAAAATAATATTATTAATATAATAATAAAAAATAATATTAATAAATAATAAATATATATAGGCCGGCCTAATAGGCTTTTTATAAGTCTGAGCCTGACCTATTTAAATAAATAGGCTTTAAAAATAGCTTGAGCCTAGCCTATTTATTAAATAGGTCAGGCCAGATCAGACCATAAGTAGGTCAGGCCATAGGCCCCTTCAGACGACCTAGCCTATTTTCATCCCTAATTGCAGACCTGAGGATGGTTATTCAAACCTTTAAATTAGAACTGAGAAAAGGAAAGAGAATATGTAAAGAATGACGCACACAACTTTTATACTGGTTCACCCAATGAATGCTACGTCCAGTCCCCACACACTTGTGAGATTTTACTAATGTCCAAACTGATCAATTGTGAGATTTTACTAATGTTCAAACTGATCAACCTCTCACAGAGGATGATTACACTTTGTGTATTCTTTAGCTTCACCAAGCTTACAATCAAGTTTCAACTATTTCCAAGTGCAACTCATGTGGAAATTACAAAGTGATATGAATGTGATCGTTTCTATTTTCTTAAAAACTTTCTAAAAGGATATTTCAAAGATCTAATGTAGGATTGTAGAAAGTATGAAGAGATGATGGATATTTCTTCTTGAAAGCTTGAAGATACTTGATCTTTTTATCCACTGTTGTTGTGTGTTTTATGATGAAGAGTTTGCTGTCTTTTATAGAAATCTTAGTATGTGTCTTCCATGTGCCAAGCTATTTATGACCGTTGGAAAGTCAATTCAAAAAACCCAAGGTCTTTCATCATATTTACAGAACTGTCATCCAATTGTCCTTCGACTAACTCAGTCCATCCTCGAGCAGGAGGATCAACTCCTTGGAACTTGATCTTGAGTTATCCTTTTCTTTTCTCATTCTTCAAGACATGTAACGCTATATCTTTGACTTTGTGAGCTACAACCTTTCTGAAAGTTGAAAGGCTAGGTCGTTTTCAACTTTTGAGAGTGATGTTGACAATAGAGAACCATCCTCTTACATAGGACTGTCATCCTCTTGCACGTGATTCAAAATTTCTTTCTTCAAGACATGTGAAGTCTTCTATTTTTGGCTTGTTTGTTGTTATCTTTCTGTAGATTGACTCTACATTATTTTCATTTATACAAGAATGATATATAGGTTTGCTTTTAGTCTTTGCACATGACAGGATGAGTTGCTTTCAACATTTGGGAATGATGTGAACTTTATAGAATCGTCCTCCAATATAGTACTATCATCTTGTTACCCAGTAGTGACCATCCTCGTACCTATTCTTTTGGCCTTCTGACTTCTTTATTTCAAATGCTTATTTATTCATTCTTTAATATTGTTGTGTCTTTCTTTAATGAATAAAAAATATTTATTTTAGTGAGGATGAGTATTATGCAGATTTGAAACTTCACCCTCTTCGTGGGGCCATCCTCCATATTTGAATAATATTTTTCTTCTTTTTGCCTTAATGATTAATAACATGTTTTCTTATATGAATTCACTCAAAAGCACATATTAGTTATTAACCACAATCATAACCTCTTAAGTAATTTTGTTATCATTTAAATCATTTGAGATATTTTGTCTCAACAAGGGTTTCCAAAATCTTTAAAACGATTATGAACCAAATACATCAATTTTTTAGACCAAATTATAATTTAAATATCTATTATTAAAAAACTGGAGAGAATAAGCTATAAAAAAATACAAAAACAAATACTATAATTATAAAAATAAATAATTTTTCCAACCTAAATTTCAAATAATTTTTAATTATTAAAAATGTCAATCAACATTTCATTTTATCTGTAATTTCTTTATTTATTAAAACCTTCTCCTCAAACCAGCTTGACTATATCCTCGTATATACATGTAAAGCTTATATAACATTATATATATTTTAATTCTCACCTATAAAATTAAAACAACAATTAACAATACTTAAAATACAGTTGTATGGTACAATAACGGCAGAGACTCTTAAATTGATTAAGAGAAAGAAAAAAATAATTTATCAATTTAATGATATCATAATTGTTGCATATGGATGACAATTATTGTGGAAATATGGGCTTTGCCCTCATATGAGAATCATGATCGTCTTACCGGCTAGTACTTTGGAAACGGACATGTAGTTAGACATATCTGACCGAAATTGTGTCAGGAGGATCTTGTGGGGCGCGTGGAGATCACCCGGGTTTTATAGTTTTGTAGCATGATCAGATTAGGTGGTTGTATAAAGACTAGATGTCTTTCTCTTAAGATTGTATTTATTTCATTTTGGAAGATTGTATTTATGCTTAAATTGTCTGATGACTTTTCTTTTGATGGGTCCATGTTCCAATTTTTGATGTGACGTGGGGAAAATAGAGATTATTGAGGCAGTACTTTTATGCAAGTGTATGCCAAGAATACTCTAAGGATATGAGCTATGTCTGATAGGTCTCATAACCCCGGTGTATTTTGATGTTTGAATACTTTGAATTTTTATTTCAAAAACTATTCCACTGCTTGTAAATATTTGTTGACTTTTTCGTTATGTTATGACTTAAATATTTATCCAAAAATATTTCTTTCTTTATTTCTTTGTTTTAAAAAAAAATACACTCACGCTGTTAAAAATCGGAGTGTTACAAATCGGAGTGTTACAAAGAGCACGTTCACTTCTTCAGGATTTATGTCAATTTTTCAAATTTCATTTATAAATGATGCACACGGCCCCTTTCTTTTTAGGTACCCCATAATATGGTCCATTCCATCATTTCCTTTCATCTAGCCCTTCCTGTGCAAAAGTTACTCTATTTATTTATTTATTATTGCACCCTCTATTTTATATAAAATATTTTTTTTAAGAATTTTTATTCTTAAATATAAGAAAAAGTTATAAATTTTAAAATATACGAAGCTCATTATTAAATATAAATTTTATTTGAGTAAATTGTGAGAATTAGAAAAATTAATATTAATATTAGTTTTATTAATAATTGCTATTTTTTTTCCAATTTTATCCTTTAAGAGATAATTAATTAATATTTTTATTATAATATTTATTGTTTGATTGTAGAAAAATATGTAAATTAATTAGGAGTATGTTAGTAAAAAAATAATTAATATAGTTGAAAATTTAAATAGAGTCTTATAAAAAGAAACAAATAAAATTATAAATAGTGATTTATACGTAGAGACAAATGTAGTAATTATTATTTAAATATCTTCTATAT
>JBBPBS010000276.1:10163428-10192680 GCA_037974835.1 Cicer judaicum
TTCTATATTTTTTTTTTAGAAATGCAATCAATTTTTGTAAAAAAAAATAAAAGCAGTCAATTTTTACCATGTGTCCCTAAATTATAAGTATCTATTGAGATTGTTTTTAGGTAAATGTAAATTACTAAACGCATTTATTATTCTTTTTCTAAATCTACCCCAGATGATATTACTAATTTATCTTATAATAGTGAAAAATTGACATTAGGCTCTGTGCAGTAAAATTTAGTTTATGATGATAAGTTAGTTTATAGATTCTAAATTAATTGAAGTGTTTGATAAAATTAGTTGTTTAATTAACTTCAAAATATAAAATGATATAAAAGGATATTCTTAATTAATAATAAGATTTATGTCAATTAATGTTTAAATATTTTTAAGTTAGTAATTTTAACTTTTTTATTATTTAAAATTTAGTAATGTAATGTAATATATATATATATATATATTTATTTATATATTATTATTAAATTAATTTTTTTTCACTACGGTGAATTGTCTTTATAAACGATCCACTATAGACCAATATTTAAAAATGATTGAAAATTTTAACGATAATCGACGATACTCTTTAAAAGTAATAGCTCGTGAATTTAACATGAGATATATATTTTTTTATCTTTATTTTTATCAAATCGATATCATTTAAATCATTATCTCAATAATAAAAATAAACTACTTAGTCATAAATATTTATTTTTAAGAAAAAGTATGTAATCGTTAAAATTTAAAATAGTTTTTAAAATTGATGTATGGTGAACCATTTTCAATGTCATAATTTCCTACCTAATAAACCATTTATATATGAATCCCATATGAGAATTAAAAAGATAGCAATGATAACCATCACAACTAACTCTTAACAAACATAACAAACTATATTTCTAATAATAATAATTAGACACAAAATATACATATTTTTCCTAAAAATATATGCGAAAATCTCAATAAATATTTATATAAAAGAGAGGAATGGAATATATTAATTGGGTGAAAACATTTGATGTAAAGTTACTTTAGAAAAAAACTTTTAAAACTAACACAAAATCTCATTAATATTAATGATTTTTGTTTATCTTTTTATACATAGAACCACATGTACTATTATGATTTATTATTATTTTTTTGTTGACAAGATGATTTATATCTACTTTTTAAGAAGGAAACGGCCCATAAAGAACCTAAGAATTTAAAAAGTTAGGTGAGTGGAGAACTTTGAAAGTTTAGTTTGTTATGATTGTGCATACAATGCGTGATTAATAATAAACAAATACCAATAATTAAAATGAAAAAGACTCATAAGTATATTAAATGTGTATGGGAATGGGACAATAGAAGGAAAAGTGAGAACTATAAGTGATCCTTGAAATTTGCCTTATTTTGGATTGGTTAGGCGAATCCAAGATTTAGGGCCGAATAGGGAATCCAAGATTTAGGGCACATAAAGGTTAATATGCCTGCGTTTTTTCCTTAGGATTCTCCCACCATCATCTTGAATCCCTCTGTTCGTTATCATCATCTCTCCCATCCAGGTACCCCTTCATTATTATTTTTGTTATGTAAACAAATTACTTCCTGTTTTTCATTCTAGTTCTTTATACTTTTTGAATTTCATCACTGGTTTTATTGAGTTCTTTTTTTCAAGATGTAGGGCACATAAAAGTTAATATGCCTGCGTTTTTCCCTTAGGATTCTCCCACCATCATCTTGAATCGTCTCGCATCGAGGTACCTTATCCGTGGCCTTTTTAGTTATAGATAGTTTATTTTTAAAAAATTGTGAGTTTTCTCTTTTTCTTTAAAATTAGTCGTCATCATCTCTCCCATCCAGAACGTTTGTTCGTCATCATCATCTCTCCCATCCAGAATGTCTGTTCGTCATCATTATCTCTCCCATCCAGGTACCCCTTAATTATTATTTTTGTTAGGTAAACAAATTACTTCCTGTTTATCATTCTAGTTCTTTATATTTTTTGGAATTTCATCACTGTTGTACTGAGTTATGTTTTTTCAAGATGTAGGACACATAAAAGTTAACATGCTTGTCGAGCTGAAATTAAATAGTGTGAGCTTTTCAAATTTAATTTACTTTAATTAAAAGTTTTGAGTGATAAAGGATCCAATATTTCGATCATATCTCAATGTAATATTAACAAAATAATGGGGACATATTTTATTAACAAGATTCCGATCACATTCTCTAAAATAATTTCATCATATGTTATGCAGACAAACATAGTTAATGAGCTCAAATTTTAGAAACTAACATATATTATTCACTAATTTTTTTAAATTTTTATCACATTAATAAAATTAAATTACAAAAATTATACTAGTATATACTAAAAAACTTGAAGATATAATCTATGAATAGACAAATCATTCAACAATATTCAACTTTCATTAGAAGTTAGTATTACGTACATTCAACTTTCATTAGAAATTAATATTACATTAGTATTGTATATAAATGTTGCAGTTGCCAACATATATAAAATTAAAGACATGTACCCCTAAAAGTTAAAGTCAACAATTCACCGATTAAGTTATGCATTTATTTATAAAATATAAAAAGAATAGTTAGTTTATCCTATCTTTTTCAGAAGAGAGTCATCAAATTATAATTATAATTTGAGATAACTTTAAACATTGATTTATAATAATTTTTATTTATCTTAAATTTTTTTAATTAAGAGTATCGAGGTTCGAACGAACATGAGGTGAAACCTTTCAATATAATGCAATAACTTTTTTATCCAGAAAAAATTACCTTTTTAAAATAGGTAAGTTTTATGATTAGCTATTACAATTTTATATATTTAGCCACTCCAAATAAACTTATTAGTAAAAAATTAAGAGAAATAAAAAAATAATCACTTAATTGATATGTTTTAACAATTTTAATATCTACTGTGATTTCAAATAATACATTTTTAGTCATAAAAAACATCAAGACATATTCATAAATAAAATTGATGAAGAATTTCTTTACAAATAGTTCAGCAATATACATTGAAAAATATATTATTGATTATTATAGATTTAATAATTAATAAATTTGACTCTCTAAAACATCATTAACACTACCCTTCTATATCTATTATCGATTTTTATTTTTTTTTATTATAATTTTAATTTATATTTTATATAAGTAAGAATTGTTATAAATTTTTTTTCTGAATGATTGAATTTAATATATTAATTTAAGAAATATATTTGATCTTTATATATACATTTTTTACCCTCATAAAAATAAAAATTAGGTTAGTTTCCCCGACCTAAAAAGGAGTCCACCATGATTGAAGTGACTACCTCAAAGCAAAAGACACCAAAATCCCATCTTTGAACAAATAACATCATTAATCACTAATCACGATAAGAGAGGCAAATCCTTTTGTGGTGAAAGTTTTGTAGTTGTGTTTCAATATGGGCAAATGAAATGTTCAAGAATAATTTTTAAAATTATTATTTAAATTATAAGTTAAGGATTGAACCGATTATTTTATTACTACATATATTGAGTTGCACAATTAATGCATTAATTAATACATAAATATCACATGATGGACAATAATATATATAGCTTTTTTTCAATGAGCATATATATAATCAACGTTGCATGATTCTGTTGAATTGCTTTTGTCAAATATCAGAATCAAGCTTCTCTATCCTTCAATCACCATATATTTGAATAATCTAAATCACATCAACTATAAATTAAGATCTTAAGAGCTAGCTAGCGGAATTTCCATTAAGATTTTATGAATGAAATGTTTTACTTACACCAATCTATTCAATTCATTTCATCACTAGTTTTATTGAGTTCTGTTTTTGTATGATTTAAAATTCTGTTTTTGAGAGCAGAGCTAGCTATGTCAGCTGAACCCAACAACAACGGTCGTCGTACCACAAGACTAAGCATTGTCCCACCTCCTCTTGGTGAATATGCTCATGCCTTGCCACATTTGATTTCTCTAGTCGAAATGTCTCCTAAATTTGGTGGGTTACCCTCTGAAGACCCTAATATGCATATGTACAGTTTTCTATTGATTTGCAATACCTTCAAATGTGAAGATATAGTTGATCAAGATGCTTTCAAATTGAGATTATTTCCTTATTCTCTACGGGACAGTGCAATTTTTTGGCTGGATTCACTACCTGCCGAGTCCATAACAACATGGGAAGAGCTTCTTACTCGATTCTTTGACAAGTATTTTCCACCAGAAAAGTTGGCCGAGCTGAAGAGCGAGATAGTCACATTTTCTCGATTTGAGTCCGAATCCTTGTACGAGGCAAAGGAGCGGTTTGAAGTCTTGTTGACAAGATGTCCTGGCCATGGAATTTCGGATTTGGATCGGGCTAGGATTTTCTTTGAAGGTTTGGTATGTGACCAATCATCACTTGATGCTGCTATTGGGGGCTTCTTGAGAAAATATAAAGTTATCGAAGCATATGATTTGATAGATAAAATGGGCTCTATCAATTACCCTTGCCTTCTAGGTCCGCCCAGAAAAGAAAGACTAAGGAGTTATTAGTCTTTGCAGCTAGTTGCATCGTATGGCATTTTTTTCTAAATTCACGAAGACTTAATCATAATTAGGTGTTTTTCGAGTGAGATCCTGTTGTTTGGAATATTAAGTATGCTATTGAAATAATCTTTTAAAGTTTCAGTCTATTATTTCATTATTTTTGTGGTCTATTTAAGGGTCTCATAGACTAAATGTTTTATTAATCTATATCTTTTTTCTGAATTTTTTTTAAAAAGATATTGAGAAAAAAAAACTTTTTTATTGTAAAAAAATCTTTAAAGAAATTTAAATATTTTATTCTTGAAAAATTGAGAAAAATCAAAAAATCATTTTCTCAAAAATAATCGATTTTTATTTTCAATGAAAAAAATTTGTAAATTATTTTTTATCAAAAAATTGAGTAAAAATTTAAAAATTTGTTATTGAATTTTGTTTTTGAAAAAATGGACATATAGATCCTATTTAGTTTACAAAATTTTAAGGAATTTTTAATTTTGGAAACTTCTTTTTTTAGGAACTGCGTTAGCTTGTAATTATGAAATGTAATTATTAAAAAGATAGTCATTTTATTAAATTATTCTTACTAACTATTAGTTGGTTTTACTGTCAAATGTAGAAATTGATGTTTTGGAAGCACCGCTTAAGATAAGTATCTAAAGATGTATCTATCTTAACACAATCAATTGCTTAATAGAGTTTTTCGTATTGATTTTGTCTTTCCCATAAAAATAATAAAAGTTACAAAATATCATATGATTATCTAAAAAAATAGTTGTTTTATTGGTACAAAATATTATAATAAAAATATAGTTTTAATGCACGATAAAATTGAATGTAAAAAAATTACACTAAATTTTTTTTTCGCTTCTGGTATATAAATAAGTCCATTATTACTTAAATATCATTTTTTTAAAATCTAAATAAAAAAAAAATATCGATTTGATTTAATTTTTACAATATTTTATCACAAAATATGAATCAAATCAAACTAATGAAGAATTTGTTGGTCTGGTTTAATCAAATTTATAGTTTTTTAAATTTTGCAAAAAATAATGTTTTTTATTCTAATTTTATAGATTTTTTATACTATTAAAATAAATAGATAAGTTATTAAAATAGAAATCCTTGTTCTTTAAATATTCCAGCAAGCGACTATAAAAAACTTTTCTATATCACCAACGGCGAGTAGTTTGAAACAAGAAACCTTTCCATATTTGAGTTTCCTCATAATTTGTACTTTGTTGGTGTAGTGTGTATTATTCGTAATGCAATGATATATACATTATCGATTACACGACGATTAAGTTGAAGTATAAATTTAGATTATTGAAATGTACTTTTTTGAAACTCGAAGATCAAAGCTCTAACCATTTTTATGTATTTTGAATAATTTTAAGCTCTTAATTAAGTTTCCAAATATTTTAGCTCATTTTCTATCTTCTCCATTAAATGTTTGCAGTTTAAATAGAAAGAGGACGAGTTATTTGATGATTAATAGAAGATAGAATTTGTATTTTGTTTTTTTTTGGCTATGACAATGCTATGGATTGTTCATAGTGCTTAGTTTTTAGTCCCGTTGTTTATAATGGTTAAACCATAATAATGACTTTATTTTTTTATCGAGATGATAAAATTTCAAGTAACATTAGAAAAAGGGTTAAAGAATACTAAAATATTTAGAATTAATTTTGTGTTAAAAATTATCATCATTTAATTATATTAGAGGTTTATTTTTTTGTTAAAAAAAATTATATTTTGATTATATTTAAATTTAGAAGTGTTGCCATTTTTGTAACAAAATTTGATTGAATGAGTATTTTAAAATGAAACTATGTTGGTAAAGATGTAAACTAAACAAATAAATTTATAAAGATCAAAATAGAAAATGTTGTAATTATAAAGACAAAAATCATATTTAAATTTATTTTTTTTTCTTTCATTTTAGTCTACTTACTTGTTTTAAGATTATAAAAAATCTATAATGTTTAATTAAAAGTCATTTTCTTTAAAATATTATTCCGATTAAGCTAAACCAAACCAAATCAACTTATTCTTTGTAAACATAAAACCCAATTTATTCTTCACAAATTTGATTTGGTTCGGATTTCAAACAAAATATTGTAAAAATCAACCTAAACTAAATTGATTCTTTACCTCCCTAGATATGTGTCACAAGTAGAGATGTGAAATGCATCGTGGAACAAACCTCATTTGAGACCAAAGATGAAAAAAAAAATTAGTGAAATGGAGATGGGAAACAAAATCCCTCCAAGGAAGCAAGAATAAGAATAAGAACATTTGTAGATATATATGTATATATCAATAATTTTATATATACTAAATATTGACTCACACTTTTCATGAGAACATTTGATATATTAAATTAAGATTAAATTATATTTCAATTTTATAAACTTTACTATTTGAATTTATAATGAAAGATAATTAGTAGATAATAATTGTTAAATGATATATTATAAGTAAACAAATTTTATATTGCGCAAATAAGATAAGTCTATATCATGCACAAACTTTAATCAACCATTAGATTAATAAGTTTCATCATTGGAACAAATGAGATATTGTGAGGCTTAATGATTTAATAGTGAAAAATAAATTTATGTAGCATGATAATGTTACTTATAAACATTAGAGAAAACATAAAAATAATCATCTTTAATATGATATTTATTATAATTTTCTATTATCTTTTTGGGATATGTTCAAGATGATTAAAAATGATTTAAAAAATCGAAGTTATAATATTTATTTGAACTAATTACTTTTTGCTCAATGTTTAATTTTGTATCATATACTCGAAATTTAATTTACCTTCTACCTATATACTAAAATTTCTCAAAGATTATCGATATACTAAAATGGTCTATCACCTTTTGAACTTTGTTTAAACAAAATAAAAATGCATTTCAATATTTATGAGAGTTTGTATAAATTAATTTATACCATGGTCTAGTATTATTTTTGCGTTTATATTTGATATTTAACCAATGATGTCTCTCTAAGATAAAAATGACTAGTCTTTCGTTATATAACATTTTGAAAGTTTCCAACAAAACATATATGATATATCATTTAATAAAAATTAATCAGTATTATGAACTTGCATTTAAATAGTATATTTGAAGAAAACCGTTTACAAATAATAAGAACAATCATATTATAATAAGTTAAACTAATAATAATAATATGCAAGTTAGAAAACTAATACATTATGAACTCCAACAAATTCAGACATAACAATGAAGCTTTAGGACTCCCATGTTAAACACTTTCAACTTGATAATTGAATGAACTCTTGCCATCTATTTCAAGTGCAATATTGAATGCCACAATTAGCATTGCTGGAAACAATTATTTTGTAGAAAATTATCAGATGGGTGGACTTGGAAAGTGGAGAAAAATCACCGAATATAAATTCGGTGTCCAAGACGCACAATGTTTTTATGACAATATCCTTTTTTTTCACCAAAAATGGATAAAAAACACAAAATGTATCTAAACTATACCTTATGTCATTTTCTAAATATATCAAACTTAATAACTTCAAAATATATTACATTTATAAATTGAGTGGAGATCTATGGGATTCAGAAATATTTGTTTGAGTAACTCCGTTGATAACTCTTTATAGACATTATATTTTATGAACTCATATGTTCAATGTTTTTATATTATATCAACGATCGTACATACTAGAAATTACAAAAAATTAATATGTAGCTATAATATTTGTTTTGTTTTGGGACCTTGTGCTGCAAGCAACAACATTTTTCAGACACCTACTCCTTAAATACTAATAATAACAACAAATTGAAAGGCTTCTAATGCAGTTTAGCGTAATTAAGCAAGCTTACCTGCCACAAATCCCTCACAGAAACATGAATTCCAGATTCAAGCCCAAGTGCTTCCCATGAAGCTATTATAGTCGCAACTTTTGAGCATCAATTCCACAGAGCAACGGCCAAACAGCTTCCTGATAAAGGACCTGCCCAGACCTGTGAATAAATATGTAAAACGATGGTTAACATACTTCAAGCTTCTGAAAATATTGAGAATAGAAACTTAATTTGAATCTGACACAACTCAATGCACACATAAAATAGAAATAATTGGACAGTACTTCTATTCTTAGAACTTCCACACAAAGTCCGTGACACTTTTGCAAATTATGAAATGAGATGTTAGAATCTAACCCAAGAGGCAAATAAATCTTCATCATCAGTTTCGTGGAAGATTGATCCTGGTCGGACATGACGTAAAAGCCCTAATAACAGTTGCATATTTTATAACGAATCAAATTTGCAATAGTTTTGCGGAAGTATTTTACCCGGCATCAGAATATATGCCAAGTTTGAGTCCCTTTCCATGCACATAATCGGCAAGTGCTTTCATTCCTGATGGAAACGTCTTAGGATCAGGGACTAGGTCACCCTGCACTTCCAAATCGAAAACAGTAAGGAACAACATATAATTATTGAGAGAATATACAAATGATCGAGTTATAAGATTTGAATCGAAACAACTTATCAACATAGAAAATGAATAGCGCACGTAATCATGTATAAGATTCACGCTTTCCTGCTAGATTAAACATTAAAGACAGAAAGCACACCAGCATATTGGAAGCATAATAAATGTGTTAGCAATGAAAAGAGGAAGAAGATAGACAACCAAGAGATAACCACTCTAGGGTTTTATAACATAGAATAAACAAAACTTGAGTTAATAGGGTTACAATGAGTATATATACAAAATAATAGAAATGTCTAAAATATTTTTATTACTAATATATAATAATATTATCTAACATCTCCCCTCAAACTCACGATGTATTAACATGGAGCATCGAGAGTTTGTCAACTAAAAAACGAAAATGTTTGATGGATTGCATCTTTGTGAACAAATCAGCAATCTGTAAAGAAGAAGAGACAAACGGTAGAGTAATGGTTCCATGCTGAAGATGATGACGAGTAAGATGACAATCAATCTCTATGTGTTTAGTGCGTTCATGAAAGATCGAGTTGTGAGAAATTTGAATAGCACTCTTGTTATCGTAGTGCATCGGAGTTGGCTCAGAAAAGAGAGATACTCATATCAGACAAAAGTCAACGCAACCAAATTATTTCAGCGGTAGTAGATGCCATAGCACGATACTCAGCTTCTGTAGAGGAACGAGAGACAATGTCCTGTTTCTTACTCTTCCAAGAAAAAGAGAGTCTCCAAGAAAGATACAAAATCTTGTGGTAGATTTACGATCTGTGGTGTCACCAGCCCAATCAGCATCATAATAAGCTCATAACTCTAATGAGGATGATGATGGAAAGAGAAGGCTTTGAAATTGAGTTCCTCGAAGATAACGAAGAATCCGAAGAACTGTTGTCCAATGTACTGTAGTGGGAGAGACAACAAACTGACTAACAACATGAACAGCATAAGCAATGTCAGGTATGGTAATCGTGAGATACACTAAGTTGCCAACCAAAGTACAATACAAAATGGAATCTGGTAAAGGAACACCATCCGATGGAGCATATTTCACATTCAACTCAAGAGGAGTATCTGCTGCTCTAGTATCAGAAAGATGAACTTGGTCAAGAATGTTGGCAATGTACTTGGATTGAGAAAGAAGGTAGCCTCTAGGAGAGTAGGCAACTTCAATCCCAAGAAATAGCGTAGAGTTCCCAAGTCCTTCATCTCAAACTGTTTGGCTAACTGCAATTTCAACTCATTGATTCCACTAACATCATCACCTGTAATAATCATATCATCAACATATAGAGAAAGTATAATGCGACCATAAGTGGTGGACCTTATAAACAATGCAGAATCATGTTCACTAGAGCGAAAACCAAGAGAAGTGATCACATTAGAGAATTTCTCAAACCAAGCTCGAGGAGCCTGTTTAAGACCATATAGAGCCTTTTTTTTAACTTACATACTTCCCCTTGATTATGAGAAACTCCTTGTGGAGGGACCATATATACTTCTTCATGAAGCTCACCATTTAAAAAAGCATTTTTGACATCCATTTGGGAAATATGCCATTGACGAATAGATGCAACTGCAATAAGAGTACAAATAGTGGTCATCTTGGCTACATGAGCAAAAGTTTCTTCATAATCCATACTATATTGTTGAGAGAAACCCTTAGCAACAAGACGTGCCTTGTAGCGCTCAACTGACCCATCAAACTTAGTTTTGATCTTGTATACCCAACGAGACCCAATAACACGTTTTCCAAGAGGAAGAGGTACTAATTTCCAAGTGTTGGTTTTGTGCAATGCAGATAGTTCTTCTGCCATAGCCTGCTCCCAAAGAGGATCAAGAACAGCCTCTTTATAGGAAGAGGGCTCAGACAAACTGTGAATAGAGGTTAAGAAAGAAGCAAACGAAGATGAGTAAGTGGAATAGACAAAATCAGGTAATTTAGTGGACTTACATTGACGAGAAGGGTAACGAGGAGGATCAACAATCGCAGGAGGTGGTTGGGAAGCCGGGGGGACAAGCGGGATGTCATCATGTGGAGTAGAAGTATTTGTCCTGCAATTCTCAATATTACAATCGCTAGAAGCGTTATCATTAGAACCAAATGGATCAATATGGGTTAGTTCAGAACTCTTAGTAATTTGAGAATCAGAGGAAACATAGTAAAAAGGGATATGCTCAAGAAAAACAATATTACGAGATACATAAAGTTTTCTTGCATGAGGATCATAACAACGATAACCCTTTTGACCATCCCCATAACCAAGAAAAGCACACATGGCTGAACGAGAAGACAACTTATTGCGCTCTACTTGAGGGCGAAGAACAAAACAAGTAGAACCAAAAACTTTCAAAGAATGATAATCAAGGGTAGAAGCATACAATTTTTCAAAATGAGACAAACTTGATATAATAGAGGATGGAATTCTATTAATAGCATGAACAGCAGTAAGAACTGCTTCTCCCCAAAACTCACTAGGAACTGAAATGGACAACAAAAGGGAATGAGCAGTCTCTATAATATGACAGTGTTTTCTTTCTGCAACTCCATTTTGTTGAGGAGTATCAGTACAAGATGTTTGGTGGAGAGTGCCATCATAAGCAAGTAATTCAGAAAATTTATTAGAGGTATATTCACCACCTAAATCACAACGAAAGCACTTTATAACAGAGTTATGTTGAGTTTTGACCATTGCACGAAACATATGATAAATGTCAAAAAATTCAGATCGATTTTTCATAAAATAAACCCAACAATAACGAGTGTAATCATCAATAAACGAAACATAATACCTAGATCCACCTTTGATGAGAACCGGTGATGGACCCCAAACATCAGAGTGGACTAAATCAAAAGGCGCATATGAAACATAAACACTTCTACTAAACGGTAAAGATGAAAATTTTGCAAGTTTACAACTACAACAATTTGAGATATCACTCGTTTGTAACTTTCCTAAGGCTCCAGTAGAAGTCAAATATTTTAATCTAGAAGCAGAAACATGTCCAAGGCGAGAATGCCATAAATAAAAACTGGAAGATAAAGAATTCAAGCGAAAACTAGATAATAAGTCAGCAGTAGTTGTTGAGGCTGCATTATTTGGGAGTCGCAGGTCATCCAAAACATAAAGTCCCCTTGTCTATGGCCTGTCCCAATCAGCCTCCCAGAATGCGGATCCTGCACACAACAAGAAGTGGAAGAAAATATAACCGAATAACCGAAATCACATATTTGACAAACAGAAGCAAGACTCAAAGTAAGATTAGGAATATAATAAACATCAAAAATAGAAAGGTTAGGTGTGGAGACAGAACCAATGCCTTCTAGTGGTATAGGAGTGCCATCAACAGTCACAACTAATACAGACAATGAAGGTTTCATATACACAAAAGATTTATCATCGTATGTCATATGATGAGATACTCCAGAATCAAGAATCCATATGGAAAGAGATATATCTGACATACCAGAGGAGTTCAAACCTTTAGAAGAGGTGGCAGACATTGCATGTGATTGAGTGGCAAGAAGTTTTTGAAGTTGTTCTGCAATATCAGATATTTGGGAAGCAGTCTTAGATGAGTATACAGAACCAGAACTAGAGCCAATGGTAGAAGGAGTAGAAGCAACAACATTGGACGATTGCCCCCTAAAATTCTTTTTATGTGTTCTCCCTAATTTCGGACAATGTGTTTTCCAATGACCTTTTCTGTGCAAAATGCACATTCATCATTACCAAGTCCAACCCTCCCTTGAGATTTTCCTTTTTGAACAGGAGCAACAAAAACAAATGGAGGAGTTGAGTGAATTCCCTTATCTGACACATCAGAATGATTTTGAAGTCTGATTTCTTCTACCAACAATTCACTAACTACTGATTCAACATTAGGAAGGGGGGAACGATGCAAAATACCCCCACGAAGGCCCTCAAAATCATCACGAAGAGTCATTAGAAACCAAACCAGACGTTGCTCATCTCTTTGATCAATGTATGCTTTGACAGCTTTCAACTCAGGTGATTTCATAAGAGCCAATTGATCCCACAGATTAGTCATTGCCGAAAGAATTCTTGAATGGTCATATTGTTCTGCTTAAGGGCTCTAATATCACTTTTCAACTGATAACGTTTTGCAAAGTTAGACTGAACATACAAACGTTTCAAGTGATCCCAAATCTCTTTAGCAGTATCATATTTTGCTAGTTGCACTCCTATAGACAACTCAACAGAATTATTAATCCAAGTAATAATTTTTGAATTTCTAACATTCCATGTTTTCAGATCTTTTGCATATTGAGTTTCATCCTTTTTATTGGTAGGCTTAACAGAAGTTCCATCCACAAAACTCCACATATCTTTTCTAATCAAAAAAAATTTCATCACACAACTCCAATAAGATTAATTTTGTCCATTGAGGTGAACACTAACAGCTTGAAGAGAATCATCCTTAGCACCAACCATAACAAATAATGACAGGAAAATACGACAATCACAATCACTGAGACAAAATAAATTATGGATAACATGCTGCTGTGCGAGCGCGATTTCTCCCCCTCCAGACTCCCCGATCGGACCGTTGAAAATGAAGACCTGAATGTTGCGAACCTATTGTCCAAAAATCAACCCGATCCAACGGTTAACGAATGCACAATTGATGTTTTTCTGAGACTGATTTAACAAAATCGAGAATATGGTTACTCTTCTCTTTTCTTTTTTGGTGGTTGTCTTTTCTATCAAAATAATCTCTCTCTTCTTTACAATAGATCCCAAAATCAACCAAAGCTCTTTGATACCATATTAACAATGAAAAGTGAAAGAAGATAGACAACCAAGAGATAATCACTCTAGAGTTTTATAATATAGAATGAACAAAACTTGAAGTAAAAGGGTTACAATGAGTATATATATATATATATTTATAAAATAATAGAAATGTCTAAAATACCCTTATTACTAATATATAATAATATTATCTAACAAAATGAAGTATCCAAATCTGTATGCATAACCATTTCTTAAATATATCATAGAACTTACTATTTATGCTATTTTCTGCAAATATCACTTAGCCGAAACATAAAAGATGACAACTGAAACAGCTTATCCTTATCCAATTGAAAATCAAGATAGAAAACATTGAAAGCTGACAAGAATATACAACAACAAGAGAAGATAATAGACCTACAGTGATATTGAAAAGAACATAATTTAGCTAACCTTCCAATTTCTCATCGCAGAAGTGCAACAATCATATGCACAGCACTGGATCTTTTAAGGAGCGGGCAGGTGACATGACATCCTTATATTAAAAAAAATAAAAAAAATTATATAGGTAATAAAAATAAATTATTAAATTAATAGTGACAATTACAAAAATATCCCTCTGTGTGGTTTTAAAAAAAGTAACTATTTCAATTTCTACTGTCCGACTCCCTCCCTATTTATTAAAATAATAATAATAATAATTTCTCTCTTTCTTCTTCATTTTCTTCATTTCCTTCCTCTCACCATCTCCCTTTTCCTCTCTAATTCCTCTTCCTATAGTATAGCAATAGTGATGACAATTCTATATTTTATAATTTCTTTTATAAATATATATATATATATATAATAACGATATATTATTAATATAATAATGAGAAATTATTAAAATATCATTAAACTTAAGTAATTTTTGTCTTTCTCTTTTCTACTTATATATACCTCTCTTGTATTTGTTTTGTACTCTCTTAGAATTTATATTAATAAAATTAATACAATAATCTCTATCTAATTGAATGTAAAATTAATATATATATTTTTTAGGAGTGACACGATATTTAAACATAAAAAAATTGATGTATTTTTTTAAGAAATTTTTTTTTTATAAAAATGAAAATTATAAAATGGATATATATTATTTAATTGAATTGTGTGAATTGTGAAAATTGTGACTTGTGAAAATTGAAATTCTATTGTTTTTTTCAATTTGTCTACTATGTATGAATTGTGTGATACTCTAAAAAAAATTTCAATTATAATATTTAAATTTTAATGATAATATTTCAGTTAATATTTGTCGCTCCCCCAAATATTTTGTGCAAGATTTGTTATTGCATGTGCACATTGTAAAATGTAACATCAAATACATATGGAATAGCTAACCTACCTACTGTTAAAATCTTCATTATGGACATACAAGATCATTACCTATATTGACGTACACATAACCTAACTCAGCCAACCCCGTTGATATCAGTGCATCAGCTGGAAGAATATAATACATATCAGTACAGTAGATATGAATTACATAGAAGAAAAATTGAATTACTGATATTATTTGGAAAAGATGAACCATAATGATTGCAGTGAGACAAATTATGTTTATATGTAAAATATTTTAGGCTTCTGTCTCCTTAGAAATCAAGGAGACACTAGTACAAGCCTATAGAACATATCATGTTCAAGTAAGGTCTTATAAATGTAAGATGTTTATAAAGCCTTCATATACATATTGTTTATATGATGTATAATAGTACCACACTCAAGTTTAAAGGGAATATTTTCCACATAGGTATCAAACATGCAATGTTGTATGTAACTGGATATTCTGCGGTAAAAACTAACAACAAATTGAACTTAGAAGATATACACAGAATATCAATTTAAGGATACTGTTGAAAAAGATTAGTTGACGTTACATTGAGAATACAACACTAATCTTGCTTATTGGTGATTGCAGAGCACAGAGGCTTCAATATCTTAAATTATAAATTAATTATTATCACTTAAATAAATTAACTCATTTCATTATTAATAAAATTCAAAATACGGCGAATGAAAATTATTGCTATAAATTTAAGAGATATATGCTCTTACTAATAAATGGAAATTGTTATTTGATGTCTAACAAAACAATCTGAAAATCGTTCGTCTAACTAAAATGATCGTATATAACCATATTATTATATCTGTATGTCATCTACCTATAATCAAGTTCAAATATGACTTGATTTATAAGAGCCGAAATTAATATTGAATGTAGAGCATGCAACAAATTCAAAACTTCACATTCATTTGTTTGGAGTTTTATGTACCATCTATTTGTCTTTGTCACGATTTTCAAAAATCAAATTTAAACATTTGATACTTTGGATATATGCTAACATTTACCATATTTTATTAGTAGCTTTACTCCTCTTTATGTCAATTTGTTATATATATTTTTTCAGGTATGTACTATATTATCATTAGGTGTTGATTATTGGATGCTTTGTTCTTCTCTAGTAGTATTATTAGCAGGAATCAACAATTTAGTATGATATAAAATACAGAAAATAGTCACGAAGTCATGACTATGAAGTTAACATCTCTTATAAATAAAATAAAATAAAAATAATTAAAGAAGTAGAAGTTTCATGACGAAAAATAAACAAATTTAAAAAAAAAAGAATGGAGTTGCATATGACATATGTGATGTATACTATATATACTCTAACTAGTTGTTGAGGTTGTTGATTCCTTTGCTTGGTCCAGATGGTGGTACTGTCCCCTTAGGAAGCATGTTGAAGATGAATGCCCCTTCATATTTACCACCGCACCCCACTCTGTATTCCTTCTCCACCCTGTTGTCGCTTGGAAGCTCAAGGTTAATTTCGTCATTCAAAGGCCTAGCTTCAAATATTGATGAACTCGATAACATAATCAGCAGATAAATAATTAGTAGTAGCCTCGCTGCAAGGTCGTGCTTTACCATTACTACTTCACTACTTATTTGATTTCTTCAGAATTATATATAAACAGAAAAGAGAAATTTCATCTGTGCGGTGAGGTTTGGTTAATATGAATGAATCCTATTTATAAGTATACGGTAGTGCGGTGAGAAACCTGATAGGAAGTATCCTTATTAAATTCCATTTCTTTACTTCACAATGCCAACTTGCTCTATTCATATTCTTTTTCTTTTAAGATTTTTTTAGTATATTTATTGACAAGGTCATAATGCTGACCTGTTGGACTAACGGTTGCCTTATACTATAAAATACTTTTTTTTTTATTAATTTTTTTTAAAGTAAATGGATAATAGTTCGTGTGATACTTTCATCCGTATGCAACCATTGTTATATCATAAAATTGATAAATGATTTTTGTTTCTTTCACTTAATCAATTTAAGAGTCGCTGCCAGTACCATACAGTTGTATTTTATGTATTGTTAATTGCTATTTTAATTCTATAAGTGAGAATTAACAAATATATAATGTTATATAAGTTTTACCTGCATAGATATATGAGGATATAGTCAAGCTGGTTTGGGGAGCACGTTTTAATAAATAAAAAAAGTTTTGCGTCTTAGAACGTGTGAGTTGCACTACACAATTAACGGTGAAGACTATCTACCAAACACTTTGTATTTTACTTATCTTATGTGGCATGTAGAGGTGATTGAATTATCTAATAGATTTTGAATACATTATAATATCAATTTAGAAGTTAAATAGTGTAATATATAATCCCATACTAACCACTGTCTATAAATATTTTTTTTATATTTTAATCTCATTCTTAATATTGTACGTGTCATAATATAAATAATTTATCTGTCGATATGTTATATGACACTAATTAAATTATTGTTCTGAAAAAATTACGAATTTTAATTTTTAAATAATGACTTTAAAATTTATTTGTGTTTAAATAATTATATGAATGTTATCTATTGTAAACCAACATGTAAGTAGTCCAAAATAGAACAAATCAATAAATGAAATTAAAGTTTTACTAGTATACATAAGACTTCAACTAACCATCTTTTTAATGCATTGTTAATTTTAGAAAAACATTGAATTCAAAAATTGTGCCGTCTTGTAAAAATAATATATACTTGGTCATAGATGAACATACACTCTTAGAGATATTAACATACACTCTATGACTAGTAGCATGGTCATAGATGAAGTCAAAGTATGTTTGTGAGTGTGAAAGATAGAAGTAAGAGTTGAATATTACATGGAAGGTGTGAGGGTGTGTTGTCGTGTTGAGCAAGAGATTGAATCCAAATTAAAGTGGGTGGTGATGCATACATTGCCAGTCCCAATGTTCCACTATAGTCACTCAAAATACGTCACAATTTCCCAATTTCCACCTCACTTCGTACATAGTATATGGTCAACAAATGCCAAAGAAAGTCATCAAGTCCGCTTACTTTTCAAAAGTTGTCTACACCAAAAGGTTGAAGATAAAAAACAAAAACCATGGTAACAAATGTCTTAGTTACTTGTTAAACAAAAATAAAAATTAACTTTTGAATTGAAAACTTGGACTTTAACAATTTTAAAAATATAAAACGTATGAATTTTAAGATTTACTTTTTACATTTAAGTTGTTAATAAGTGTCGTGTTTTTAGAAATTTGTTAACATCTTTTATAGAAATTAAATTATCAAGAAAACCAGCTTACTACTTGATTACCAATTCAGCGTTTGTTTAATTTTTTTATATATAATTTTACTGTCGGTCGTTATAACCGTTAGATGCTTATAAAAAAATTATAATCATTATTATCTTTTAACAAATCACAGGTAACAATTAATCTCATAAATTAACTAGCACCCGCTATAGTTCAAATACATTTTTTTTGCATTGTCATCAAAATCAAGTTTTGACATTACATGGAAAAATAAGCTATCTTATGATAGAAAAATAACTATTAATATTATACGTATAAATGCCATAATTTATAAATAAATTAAAAGTTTAATTACAATTTAATTCATTTATTTTTAATAATTCACAAAATTTGTTTTTCTATTTTAAAATTTGACAGTTTGATTATTCATTTTGATTTTTTACCTAAAAAACGATATAATATAATATGTTTTAAATAACATGATATATGATACAATGATATAAAATGATTAACATTCATTAAATTGCAGTAAAACCTTTTAAAAACTTAACTTTCAATTTCAAAAAAAAAATTATAATTTAATTAATGATATGAAAAATTAATACTTCTACATCATAAAATCGTATGTTATCATTTAAAATATGTTAAATTTTCATTTTTTAATTTAAAAAGAATGAGAGATCAAACTATTAACTTTTAAAATAGGAGAAGTAATTATGTGAATTAATAGATAAAAATAGATGGATCAACACTATAATAGTTTAAATTAAAATATTGATAGTTGACATGTATTAGTTTCATCTATAGAAGCTGAAATTCCAACTTTTGCAATCAATCAAAAAATTAGAAAATCATATAAATTAAGAAAGTTAATTGTAGTATTAAATTTGTTTACACTTTGAATTATTTTATTAGTTTATTTTTAAAGAGAAAAAATTAATTTATGATTTTAATGTAGTATTTATTATAAATTGCAAAAAAAAAATAATTAAAGGTAAGTTAATAAATAAATAATTAATGTCGTTGAAAATTTGAAATAATTTTTATAAAAAGAGTTAGAAAAAAATCTCTTGAGACATGAGATAATATATATATATATATATATATATATATATATAACAAAATTACGATGCATATAAGCAACACATCAGAACTTCTAAAATCACTTTGAAAGAATCTCAAACACAAGGTCATAGTAGTTATTGTTAATGTTCAACCAAACACACACTAAATATTAGAATCATAGAAAGATTTAGTAGCCCATATCCAATTGATCGAACATGGGCTATCGGACGGACTTTTTAGTGTTAGTGGAAAGTATTCTTTTGTCTCTTATTATAAATTCACTTTAATTTTTCCATTATTATAAAATAAAAAGTTAATCATTTTTACATATTTATACTAAGAAAACTAGATAGTATATTTAATATATTTATCATGTAATATCTTAGAAAAATGATAGTTGATGTTAGTGTGTTAGGGTTTAAATTTTGAAGCTTAAATTTCTTTGGATATCAAGTTCAACCACTTCAATTGCGTTTTGGGAAAAATGTGTATATTATATATGGATATTTCTAAAATATGTTTTTATGGATGAATATGCTTAACTTTAACTTTTTATTTTCAAATACAAATTAATAATATTAATAAGGATTATATTTGAATAAATAAATATATCTAAAAATTTAAATTTGAACTTATACTTTTTTAAAAAATATAAAGAAAAATTATTTTTTCAAAGACATTGGTATAATATTCGATATCATGCTAGTCATATAAACTTAGAACATCACTACGTAGTGAGCAAAATTTGGAGCATAGAGGATGATGTGTATGCTATATATATGGACAAATTAAAAAGTGGACATTACCAAAGTTTACTTCTATGATGTATAATATAGCTTATATATTATTAAGATTTTCTTCCATTTCCAATATATATATATAAGCAAACGTGAGTGAACAAAATCTAATGTATTTTCTAAATTTTAGATGAAATATTGTTGATTCAAAATTACTTATATTTAAGTTGAGATGGAGTATATGGTTAAGAATCACTTAGAACAATTATATATAATAAAATTGATTAAGAAGGATAAATATGAAAGAAAAAAAGTTGCCTTTTGACATTATTAACATTTTGTTGACAATATATAGTCATGGCGGGCCTTACTTTATGGGAAACTAATTATGCTATGTTCCCTACTTTTTGAACAAAAATTGAGCATGCTATTATCATAGTGGCATATAAATTATTCATATTACACTACAAAAAAATTAACATGTTTCACTAAAAATTAACAACTGTAATTTAAAAGAAAGCTTTTGTTTATGATGAAAATTATGCTCTGATGATGGAAATTATGCTCTGATCTTAAGCACCTTTTCTACACAATAAAATGACTAAGCTAGCCTTTGTTTATGCTTATTGTGCTACCTCTTCTTCTATCTTTGATGTGCCAAGAGATTGCAGCTACAAGCAGATTGAGAAGCAAGGAGAGTACTTGTACTTCAACTGCCATTTCATGCCATGTCCATGTCGCCGCGGCGGAATACATCGATCAAGGCGATGGATCTCCGCCTCGTGATGATTATGGTTATGAATATGATTTCTATAGAAAACATGGTGATATTCCAAGTCCTAAAACTGGTCACTCATGAAGTTAGTATTGATCTATGAAGGCCTTTTTGTTAATATGTTTTTGTGGTAACTACTTGTACTGGGATCATATATATATATATATATATATGTATACCTTTGCCAAAGACGATTTCCAATAAAGTTTCCTATATATAGATATGGTATGTGGGTTTTTTTTGTTTTGTTTATTACTTATAATTGAATTGATGATTAGATAAGACTTATACATTTGTTATTTGGAGATGAAATATTATTGGTTGTATATTGTAGTTTTGTCAAAATAAATAATAGTATTGTTGTTTTGAAGGCATTTGAATTGCAATCCAGCTCTTAAACTTTCTTCTATTTAATTTTTAATTTTTGTCAATTAGTTGTCATATTTAGTGGTGTTTTCACACAATTGTCAAAATAATTATAGGAAGGATGAAAAGAATTAAAATAAGAGTCACGGTGCCAAAATTATTGGTGTCAAATATCATTATAGATGTAAATACTTTGTTGGTGGATAATCTATAAATATTCATATCTTGTTTTTATGAACTTTAAAGTTTTTCCAACTCTAATGAGTTTACAAATTTCAATTGACTAATTTTTACTTAAAAATAAAACAAAATCACATGAACACACAATCATATAAAGTGGATCATTTAATAAATTTTTTATTTCTTTAAGACACTTGTTAATAAAATTGAATATGAATTTAAATCTTCTAAAATAAGTAAAGTTATAGTGTCAAAAAATCAAAAATTGTTATTGTAACAAACTCATTATTTATTATAATGTATCTACAATATTTCTTTTAATGTATTATTTAATTGCTGATAATACTCACTCCCTAGTGAATTATCCACTCTTAAAAAAGCTGGATTCATTTAATATGTAGTGTCCATTTAAAAAATGATATTTATCATACACAAATATAATGGTGTATATTTTGTTTGCCACGTCATATTGTTTTTTAACGACAAGTTGACTCAAATAATTAAAATTGAGGAAAACTTGACTCCAATAAGAAAAAAAATACATAAATCAAAACCAAAATTAAACATTTATTTATTTTTAAAATAGAAACCTAAATTATTGTTCCAAATAATCCTTAATTCAATTCAAGTTATTGATTATCATATCATATGCTATTGATGCATCAAACAACATATTATGGCGCAATAAGATAAGTGTATCATATCTTATTTAGTTATCCTAACTTAACGGACCCTAAATAGATCTATTTAATTTGAAAAACAAACTATTGTTTTTTTAATATTAAGTTTTTGTGACAAAAGCATGTGAATTTTTAATTATTAGAGACATTAAATATTTTATTTGTCTAAAACTTACATGTGCACTATTGTCTTGATGCGATAATTCTTTATCATATGCATATTTTTAATTATTTTTAATCTTATTTATCTCCAATCATTAGTTATTTGAAAGAATTATTTGATATATTTTGTTGATTTTTGCTCTTGAATTTAATAAAATGTTTATATTATTATTTCCTTGATTAAGTAGAGATTTTTCGTAGTTTTGCGTTGTTTCTTTGTTTTAGTGCAATGTTGAATTTTGGATAGAAATCAACATGACATACGTGAAGTATTTATATCATATCTGAAGTTGTAGATGTCCAATTGGAGTCAAACAAAGTGCAAATGAAAGATAATATCCATAGCTACAACTTTCATGAAGACACTAAACTCAAAAGAGGAGAAAATGTTGTAAATTTCTGATGCACAAATTATGCGCCAGGGAAGCATTTCTGCATTCCTAAATCTGTCCAAATGTGCCTGAAGCGGAAATCCCATGCCTGGGGCGCATGGTGCGCTGCATAATATATAAAAATGCGTCACTTTCTAGGGATCTTTTTGGCTATTGGAAAGTTTGGAGACTTGTGCCCTAGAAAAGAAACTAATAGACGACTGTTTCTAACACCATTTGAGGAGTTTTATCAAGAATCATTCATGAATCTTTTTTATAATTCTTCTTTAATCTCTATCTTTTGTGTCTCTGTATGAGTAACTAAACTCTATTTGTTAGAGATGAGTGAAACAAGAAAGTTTATTAAATTATTTTTTTCATCTTTGTGCTTAATAATTTTTATTGTTTGATCAACTTTAAAATGTTTTACGATTCGTATTTTGAAACAGAAGTGAACTTTAATGCTTGAGATGAGTAGTTTAATAAAAAAATTCTTGTACTGTAAAGTTTAATTCTAATCTTAAATTCACTAAAGAATTAGAGTTTACTTTGAAATTAAAGGTTACGTCACTAAGACATTACGATAAGAATAATAAAGAGAATTCGGTAATAATTCAATAAAGGAATTTAATAATTAGGATCAAATTAATAACCAAAGTTAGATTCAAAGTGAAACTAATCTATAACATTTTTCTTACTACAAAAAGTCTATTTTATTACTCTTGTTAGTTTCAAATATTATTTCACACAATTCGATAATAAAATACAATCATTTAAGTTCGATATTCGGTACTACCGTTTTGATTATTATCTACAACGATTCAGTAAATTTGTTGAAATGTTATTATGATGCAAGACAATTGTTTATATTGTAGATGTAGATTATAGATATAAATGTAAATTATAGAGAGATATATTTAATTTATACAAAGTCTATACTCAGTGAATTGCAACTAATCCGAGGGTCGTGAATAGTGCAAGGCTATTGTGTTAGGCCTCCAATTTGTGTTTAATTAGTTAGACCAATGATGAAACTTGCAATAAAAAATAAAAATTGACCGTAATGCGAATGCCGAAAAAATTAACAAAAGCAAAACTACAAATGCTAAATAAATGAACAATCCATATCAAATCTCGTGAAATTATGATAAAACGAATATAAATTCAAACAGACAGAAAACCAACTACACTGGCCTTGATCGATGTTTGCTTTTATGGGAGAAAAAACCCATAATTCTGCGTCCAAAAAACAAAAGATTTGAAGAAATGAACGAAATGAACAAATAAAATGTATAGCACAATTGTATCCCATTTCTCTCATGGGAGGATGCATGAGAGGGCTTGGTTAAGACCTATTATGTATTTTTTTGATAGATTACATTTTTTCCTTAGGTTAAGACAATAACAAAAAATATTTTTCATAATTAATTAAATAAAGAATTAGTCTCCAAATAATGAAAATTTACATTGAAGTCAAAGTATCTGCATTGTATCTATTTTTTATGTTAATTATTTAAATTTGTTTGAACATGCACACAAATAAACAACTTCTTAATACTAATTTAAGCATGTGATTGAAGCAGTAACATTGTTACATAAATTTTGCCATATCACCTTAAGCTAAAGAGAAATACACGCGAGAAGATGAAAAATGAATTTTCAGAACCATTAGTAAAAAAACCAATAATAAAAATTAAAGTGTAAATTGAAAAGTCAATAGCGAGTAATATTGATTAATCTCACCTACTAGATACAAAGTAAGTTTTAAGATCAGATGATATTGACTATGATCTTTAAGATCATAAATAATATTTATGCATCTGTCGTATAAATAAAAAATAAAATTTATGTTAGAATTGGTATCCTCTTAAAAGAAACCGACATAAGAGAGATGAATGAGTAAACATGAAATAAAGAAACAAATAATACTAATAAAAAATAAAAAAACAAAATAAAATGAAATGAGCATGAAAATGATTGTCTAGTGACTTATGTCCTTTTGCTAACAAATTTATTTAGGAAACAATTATGAGATCATTGAAAATCATATATAAATAATTCCATCGTAAATTGTCAATATTACGTTTTACATAGATCAAGTGTGAGAAGTTTGTGAATGAACTTCTAGATTTTGTAAGAAAGTAAAAAAAAAAAAAATCAGGTTGTGAAGTTTAGGAATCAAATGCTGGTTAAAAACACTTGATTACGGCACTTTTCTGGCCGATTTCTTTTACCAAGAAAAAATATTTAAATAGCCATAAAAGCCAATGCTCAGAATTTGAATTTGATATAAAACTGAATGTTTAATGTAGAAATTAATACTATTTAGACTCCCTCATTTTTCAGGGCCTCTTCATGATGCAGCATATCTGGCCAAGCAGTGGGGATGGATTGGCTGTCTTTACCAAAGTCCACCAAGAAACTAACATCTAAATGGAGGGAGATCATAAGAAGAGGAGGGAGGACAATGCTTAGTCTTATGGTAGGAGAATCGTTGTTGTTGGGTTCACCTGATACCTTGAGGGAGTTTGAAACCTGAAGAATGAGAAGAAAAAGATAACTTTATACCTTCATAGTAAGTAACATTTTTCTGTAATTTGAACTCTGGAATCGAGAAAATGTAACAATATCTTTCTTCAGCTTGGCTTATTTCGCAAGAAAGAGAGTAACCAGCCTTGTTAAGGCCACCAGAAATCTGTAAAAAAAACTGGTTAAATGCATGTGGTTAAATGCATGTTGCATTTTGAGTATTCAAAAGCTAACCCACCAAACTGAGATCTCATGAGTCCAGAAATCAAAGACTGATCCAGTAGGATTAGTCTTCTGGTAGGAGAATCGTTGGGTTCACCTGATACCTTGAGAGAGTTTGAAACCTGAAAAATGAGAATCTTTGTTGTTGGGTTTCAAACTCCCTCAAGGTATCAGGTGAATCCAACAACAACGATTCTCCTACTTGTCCTCTTTCCTCTTCTTGATGATCTCCCTCCTCTTCTTGATTTAGATGTTAGTTTCTTACTGAATCCGTCTCTGTAGTCATGAGATCTCAGTTTGGTGGGTTAGCTTTTGAAGACTCAACCTGCATTTAACCAGTTTTTTATGGATTTTTGGTGGCCTTAACAACTGATATATCTGAACAGATCGAATCAGATTGCGCTTATTTCCTTTGTCGTTAAGGAACCCCGTGCAGTTTGGTGGCTGGTTACCCTTCTTGGAATACTCTTCGCCTTCAAAATTAGCCAAGCTGAAGTTGAAGAAAGATATTGTTACATTTTCTCGGTTTGAGTCCGAATCACACGGCGAAGATTGAAGTTGCTTTTGAGATGGCATCGATCTATTATCCGTGTCAACTGACAGCGTATAACTGGAACTGAAAGAGATGGTATTATCCGTGTCAACTGACAGCGTATAACTGGAACTGAAAGAGATGGCATCGATCGATTATCCGTGTCAACTGGAACTGAATAGGACAGCCTATGACATTCTTACTGATAACAGCCTATGACATAACTGTATAGAACAGCCTATGACATAATTAAGTGTTTTAATGGGATTGTGGCATTTCTAATGGAGGCTTCTTTCGATTAGTAAATAAATTAATTCTTTCGATTAGTAAATAAACTAAAGTCCAATTGACAATGCTGTTCTTTTAATATATATAATTTAATATATTAGTAATTATAAAATAATAATATGTAATGTTATTTTTGTTTTATAATAAAATATACTCAAATATTTATCTATCTAAAGGTAAATATATTTTTTTAATAATTATATATAAAAACAAGCTCATATGATACCTTTTAAAACAAATCTACCTTGATATTTTTATATGAATTAATTGAATTCTTATCTCAATATCCCAAGTAATGGGGCTCTCTTTTTGCCATAATCTTCATATGATACCTTTTAAAAACATCATGACTCCATCGAGGGACACATTTTGGACAGAAATCATGATCATGATTCATGAGTAGGCCCACCATCATATATATAGTACACAATTTATTACATATGGAAGAATTTGATTTCTCATTGTCTCAGTATCTAACCAACAATGCTTTGGAAAAAAATAAATAGAAAATAAAAGTAGTTTGTTGGATGTTATATAGGTGAAGATGATGCCATGGCCATTTTGGATTAACAGATGGAGCAAAACCCATCATATGTGGGTGAAGTATGAGCTACCCATCATATGTGGGTGAAGTATGAGTTGGGTGAAGTATGAGCTACCCATGTATGAGCTACTTTATGAGCTACCCATGTATGAGCTACTTTAGAGAGTAAGATGCTGTAGATGGAGTGAAAATGTACAATTTAGAATCATGAGAATCAACTTGAGCACTGAAAATGTACAATTTGAAAATGTACAATTTATTACCTTGTGCTGCAAGCAATAACGTTTTTTAGACAACTACTCCTTAAATACTAATAATAACAACAAATTGAAAGGCTTTTAATGCATTTTCACGCAATTAAGCAAGCTTACCTGCCACAAATCCCTTACAGAAACACATTCCGAATTCAGGGCCAAGTGCTTCCCATGAAGCTGTTATAGTCGCAACTTTTGAGCATCGACTCCACAGAGCAACGGCCAAACGGCTTGATAAAGGACCTGCCCAGACCTGTAAATAAATATGTAAAACGAAGGTTAACATACTTCAAGCTTCTAAAAATAATGAGAATAGAAACTTACTTTAACTTACACAAAAGGCTGTTATTTAAAATATTTGTAGCTTTAGTAAAACTCATTCGCACGCACATTTATTTATTTCTGACGTGTTTATTGAGAATTTTATCAAAACTGAGTCTTATTCAACATACTTGCACTATAAGCTGATATCTAATAGTTACCTGACTGCAATCATTTATTCCAGACACTTGAACTTTCCTTCCCTGAACTCCAAGTGAGTCTGCAGAGATATATAAGAATTAGAAAATTTACTCATCTAACCTTTTTGAATTAAATAAATGAAAAGCATTATTTGTCAACTTGTTTAAAAAAAATAGTGTAGTGGTGCAACCTTGATTCATAGCAATGCTTCTTTATTGGTTAAAATATCCAGTGTTTCAGCAGTCATATTCCTTACGTCGCAACCAACCAATAGAGGAGCCTACACACACAAGTTCACAATTTTTAACGTGTAAAAATTCAGCCATAGTATTTTGTATTATAATCTTTGCAAATCTTTGTTCATGATTTATTCATAAAATATTATAGCCAAATAGGAGGGAGGAGGGAGGAGGGACTAAGAGCAACACCTTTGCTAAAGCCCAGATGCTGAAGTGAGCACGGTATTCTTGGTAAGTCATGCCACCATTGCCAACTTCCAACATATCTGGGTCTGTCCAGAACCGTAACACGAGGGAAAAGTAAGAATGCTCTTATGGTTAGCTATATATTTTCAATTAAATTTCAATTAAATTTAGTGAGTGATTTTTAAAATTATAGTATGAGTTTTGTTATCAATCTTATAGCGAAACATAATAAATTTTCATGATATAGATAAAGAAAACTTTGCATTTAATTTAAAAAACTCTAAAATGAATTTCACTTGAATTCTCTATTGTTTAATTATTTTTAAAAAAGGTCATTGAGAATAGAAAAATTGGGAGAATTTTATTAGTTTGAAATTAGAAATATCAGTGTAAACATTTACAATAAACTTGACATCAAAATAAATAAAGATAAATGATTAATCTATTATTTTGTCTAATTTAAAAGATTGTGGAGTGTATTTTACTTAAATATTATGTTCGTTCTCCTTTTTTTATTATGATAAAATCCATCATTCAATAAAACTAGTAAAGTCCTACCTTAAACATTTTTTGAGAAGTCTATAATAAAAATAATATTACAACGTGCGTGTTATCAACCAAATTTAAAAAGAAATAAAAGGTCGGACAATCTTTAGAGAATCAAACTGAGAAGATTTTTTTTTTTGGCAAAAAAGTCAGTATATTGATTTTCGTCTCTAAAAAAATGTCGTAACTCCACACTTCAGTTCTTACACAGTTCAAACATAATGTCATACAAAATAATATCAGACGCGTGCAATAGTTAAACCATTTATTTTACTAATTTTATAGCAAGACGGGAGTACGAATAATAGATAAAATTAAGAATTTGTAATCTCCAAGTAATTTGCCATACAAAATGGCTAATAAATCTTCACGAAGGATATTATTGTAGCCAATGTGATTATGAAAACCAAAGATATAAAATTTACAACTAAAATAAGACAAAATTCATGGATAATAAAATAGAAACTAAAAAACAATTAGGTAAAGTATATTATTTTAAAAAAAATATAAAAAAAAATCAAAAAAAAGAAAAAAAATTAATCAAAAAAAGAAAAGAAAAAACTTATAAATATTAACCACCGAACTTCACTTTACAAATAAAACTTTGCTTTTTTGCCGCCAACCAAATAATCAAGTTTTAACAAAATATCTACAATATGTGTAGAAAGTATGTATAGAAGAACAAAATTATAATAATTT
>JBBPBS010000276.1:10194337-10205972 GCA_037974835.1 Cicer judaicum
AAAAAAAAAAGAATGGAGTTGCATATGACATATGTGATGTATACTATATATACTCTAACTAGTTGTTGAGGTTGTTGATTCCTTTGCTTGGTCCAGATGGTGGTACTGTCCCCTTAGGAAGCATGTTGAAGATGAATGCCCCTTCATATTTACCACCGCACCCCACTCTGTATTCCTTCTCCACCCTGTTGTCGCTTGGAAGCTCAAGGTTAATTTCGTCATTCAAAGGCCTAGCTTCAAATATTGATGAACTCGATAACATAATCAGCAGATAAATAATTAGTAGTAGCCTCGCTGCAAGGTCGTGCTTTACCATTACTACTTCACTACTTATTTGATTTCTTCAGAATTATATATAGACAGAAAAGAGAAATTTCATCTGTGCGGTGAGGTTTGGTTAATATGAATGAATCCTATTTATAAATATGCGGTAGTGCGGTGAGAAACCGGATAGGAAGTATCTTTATTAAATTCCATTTTTTTACTTCACAATGCCAACTTGCTCTATTCATATTCTTATTTTTCTTTAAGATTTTTTTAAAATTTTTAAAATTTTTATTTTTTAAAATAACTTTATTATAATTTATTTAAAAATAATTGAAGTTATTTTAAATTTATTGTTATTCAATAAATTTATTTTTTATTTAATAATTTAAATACTTATTATTAGGGATTTTAACATAATAAAAATAATAATTTTTAAAAAATATATTTTATCTTATCACTATTATAAGCAAAAAAGTATTTTGAATCTATATTACATTTATAAAAAAAAGATAATTTAATAAATTTGACTTGTATTTTGTATCAAATCTAGAAAATTAATTGCATTTATCTAATATACTTAATAATTGTAAAATCAGTTTTTTTATTTTTTTGCTTAAAATAGTGATAAGAAGGAGAAGTATTTTTCAAAATGGATTTTTATGAATATGTTCTCAAAATATCTTTGCATTTTAATCATTTTTTGAACCTTCATTATCCAAAATATGTTGCAGTAAATAAATAAAATATTTAAATAATATTTTGAGATAAATTATTTAAATTAATTTTTTATTTGAAACTTTCTTTTATATTAACAAAAAAATAAAGTACAGTAAAACTCATTTTAAAATTTTTTTAAACAAAGAGCTGAGTATATTTATTGACAAGATCATAATGCTGACCTGTTGGACTAACAGTTGCTTTATACTATAAAAGACTTTTTTTTATTAAAAAAATTTAAAGTAAATGGATAATAATAGTTCATGTGATACTTTCATCCATATGCAACCATTGTTATATCATAAAATTGATAAATGATTTTTGTTTCTTTCACTTAATCGATTTAAGAGTCCCTGCCAGCACCATACAGTTGTATTTTGAGTATTGTTAATTGTTATTTTAATTTTATACGTGAGAATTAAAAAATATATAATGTTATATAAGTTTTACCTGCATAGATATATGAGGATATAGTCAAGCTGGGTTGGGGAGCACGTTTTTATAAATAAAAAAAGTTTTGCGTCACTAAATATGTTCAACCAAACACACACTAAATATTAGAATCACAGAAAGATTTAGTAGCCCATATCCAATTGATCGAACATGGACTATCGGACGGACTTTTTAGTGTTAGTGGAAAGTATTCTTGTCTCTTATTATAAATTCACTTTAATTTTTCCATTATTATAAAATAAAAAGTTAATCATTTATATATATATATATATATATATATATATACTAAGAAAACTAGATAGTATATTTCAAATATTTATCATGTAATATCTTAGAAAAATGATAGTTGATGTTAGTGTGTTAGGGTTTAAATTCAGAAGATTATCCTTAAATTTCTTCGAAGTTCAAGTTCAACAACTTCAGATGCGTTTCGGAAAAAACGTGCATATTATACGTGGATATTTCTAAAATATGTTTTAATGGATGAATATGCTTAACTTTAATTTTTTATTTTCATATACAAATTAATAATATTAATAAGGATTATATTTGAATAAATAAATATATCTAATAATTTGAACTTACACTTTTTTAAAAAAATATAAAGAAAAATTATTTTTTCAAAGACATTGGTATAATATTCGATAACATGCTAGTCATATAAACTTAGAACATCATCATTGCAGTGAGCAAAATTTGGAGCATAGAGGATGATGTGTATGCTATATATATGGACAAATTAAAAAGTGGACATTACCAAAGTTTACTTCTATGATGTATAATATAGCTTATATATTATTAAGATTTTCTTCCATTTCCAATATATATATATATATAAGCAAACGTGAGTGAACAAAATCTAATGTATTTTCTAAATTTTAGATGAAATATTGTTGATTCAAAATTACTTATATTTAAGTTGAGATGGAGTATATGGTTAAGAATCACTTAGAACAATTATATATAATAAAATTGATTAAGAAGGATAAATATGAAGAAAAAAAGTTGCCTTTTGACATTATTAACATTTTGTTGACAATATATAGTCATGGCGGGCCTTACTTTATGGGAAACTAATTATGCTACGTTCCCTACTTTTTGAACAAAAATTGAGCATGCTATTATCATAGTGGCATATAAATTATTCATATTAGCTAATTAAGCTTTACCAACTTGAAGTTATACTCTGATCTTAAGCATCTTTTCTATACAATAAAATGACTAAGCCTTTGTTTATGCTTATTGTGCTACCTCTTCTTCTATCTTTGATGTGCCAAGAGATTGCAGCTACAAGCAGATTGAGAAGCAAGGAGAGTACTTGTACTTCAACTGCCATTTCATGCCATGTCAATGTCGCCGCGGCGGAATACATCGATCAAGACGATGGATCTCCACCTCACGATAATTATGATTATGAATATGATTTCTATAGAAAACATGGTGATATTCCAAGTCCTGGTGCTGGTCATTGATGAAGTTAGTATTGATCTATGAAGGCCTTTTTGTTAATATGTTTTTGTGGTAATTGGGATCATATATATATATACACCTTTGCCAAAGACGATTTCCAATAAAGTTTCCTATATATAGATATGGTATGTGGGTATTTTTGTTTTGTTTATTTCTTATAATTGAATTGATGATTAGATAAAACTTATACATTTGTTCTTTTACATATGGTGAGGAGATGAAATATTATTGGTTGTATATTGTAGTTTTGTCAAAATAAATAATAGTATTGTTGTTTTGAAGACATTTGAATTGCAATCCAGTTCTTAAACGTTCTTCTATTTAATTTTTTATTTTTTGTCAATTAGTTGCCATATTTAGTGGTGTTTTCACACAATTGTCAAAATAATTGTTGGAAGGATGAAAAGAATTAAAATAAGAGTCACGGTGCCAACTTGATTTGATAAGTATTCAACTTAAATTCTATAAGAATTTTAGTTCAAATATCATTATAGATGTAAATACTTTGTTGGTGGATAATCTATAAATATTCATATCTTGTTTTTATGAACTTTAAAGTTTTTCCAAATCTAATGAGTTTACAAATTTCAATTCACTAATTTTTACTTAAAAATAAAACAAAATCACAGGAACACACAATCATATAAAGTGGATCATTTAATAAATTTTTGACTTCTTTAAGACACTTGTTAATAAAATTGAATATGAATTTAAATCTTCTAAAAATAAGTAAAGTTATACTGTCAAAAAATCAAAAAATGTTATTGTAACAAACTCATTATTTATTACAATGTATCTACAATATTTATGATCTTATTGTTTTTATTAAGTAGAGATTTTTCGTAGTTTTGCGTTGTTTCTTTGTTTTAGTTTAATATTGAATTTTGGTTAGAAATCAACATTACATACGTGGAGTATTTATGTCATATATGAAGTTCTACATGTCCAATTGGAGTCAAACCAAATGCAAATGAAAAATAATATCTATAGTTACAACTTTCATGAAGACGCCAGACTCAAAAGAGGAGAAAATATAGTAAATGCCTAAAGCGAAAATTCTACGTCTAGGGAGTATTTCTGCATTACTAAATCTGTCCAAATGCGCCTGAAGCGCAAATCTCATGCTTGGGGCGCTTAGTGCGCTGCATAATGTATAAAAATGCATCAGTTTCTAGGGATCTTTTTGGCTATTGGGAAGTTTGGAGACTTGTGTTCTAGCAGAGAAACTCATAGGCGACTGTTTCTAACACCATTTGAGGAGTTTTATCTCATGTAGCTAAATATCACTAGAAGGTGGGTTGAATAAGGATTTTGCTGTTTAAAAATTAATTTTCACGTATTTTAAAAACTATCCTCTCAAAGAGGATCATAGAACCGAGAACGGTTATTCAAACCTTTAAATTAGATCTGAGCAAAAGAAGGAGAGAATGTAAAGAATGACACGCTCAACTTTTATATTGGTTCATCCAATGAATGCTACATCCATTCCTCACACACTTATGAGATTTCACTAACGTTCAAACTGATCAACCTCTCACAGAGGAAGATTACACTTTGTGTAGTCTTTAGTCTCACCAAGCTTACAATCAAGTTTCAACTATTTCCAAGTGTACCTCACGTGGAAATTAAAAATTTATATGTGTATGATAGTTTCTCTTCTCTTAAACACTTTCTAAAAAGATATTTCAAAGATCTAGTGAAAGATTATAGAAAGTATAAGAAGAGGATGAATATTGCTCTTGATAGCTTTAAGATACTTGATTTTTTTATGTAATGTTTTTGTGTCATTAATGATGAAGAGCTTGATGCCTTTTATAGAAGTCTTATGATGATCCTTCCATGTGCCAAGCTCTTTATAATAGTTGGAATTCATTACAAAAGATCCAAGGTCTTTCATCATATTTACATAACTGTCATCTAGTTGTCCTTGAAATAGGGGTGGACAAAGTTTAGTTCTGAACTAGAACCGTTTGAAAATTGAACCGAACTGGTTTTCAGTTTGGAAAAACCGAATCGAACCGGTTTTCAGTTCAAAAAACCGAACCGAACTGGTTTAACTTAGTTTTTTTGTTTATATAGGCCAAAATTTACATAATTACCCCTAATTACTTCTAAAAAAATCCGATTCAAGGTTTTTGAAATAAAAACCGGTTCGATTCAGTTTTTTCGAACTGAAAACCAATTCGGTTCAGTTCTAGTTTTAAAAAATCAGTTTGAAAACAGTTCGGTTTTTAATTTTTATAGATGAGTTCAGTTCAAAACCAGTTTGATTCGTTTCGGTTCTGCAGTTTTGTTCAGTTTTTGGTTTTTTTGAACACCCCTACCTTGAACTGGCTGAGTCCATCCTCAAGCAGAAGGATCAACCTCCTTGGAACTTGATCTTGAGTTGTCCTTTTCTTTTCTCATTCTTCAAAACATGTAAGGTTGTTTATTTGACTTTGTGAGCTACAACCTTTCAGAAAGTTGAAGGACTAGGTTGATTTTAACTTTTAAGAGTGATGTTGAGAATAGAGAACCATCCTCTTACATAGAACTTCCATCCTCTTGCACGTGAATCATAATTTCTTTCTTTAAGACATGTGAATGCTTCTATTTTTAGCTTGTTTGTTGTTTCCTTTCTGTGGATCGACTTTTCATTGTTTTCATTCATACAAGAATGATAAATAAGTCTTATTTTAGCCTTTTCACATGATAGGATGGGTTGCTTTCAACATTTGGGAATGATGTGGACTTTATAGAACCGTCTTCCATCCTAGTGTTGCCATCCTCTTACCTAGAACTGGCCATCCTTGTACCTATTCCTTTGGTCTTCTGACTTCTTTATGTCAAATGCTTTATTTATTCATTCTTTAATATTGTTGTGCCTTTCTTTAATGAATAAAAAACATTTGTTTTGTTTAGGATGAGTATTATGCAGACTTGAAGCTTCATCCTCTTCGCGAGGCCATCCTCAGAAAATTCAATCTTCCAGATTTGAATAAGATTTTTCACCTTTTTGCCTTAATGATTAATAACCTGTTTTCTTATATGAATTCACTCAATAGCACATATTAGTCATTAACCACAATCATAATCTCTTAAGTAATTTTGTTATCATTAAAATCAATTGAGATATTTTGTCTCAACAATATCAAAAATCATTCATGAATCTTTCTTATAATTTTCTTTAATCTGTATCTTTTATGTCTATGTCATGAGTAAATAAACCCTATTTTTTAGAGATGAGTGAAACAAGAAAGTTTATTGAATTATTTTTTTTCATCTCTGTGCTTAATAAATTTTATTGCTTGATCAATTTTAAAATGTTTTACGATTTGTATTTTGAAACGGAAGTGGACTTTACGAATGCTTGAGATGAGAAATTCATGATATTGTAGTCTAGGGATAGATGGATAGATGCAGATCATGAAACCAATTGAATTAGTTGCAGAGGTAATAGTTTAATGAGAGAATTCTTGTGCTGTAAAACTTAATTATAATCTTAAATTCACTAAAGAATTAGGGTTTGCTTTGGAATCAAAAGTTCTCTCACTAAGACATTATGACAAAAATAATAAAGAGAGTTCGATAATAATTCAATAAAATAATTTAATAATTAGGATCAAATTATTAACCAAAGTTGGATTCGAAGTGAAACTCTTATATGACACTTTTCTTACTACAAAAAGTCAATTTTATTACTCTTGTTAGTTTCAAATATTATTTCAACTAATTTAGAAACTTTTGTTCAATTTTAGTAATTAAACACAATTCGATCGTAAAATGCAATCATTTGAGTTTGATATTCGGTACTATCGTTTTAATTATTACCTATAACGATTCAGTACACTTGTTGAAACATTATTATGATGCAAGACAATTGTTTATATTGTATATGTATATTATAGATGTAGATGTAAATTATAGATGTATATATTTAATTTAAACAAAATCTATACTCAGTGAATTGCAACTTATTTGAGGGTCGTGAATAGTGCAAGGCTATTGTGTTAGGCCTCCAATTTGTGTTTAATTAGTTAGACCAATAATAAAACTTGCAATAAAAAATAAAAATGGACCGTAATGCAAATGCCGAAAAAATTAACAAAAGCAAAACTACAAATGCTAAAGAAATTAACAATCCATATCAAATCTCGTGAAATTATGATAAAACGAGTATAAATTCAACAAATAGAAAACCAACTACATTGGCCTTAATTCAATTCATAAATCAAAACCAAAATTAAACATTTATTTATTTTTAAAATAGAAACCAAAATTATTGTTCCAAATCATCCTTAATTCAATTCATTTTGGGCTCGTCACCTTGAGGCAATCATGTAATGAGCCAACAAGGAACCGAATCATTAGTGGGATGCCAATCATAAAATAAGGTTGAGTCAGCACAATAGCTAGTTACAAATCCGAAAAAGAAGGGATTCGGGTTTGTAGGGACGACAACTCTACATTTATGTAGTCCTTATCGGCAATTGTTCCATTTGATTTCGATTGGACAATTTTAGTTTCACTATTTTTAGGATCGATAAAATGAGCTGTTTCAATTGAATCTGAAGCAAGCTGCATATCACACGAATTTACAGATATGGATATATACAGATTTGATCGGTCGGTTGCAGTGTTAAAAAAAATAAACTTATAGTTGTGGTAACGATTTTGATGTTTCAGCTATTATGAGTGTTATATTACATATTTGCAGTCCTCGCAATGTGAATTAATCACAATATTCCATAGATTTTATTAAAATTATTCGTATTATCATATAAATACTAGTTGAGAGATATAACAAATTCAAAACTAGAAAATGAGATTATGTAATGTTTATATACATTATGTACTTTTGTAGTCATTTGAGGTGAAAATAAAGGATTTCTCGAATTTTTTTATGTAAAAACAGTATATCGTCCATAAAATGATATGATTTTTCTTCACATCCTTAAAACAAAAAAATTAATGCTAACTACTACAACCTTTACCTTTTTGTTGCAATCGTTTTCTCAATCACATACCATTTTTTAAAATATTGTCTATGGATATCCGAACTCAATCGATTCCCTTAAAATTTTTAAATATAAAAACTTAAATTTTTTAAATTTATTTTCACGGTCTCACTTAATCATCACACCCCAATATAATAAATGAATTATTTAATAAAAATTTATTAAAGTATTAACAAAAATATTGAAAATATAATATTTGTTTCTTAAAAAATAAATTTAAAAATAAAATCAATAGAAAGTTAAAGAAACAAACATTCCAATAAAAAAAACAATTATTTAAACCAACCCACACGTAATCCCGCACTAATTGAAATATGCTTAAACTGATGTAAAAATCGGTTGGGCCTACGAATTGAAAATTCGATTTTGTATGATTTGACAAAATTGGGATTGAACGGTTCATAATATTAAATTAAATATTTTTTTTCTCTTTTATAATCGGTTTCATTTGTAAACAAAACAAATTAAAATTGAAATAATATGGGAAATGTATAAAAATAACATTCTAGTACTTGGCAGAAGTGATTTCGTCAAATAAAAATAACAAGCTAATTTCCTTAGCAAAACTCACTAAAAAAGGGCATCAATTTTACTCCCCAATTGTAGCACGTTAGTGTTGATTGGTTACGAAGATCCATTTTTTTTGGAGTAGTTGTTTGCTTACTAGTTCAACTCTCCTATCATAAATACTGAATTAACGTCAGATTAAAAACCACATCAAAAAAAACTCTAAAAATTCTAAAAATTTTCATTTTCTCTAAAATTACACAATCCCTCGTCGCATCCAGGTACCCCTTCGACCCTTGGAGTTATTATTATGTCTTCTCATTTGTTTAGTTTAGTTGTTTTTCACTTTCCATTGTATACTATGCATTTTTGGAATTTCTATCGCTAGTTTTATCTAATTCTGTTTTTTTTTTAAATTTTGTTTAAGTCGCAGACCTATGTTAGGCGAAATCAAAAGACAAGATAGCCTTATGATGATAAGGCCTATAAGGCACATGTCAATTGATCCGTCTTTGATTTCTGTCATCTAGAGATCTTGTCAGTTTAGTGGATTACCTTCTAAAGACCCTTATGAACATTTATACAATTTTCGATTGATTTCTGATACCTTCAAACACAATAATATCTCTGAAGATTATATCAGATTGAGATTATTCCCTTTTTCTCTACGTGATGATGCAAGTTGTTGGTTGAGGTCACTACTTGTCGGATCAATCTCAACATGGGACAAGCTCGTTGCTAAGTTCTTTGCCGAGTATTTTCCACCGTCAAAATTGGCCAAGTTAAAGAGCGATATAGCCACATTTTCTCAGTTTGAGTCTGAATCATTATACGAGGCGAAAAAGCGGTTTCAAAACTTGTTAAGAAGATGTCCCGACCATGGAATTTCAGAATGTAGTAAGGCTCGTATTTTCTTTGAAGGTTTGACACCCGCCAACCAATCATCCCTTGATGTTGCTATTGGTGGCTTTTTGAGAGAATATAAACCTACCGAAGCTTATGATTTAATAGGTGAAATGACTTCTATCAATTACCCTGTCAACTTTACACACATGGATCTCCTTCATCAATAACTGGTGTCAACTTGACACACCACAAAGAAGCTACTTCGTTTTCTAGATCTTCTATCTGGTTTCATAAATGAGATGTCTCTGGTCATGACACAATGATTTTGATGAGCACAAGTTGGTTTCTGAATTTTGAGATTATTATCAAAATTTGCTTTAATTTGCGGGAAAAAAAAAAAACATCGTACTATTTGCCCAAATTAACCTGACATTCAGGTTGCATTTTTGTTTGTATGGGTGTAAACTATAATGATTGAGACTTGTGTGTCAACACTCAGTAAACCAAAAACATGTTAAAGTGTACGTATCGAACATGTTAAAGTGTACGTATCGAATAAAATGAGATTAATTTTGGTGCACCATCAATTAAGAATCTTTATACCATCAATTTATTAAAAGAAATTGTTTATTCATAAATTCTAACTCAATTAACAAATGTTAATATTGACAGGTTGAATATTATATTTTAAGTTTAAATTCACGACTTCACAATAGTGTGAGAATTTATGATGTTAATTATATTATTTCATTTATAAATAAATAAAAAAGTTAAATCGAAATTGGAGGTCCAATTGTCAATGTAAACCACTGCGTTTTTTTTTAATGAGAAGGAATAAAAAAAAATGTTATTTCATTTGTTTGAGTTACTTCGCTAATAACTTTTTAAAGACATTAAATTTTATGAATTCATTTATTCAATATTTTAATTCTTAGAAAAACATTAAATATTTTATTTGTCTAAAACTTGTACTATTATATTATTTTGATGCAAGACAATTGTTTATATTGTAGATGTAGAGATATAGATTTAATTTAAACAAAGTCTATTTTTAGTGAATTGCAACTTAAACGTGGTGGATAATAGAAGGCTATTGTGTTAGGCCTCCAATTTGTGTTTAATTAGTTAGACCAATGATAAAACTTGCAATAAAAAAAAATTCAGTAATACAAATGCTGAAGAAATTAACAAAAGCAAAACTACAAATGTTACAGAAATTAACAATCCATGTCAAATCTCGTGAAAATATAATAAAACGAATATAAATTCAACAAATAGAAAACCAATTACATTGGCCGATCTTTGATTTTATGGGAGAGAAAACCCATAATTCTACATCCAAAAAACAAACCAAGATTTGAAGGAATGAACAAATAAATTGTTTTTTAGTGTGCCTTAATCCTTATATAGCAAAAATGATTAGGGTTGATAATGATATATTATATTGTTTCGGAAGATATGTACTGTCACAATTTTATCCCATTAATTCTCTCACGGGAGGATGCATGATAGGGCTTTGGTTATGACCTATTTTTAATTAATAGATTACATTCTTTCCCTATGTTGTTGCTCATACACTTTAATTTAGGTTAAGACAATAACAAAAATTATTGTTCATAATTAAATAAATAAAATTAATATTGAAGTCAAAGTATCAACATTGTATCTATTTATTATGTTAATTATTTTAAATTTTTTGAATTACAAGATTGGACAAATAAGCAACTTTTTAATACTAATGTAGGCATGTGATTGAAGCAGTAACATTGTTATAGAAATTTTGAAAAATGAATTTTCAAAACCATTAGTAGAAAACAACAATTAAAATGAAAGTATAAATTGGAAAGTCAATATAGAGTGATATTGATTAGTCTCACCTAATATGTAATGATATTTTTACATCTAACGCATGCAAACATTACAATTGTTATCCTCACAAAAGGAATCAATAAAAAAAAATAATAATAAACATGAAATAAAAAAACAAACGATATTAACGAAGAATAAAAAATAAAATAAAATCGGCATGAAAATAATTTTTGAGTGATTTATGTCGTTTTGCTAACAAGTTTGATTAGGAAACAATTTTGAAGCTATTAAAAACCATTTATAAATAATTCTATTTTGAATTGTCAATATTACGTTTTATATATTATTTTCGGTTTATATGTTATTCATTTCCGTTAGAAATGTTCTACTATAAATATACGTTAATTAGTGCGTTTTGTACATAATCAGACAATTCATTAAGAGTGTGAAAGATGAAAAAGTAAGATGTGTTATGAAGATCAAATGTGAAAATGAAAGAACTTCTAGATTTTATAGGAAAGTAAAAAAAAAAAAAATCAGTGAGTGAAGTCTAGAAATCAATGGGGGTT
>JBBPBS010000276.1:10214624-10231402 GCA_037974835.1 Cicer judaicum
AATTTAATGTATTTTATTTGTTCAATCTAAACTTTTTGTTATTATTTTTTTAAAATGTGACAATAGAGGTAAATTTGTTCGATGTAATATAATGTACCATGTATTACTATGTACAAATATTTTTTTTTTACACATTTTTGCAATTACAAAATCATTTATTTATTAAAACAAAAATAATTATAATATTTTAAAAAATAAAATATTATCAATAAACTAAAATAAAATATATTAATAATAATAATAAAATTAATTATATTAATAAAAAAATTAATTAAATTGAACAAATGAAATACATTAGATTGAGAAGAATAGTTGAGAAGACGTGTCAAAAATCAATAATGTGTCCCTAATATTTTACCGATAAATCAGTGGTCATTTATCATATATATATATAAGATATATAAAAAAAAATTAATTAGATATATGTGGTAAATTGTCACACTAATTTATCTCCAAAATATTAAAAACATGTTGTTTCTTTTTGGCACATGTATTTTATCTCCAAAGTTATTAGAAACATGTATTAAAGATATATGTTGTTTCTTTTTGGCACATGTAATTTATCACCAAAGTTATTAGAAACATGTATTTTATTTTTTAATTTAATATATTTTATTAATAGTATTTTAATTTTTTTTTATAAATATGCTAAAACAAATGACGTATTATAATAGATGGACAAAAACAAATACCGTGTTATAATATAACAACTTTTTTTTATCTAATAAATGAAAATAATAATAAAATTTAAATTTGATGTTTTTTTTTATTATGTGATATTTTTTTTTTAATTTAATGTAATTTATTTGTTCAATTTAATTAACTTTTTTATTAATATAATTTATTTTATTATTTTTATTTTAGTTTATTAATAATATTTTATTTTAAAATATTGTAATTATTTTATTTTTATTTAATAAATAATTTTGTAATTGTAAAAAATGTAGAAAAAAAATTTTGTACATATAATACGATCTTTTATTGAATTGAAAACTGAAAAGCCTTCGGAAAGTCGCTTGCTGGGTATGCGATAATCTATTAGTATTAAAAGTAGGACAATTTAGGATATATATGGCAACTAGCAAGTCATTCATTTCACAAACAAGGTTGTCTTCCAGACAGTTCATAACAATCGGTTACATATACTGTTATTTTTTTGTACTTATCTCCGGTGACCGTGTTTCTGCCGGTGATCGTTTCTCCGCGTCTTCACAAACTCTCTCACTTTTCAATTTGTATCGTTTTGAAGTTAGGAGCTGTTACTAATGGCGAAGCAGAAACAGAACAACACTATTTTTGTGCACTTGCTGATTCTCTTCCTCTCTCTTTCCTCTGTCTCGGTGTCAGCAACAGTTGTGTCTCTCTTGCAAAATTACGGGAAACCCATTTTCAGATCAAACTTTCACACTATTTATGACACTTCAAACTATGGTCTTCTTCAGCTCAGTAATGGATTGGCTCTAACGCCTCAAATGGGGTTCGTTATCTATCTCTATGGCTCTTTTGCTTTCAATTGATCAAATAAATTTCTAGGTTGTTCAATTCAACCGATTTTTTTTATTTTTTTTTTCAAGGTTGAAGTAAAAAAATATTGACAAAAATCCACGTGCACAGACACACTCGTAGTCATGTAATTGTGATGATGTTTTTAATTTTTTTTCTTTCTTAAATAGGAAAATTAGGAAGATGGTTTATGTGATATGATTTGGTCTTGTGTAGATGGAACAGCTGGAACTTCTTTGCATGCAATATCAGTGAAACGGTTATTAAGGAAACAGGTATTGTTTTCTTGTTCAGTTGCTACTAGTTGTAGAAGCATCGCTTGCATTTCCTCAATGAGTTAGTTACTTATTTTGGTCCTGTGATGATGATACTATAATGGAAGATTCATTGACTTTGTAAAACAAATTTCATTATCCCTCATCAAAATACTATTTTGCATTTGAAAATATCAACATTTTTAAACCTTGATTTTATTTTGGATACTCAATTAATCCTATAATAATGAATGTATTTGATATCCTATTTTATCCGCCTGTTATTTTTTTACCAAATAGAGTCTAAGTTCAATTTGTTGTTAGTTTTTACCGCAGAATATCCAGTTACATACAACATTGCATGTTTGATACCTATGTGGAAAATATTCCCTTTAAACTTGAGTGTGGTACTACTATACATCATATAAACAATATGTATATGAAGGCTTTATAAACATCTTACATTTATAAGACCTTACTTGAACATGATATGTTCTATAGGCTTGTACTAGTGTCTCCTTGATTTCTAAGGAGACAGAAGCCTAAAATATTTTACATATAAACATAATTTGTCTCACTGCAATCATTATGGTTCATCTTTTCCAAATAATATCAGTAATTCAATTTTTCTTCTCTGTAATTCATATCTACTGTACTGATATGTATTATATTCTTCCAGCTGATGCACTGATATTAACGGGGTTGGCTGAGTTAGGTTATGTGTACGTCAATATAGGTAATGATCTTGTATGTCCATAATGAAGATTTTAACAGTAGGTAGGTTACCTATTCCATATGTATTTGATGTTACATTTTACAATGTGCAGATGATTGTTGGTCTTCTGCGACGAGAAATTCGAAGGTCAGCTAAATTCTGTTCCTTTCAATATCACTGGATAACTGTAGGTCTATTATCTTCTCTTGTTGTTGTATATTCTTGTCAGCTTTCAATGTTTTCTATCTTGATTTTCAATTGGATAAGGATAAGCTGTTTCAGTTGTCATCTTTTATGTTTCGGCTAAGTGATATTTGCAGAAAATAGACATAAATAGTAAGTTCTATGATATATTTAAGAAATGGTTATGCATACAGATTTGGATACTTCATTTATTATGCTTCCAATATGCTGGTGTGCTTTCTGTCTTTAATGTTTAATGTAGCAGGAAAGCGTGAATCTTATACATGATTACATGCGCTATTCATTTTCTTATGTTGATAAGTTGTTTCGATTCAAATCTTAAAACTCAATCATTTATATATTCTCTCAATAATTATATGTTGTTCCTTACTGCTTTCGATTTGGAAGTGCAGGGTGACCTAGTCCCTGATCCTAAGACGTTTCCATCAGGAATCAAAGCACTTGCCGATTATGTGCATGGAAAGGGACTCAAACTTGGCATATATTCTGATGCCGGGTAAAATACTTCCGCAAAACTATTGCAAATTTGATTCGTTATAAAATATGCAAATCCCACGTTGATTGTGACTAACTGATTAGCTAATCTCCTGCCATTTTTTTCTTCACTTGCAACTGTTATTAGGGCTTTTACATGTCAAGTCCGACCAGGATCAATCTTCCATGAAACTGATGATGCAGATTTATTTGCCTCTTGGGTTAGATTCTAACATCTCATTTCATAATTTGCAAAAGTGTAACAAATAGTCTTCATGTTTCATGGACTTTGTGTGGAGGTTCTAAGAATAAAAGTCCTGTCCAATTATATTTATTTTATTTGTGCATTACACGAATTGTGTCAGGTACAATTACATCAGATATAAATAATTAAGCTCTGCAGCCTAATATATCTTTCTATGGAATTAATTTGTTTTTTTTAAGGAAATAAAACCAATCTTTGGATATGATGTTGGAATTTAAGACATCATAAACACCGAATTTGGACCAGATACAATGTTAAGTCATTTAATGGAATTCTTTTAATGTTCTTAACAAAAATGTATTCCAAGTACATTTTACTGTAGTTTATTTGTGATTTTCACCCCCATTCTATCATTTTACCAGGGCGTAGATTATTTGAAGTATGACAATTGTTTCAATCTGGGCATCCCTCCAAAAAAACGGTTTTTTTTCTTTCTAATCTCTGTCTCCTAGTATTTGAAAACGCCACAATGCCTAGTAAATATAAATGAAATCAATGTGGTTGCATGTTTTCCAGGTATCCACCTATGCGTGATGCCCTCAATGAAACTGGACGTAAAATTTTCTATTCAATCTGTGAATGGTAATTAGGTGTATCTGTATTTTGTTATGAGTTTACTTACTGATAGCACGACAGACGTATTATCCCACATTACCTTATTTTTTTCCGCAGGGGTGTTGACGACCCTGCTTTATGGGCAGGCAAGGTTGGTAATAGTTGGCGCACAACTGATGACATTAATGATACATGGGCTAGGTTAAATTCCCGAACTTTGACTTATAGATGGTGCATTCAACGTTTTATTAGGGATGTCCGTAGTTTAATAACATTTTATAATACTGAGTTTTAACAAATTATCAACTATCATTCTCGTCCAAAATTTTGTTTATGATGTAGTCTAATTCTGAAAATGATGTTTTTTATGTTTAGCATGACAACTATTGCTGATCTTAATGACAAGTGGGCTGCATATGCAGGTCCTGGAGGATGGAATGGTAAACCTATCTTTTTTGAAATTTAATTGAAAATATAGAGCTAACCATACGAGCATTCTTACTTTTCCCTCGTGTTACGGTTCTGGACAGACCCAGAAATGTTGGAAGTTGGCAATGGTGGCATGACTTACCAAGAATACCGTGCTCACTTCAGCATCTGGGCTTTAGCAAAGGTGTTGCTCTTAGTCCCTCCTCCCTCCTCCCTCCTATTTGGCCATAATATTTTATGAATAAATCATGAACAAAGTTTTTCAAAGATCATAATACAAAATACTATGGCTGAATTTTTACACGTTAAAAATTGTGAACTTGTGTGTGTAGGCTCCTCTATTGATTGGTTGCGACGTAAGGAATATGACTGCTGAAACACTGGAGATTTTAACCAATAAAGAAGTCATTGCTATAAATCAAGGTTGCACCACTACTCTATTTTTTTTAAACAAGTTGACACAATGCTTTTCATTTATTTAATTCAAAAAGGTTAGATGAGTAAATTTTCTAATTCTCATATATCTCTGCAGACTCACTTGGAGTTCAGGGAAGGAAAGTTCAAGTTTCTGGAATAAATAATTGCAGTCAGGTAACTTTTAGATATCAGCTTATAGTGCAAGTATGTTGAATAAGACTCAGTTTTGATAAAATTCTCAATAAACACGTCAGAAATAAATAAATGTATGTGCGAACGAGTTTTACTAAAGCTACAAATATTTTAAATAACAGCCTTTTGTGTAAGTTAAAGTAAGTTTCTATTCTCATTATTTTCAGAAGCTTGAAGTGTGTTAACCTTCGTTTTACATATTTATTTACAGGTCTGGGCAGGTCCTTTATCAGGAAGCCGTTTGGCCGTTGTTCTGTGGAATCGATGCTCAAAAGTTGCGACTATAACAGCTTCATGGGAAGCACTTGGGCTTGAATCTGGAGTTCGTGTTTCTGTGAGGGATTTGTGGCAGGTAAGCTTGCTTAATTGCGTGAAAATGCATTAAAAGCCTTTCAATTTGTTGTTATTATTAGTATTTAAGGAGAAGTTGTCTAAAAAATGTTATTGCTTGCAGCACAAGGTAATAAATGGAGATGCAGTGTCACCATTCAGTGCTCAAGTTGATTCTCATGATTCTAAATTGTACATTTTCACTCCATCTACAACATCTTACTCTCTAAAGTAGCTCACCCACATATGATGGGTTTTGCTCCATCTGTTAATCCAAAATGGCCATGGCAGCATCTTCACCTATATAACATCCAACAAACTGCTTGTTTATTTTCTATTTATTTTTTTCCAAAGCGGTTAGATACTCAGACAATGAGAAATCAAATTCTTCCATATGTAACAAATTGTGTACTGTGTATATGATGGTGTGCCTACTCATGAATCATGATCATGATTTCTGTCCAAAATGTGTCCCTCGAAGGATTTATCATGTTTTTAAAAGGTATGATATGAAGATTATGGCAAAAAGAGAGCCTCATTACTTCTACTAGTAACTACGGAAAATATTTAGGATTTTTTTTATTGATGAAAGCACTTGGGATATTTGATGAGATAATTATTCAGTTAATTCATATAAACTATAACTGTTTAGGATTTAATATAAAAATATTCATGATAGGTAGATTTGTTTCAGTTGTTAAGAGTTTGTTTGTTACTTTTTGTTTATAATAATAAGTACTTTTAGGAGTTAACATTAATTTGTCATTGTTTATAAAAGAAAATGAGAATTGGAAAAGAAAAAGAAGATAGAAATACTTAAAAAGGTGAAGTTGTTTTCAGTGTATTTCCATAGAAAATATTTCTGAAAGATAATATTTTTTAAATTTTGATTTTCATTACGGTAATTGGGGGAGACTAATTCATCAAGTTAGTTGAGTTTTATTTAAATGGTTCACTTGTCGTAACAAATGTTTTTTTTATGTGAACTCCAATCAAATCTTTAAGGGAATTGAGTATCAATTATTAAATTATTTTGGTTAGTTTAAAGAGTAGTGTTAGTAAGATGTTTTTTTTTTTTTCTTTTCACTTTCTTTCAAACCGTCTGCTGATAAATATTAATAACACTTTTTTTCGCTTTCTTTCAAACATTCATTTAATTTATTGAGTAAAATCCTTGTAGATCCTATAACTTTGAAGATACATCCCATGTAAAATGATAGGATTCATGAATTTTATTCAATAAAAGTGAATATTTGAAAAAAAATGACAAAAAGAGTGTTACTAGCATTAATGAGCATCAAATTTATTAATATATTAAAATTGAACCTTAAAACTTTTTTACTACAACTCATCTTCATATGTCTCACATTTTCTAATATTTACTAACTCACAAAAATTTTAATATTTTTTCTGTCTTTTCATTCTATTTTGCTTCTCCGATATCTAATGCAAACATTTTTATTTATTCATCCAATTACAATTATTTCATGTGTTATATAATTACTGCTTTAATTTATCATTCAATGATTCATAAATACACTTAAATATTCTAATTACTTATCAAAACTTTCATTTCAATAATTCATACAAAAAAGAACAATCCATCCAATATCTTCAAAGTATCGTAATGCAAGTTCTACTACATACTGATCAATATTTATCTTCTATTTTTCAACCACTCTCTTTGCGCATTCTCAATTCAAGCAATAATAACATTATTAAATGCAACCAAACTACACCTATTTATGCCACACATTCTGAGTTCACATATACCTCAGTAGTATTGTTGTTATGTTATCAATTATTGTTCAAGATCATATATAACTATTATTGCACAGCATATGAGTCTTTTTCCTATAATGTATGTGTCCCTCATAATATTTTTTTTCTTTTCATAATTAAAAAAAAAAAACAAATCATAATAAATAAAAAATAATATTAAATATTTGAATGAATAACTTCAAATTATATCACTATTCATTCGAAATTTTTCATTTCTTAAACATTCATAAACTTTTTTTGTCTTTAATTTTTTTCACCTCACTCTTGAAGTTTCTTATTGTTTTCATGGAATAGTGCTTCATCAATTTATTGTTATATTTGTTTTCCTACCTATTTCTTTGAACCAAAGTTTCTTACAACTTCAACTATTCTTTTTTTTAATGAAAATAAAACAATAGTTCTTCCATTATCTTTTACTTATTGTCTATATCCACAATAATAATTTAGTTTCTTATTTCGAGTAACAAATTACATGCCGACTGCATTAAAATTAAATTAGCAAATTAATTCACAAACTATATTTATCTATCTCAAAAAAAATTCATGTTTTTATCCTAGTATATGTAAAACAAAAAACAAAATCAAACTAACATTCATAATAATAAACTTAAAAATAGAAATAAAAAAAGAGAGAAAAAATGTACCTCATCAATTTAATTTTAATAAGATTATTGTAAATATCTTGGAAAAACGAATTCAACATCAATTCTATTAGACAAGTCAATTTTTGATGTAATGTCTCAACACCGTACACTCTTTTTTTAATGGACGAGTAGAAAAAAAAATACATGAAAGGTGAGGTGAAAAGGAGAGGAAGTATGTTTGTGTTTATGATTTTGTTTCTAACTTTTTCATTTTATGTCTAGTGGATGTTGGAAAAACAAGAGATGTTGTATGTGAGATTTTAAGGAGTTATTTAGATGAGTGGAAGTGTGGTAGAAAAAAAAGATGAGATTGCAAGATGTTTAATGATACAAGGTTTAATCTCGTCCTTTGAATATAATTCATCAATGGTTGTGGATTCATGATCCTTGTGACTTGGTTTGGACCAATATATTTATTCTATTAAAGATTTAATCTTGTTCTTTGAATATAATTCATCAATGGTTGTGGATTCATGATCCTTGTGACTTGGTTTAGACCAATCAAACTATTCTATTAAAGATTTAATTTTGTCCTTTTAATATAATTCATCAATGGTTGTAGATTCATGATCTTTGTGACTTGGTTTGGACCAATCAAACTATTCTATTGAAGATTTCATCTTATCCTTTTAATATAATTCATCAATGGTTGTGGATTCATGATCCTTGTGATTTTGTTTAGACCAATCAAATTATTCTATTAGATTGGCCCATTGTCACATGTGTACTACCATTCTTGTCTTTTTTATTTGTTCTCTTTGTTAATATATTTTTTAATGGTGATTGTGGGGTTTATATTTGGCCCATGGTCACATGTGTACTACCAAGCATACTAAACCAACACAGTAAACAAGTTTTTCATGAGGTAAAATTATGAACCCCAAATGAAATAACTCTTAGTAGTCATGAGTTAAAATTATGGATTAGATTAATGGACATCCTATTTGATATTTTAGAATATTATTAAGGAAATTAAAATGATGATAAACCTTGAAATAAAATACTATATATTAAGATTATTTTTTCAGAAATTCTTTTAATAGTTATATAAAAGTGGGGTAGACAAAGACATATGTAATCACGGCTATCCAAAAATTTTAATAATTTTTAAAAAAATACGAGTACTTTTACTTTATTTCTATGTAATATTTTATTTATCGTTCCAAATTTTTCCATAATTTTTTAAATAATATTACTACTTTTATTTTATTTACAAAAGACATTTGAGTTATAATGTTAGCAATAAAAGTTAATTTATTGATATATTTTATGAACTAAATCAGTGTCGTACTTTAATTATTTAATCATGTGGACGATATAAAATTTGTTTAAATCAGGTGATACAAAATTTTATACAATTATAGAATTGTGATTTGATCTGACATATAATTTTATATGTGTACAAAACAATGAGTATAGATGGTGTTTTCAATGTCAAATATAGAATTGTGATCTGAAATATAATTTAGAAAAAAAATTTACATATAAATCTAATTGAATATATGAAAGTAGTTAAATTTAATAAATAAATAAATAAAATATTTATGTGAAAAAATTGAAAAATAAATAATTATTCATTGTGACAGTTTTGAAAACCAAATTATATAAATCTATAAGATAATTATGACTTAATATATACTAATTGATAACGAATTTCGACTAGGTGTGACATAAAATATGTTAATAAATATCTAATTAATACAGATATTGTAATGTATATTGTTGTAATTTTTTTATCAATAATCAATGTATTTTATGAGTTGAATTGTTTTTATGAGCTAAATTGTAATTGTTGAATAAATAGTTTTAAACTAGAGAAATTTAAACTAAACAACAATGAATGAAACAACTTACTCCTTTTGTCTTTACCTCTAATCGGATATTTAGGTGATTGGTGTCTCTCCAATGTAAAATCTTCTTACATTAATTTATAAAGAATAGAGATGTAAAAATAGAAAATAAAATTAATATTAAATAAAAATAGTAGAAAATCAAAATCAAATTAAACACATGTTTTGTGTTATGATATTGTCTTACTGAATACCTATATTATTTTTATTTTTGTCTTTTAATATAAGACTCTTTAGAAAAGAATTTATTGACAATACATACAAATTCCATCAAATTATATTTTACTCATTTTGCATGGAATCATTTCACCATTTGCTTGGCTTAACTCATTTTTTTAACATAAACAGGTTGATTTGAATTTACCACAATGTTTTGACATCATATGTTGACTCAAACATTGAAAAAAATAGACCTGTAATGATCCATAGAGCAGTGCTTGGATCCTTCGAAAGACTCTTTGGTGTTCTTATAGAGCATTATATGCTAGTGATTTCCCATTATGGCTTTCTCCAATACAAGCTTGAGTTTTACTAGGTAATGTAACATTTGACTAGTTAAAACTATTTGCAGATTTGTTTTATACTATGAGCAGTGAATTAATGGAAAACATTTTATGCATTTGCAAACAGTTTGAGTAATGCAAGGATGTGACAAATAAACTGGAAAAAAAATGGCATTCTGAGCTGAAATTTGTCATCGAGAACTGTTGGGAAAAATAGCATAAGTTCAAAAGAATTAAGACACAATCACAACACAAAAATATAACGTGGAAACTCTAAAACCGGAGAAAAAACCAGGGTCGCTGCCTAAACCGGCAACCAGAGAATTAACACTATGTGAAAATTGTTACAACACATAGACTTCTCTCACTCACACCCAACACTCCAGTCCAACCACACTCTTACAAAGCAAATATTTAAACTAAGTCAGATACGAGCTTAAAGTGTTATTGCTGACTGGTGCATTTGAAAACAAAGAACCAAAACCCAATATATAACCTTGGCCTTCTCCTTATTCTCCCACACTAAAGGATGTGGGACTTGCAATCAACCCTAACAATCTCCACCTTGATCGTAAGAGTTACAGCTTCCGCTTCCATTGTCTTACCGACAATCATACTCCACCATAAAAAGTACACTTCACTTGGAATTAAACCATCCCAAGAATTTTCTCCACTTGGAACTAAACCATTCCAAGAATTTTCTCATGTCGAAACCTAGCTGAAATTTATGGTGCAACTCCCATGTTGGCTTCCAGGAAGTTCTTCAGCCATCGACACATCACCACACACCTGCATCAATGCCAACCAATGCCCGTGTGTTGTTCTGAATCCGCTAGCAATAACTTGTCTTTTTTCATGGTATAGCGGAAATAAGGACAAACTTTATCTTCTAGATGAGATCACCATCATCTCCCAAAACAAGGGAGACATTGCCAACACTTGTCTCAAAGTCTTTTTCAGATACTGCTCCACCTAGACAATTTCTCTTCACATGCCTAGACTTTCCACACTCCCAGCACACCAAATTCTTTGCATGTTCTTAGGATGCAACTTCAGCTCTTTCTTCTAAAACATGGAAATCAAAATTTATCTTTTACAGACGGGATAAATGCAAAATTGTACAAACAACACTAAAACAAAATCAGAATCATTAGCACATTTGATATACGAGGTAGGTCTTGACTCTTGACCTATAGAATCTAAAACCTTGGTATTACCATGCCAGTCATGACAGGAAAACAATGCCTAAAAGAGCACATAAAAGGGGAAATTGTAGCATGCTGAGAACAAAAGGCTTTACAGTTTTATTAACATCAAAGTACTCAGTTATGTTAATACTGTTAGATAATGTTATTATATATTAGTAGTAAGGGTATTTTAGATATTTCTATTTGTTTTATATATATTCTCATTGTAACCTTATTAACTGAAGTTTGGTTCTTTCTTTGATTGTTGCTTCTTCTTTGGTGACATCCCTCTTGTCCCCCCAGTTGTCCAACCACCTCCTGCGATTGTTAATCCTCTTCGTTACCCCTCTCGTCAACTTTATCTGAGCTCTCTTCCTATAAAGAGGTTGTTCTTGATCCTCTTTGGCAGCATACTATGGCATAAGAACTATCTGCATTGCACAAAATTAATACTTGGGAATTAGTATTTCTTCTTCCTGGAAAACGTGTTATTGGGTCTTGTTGGGTATACAAGATCAAAACTAAGTCTGATGGGTCAGTGGAGTGCTACAAAGCATGTCTTGTTGCTAAGGGTTTCTCTCAACACTATGGTATAGATCATGAAGAAACTTTTGCTCCTGTTGCCAACATGATCAGTATTCGTACTTTTCTTCTTTACAGATTGCTGATTTGCTCACAAAGATGCATTCCATTAAAAGTTTTTGTTTTTTAGTTGACAAACTCTCGATGCTCCATGTTAATGCATCGTGAGTTTGAGGGGAGATGTTAGATAATGTTATTATATATTAGTAGTAAGGGTATTTATATTTGTTTTAGATATTGTAACCCTATTAACTGAAGTTTGGTTCATTCTATGTTATGAAACCCTATAGGGGTTGTCTCTTGGTTGTCTCTCTTTACCAGAGTATTATCCTTTTCTGCCTCGCTTGATTTTTAGTCATTGATAGGAATTTTCTATCAGGATGACACTTATTACTTGAATAGACCACCACACTTGATGCTATTATGGTAAAATGGAGCTTGAAACGTGGAAAAACATACTTGTTCGCAATTCTAATGTTAATAACGCCAAAGGAATTTAGCTTCACGTTAAAAAACACAGTTGGAGTTTCTTATGTGGCATGTTTCTTTTGAAAGAGACTTGACGAAACCACTGGAGTTGTTGCTATGTGATAGGACATGACAAGTTCAGATTGTGAACTCGGCCTCTTATGAATGCTTGTAAATGCCAGTTAAGATTTACAATAGAACCTAAATGAGTCTGACTCATCCATAAACCCCCTATTAATTGTGACTTTAACATTAATTAATTAATTTCATTGCGTCTTATTCGCCCAAACAACAATGAAATATATACACCATAGAGATGTTGGGTAAAAGAGAAAGAAATGGAAGTAAGGCAAGAAGTATATACACCATGCCAAGTAAAAATAAATACCAAACAAGCTCTAGCAATTCTGACATGAAATGAAAGCAACAATAGATTTGGGTTCATTTGCCACATCAGCTTTATAGAATTTCCATGTGTTTAACTCAATGAATCTTGCAATTTTACTTGGGAAGTGTTAAACACTGAAATATACGAGCTTAAAGCAATATTGTATATTGTTATATTCTATGTAAGTGTAACTAAAAATATACATATTATTTTTTATGTACAATGTAGGCAATGAGGTTTGAACATAAAAATATACATACCTACTTTTGAAACTTACTTTGTACCTATTAGGTGAGACTAATCAATGTCACTATCTATTGACTTTTCAATTTATACTCTCATTTGTATTGATGTTTTTTCTACTAATTAATAGTTTTGGAAATTCATTTTTGCTCCTCCCCATGTGTTTCTCTTTAACTTGAAGGTTTAGTGATAAAATTTCGGTAACAATGTTACTACTTCAATCATAGATTTATGTGTACAATCTTGTGAATTCAAAAAATTTAAAATAATTAACGTAAGAAATATATATAATGTTGATACTATGACTTCAATGTTAACTTTCTTTATTTAGAGACTAATTCTTTATTTAATTATGAACAATATTTATAACAAGCTAATCATGAATGCAAATTTCTACAAATCTGATTTTTGAATGGATGTTATATTTCTATTTTGATTTAATGCTCTATATAATTGATTGCTATTTTATAATCTATTAAAAAATTTATGAACAATTGCTATAGAATTAATTTTGGTTGATAAAGAAAACAATTATTTGTAATTCATACACATCTCAATCAAAACAAATATATGACATTACTCAATTATCTAGCACTACCGGCAAAAATGCCAAAATTGTTGTAAGGCCTATCGGATCATAATTACTTACCTATTCACAAAATATTAGATAACTTTGTTAAGTTTTCTTAATTTTAACCTCATGTTTTTAATAGTTTTTGAATTGGTGAACACGTTAACTTTTTATTTTTGTTTACTTGTTGGTTTATTTTATATTTTTAGACAATAAAGTTTAATGATAATTTTTATACTTTTATTGAAATCATTGATTTTATATTTTAGTTTCTTAGAATGGTCTTTAATTTTACTTTTTTTACATAGTTTTTGTAAATTTATTAATTAATAAATTTATTTTTAAAATTTTGACGGAACAACTTGCCAACATGTAGCTCGATTTAAAATGGGGTTGGGTGAGATTTTCAATCCTTTAACACTAATTGGTGTGATGCTTTTTAGATATGTTAATGTTGAAATGAAACGGGACGGTTGATCTTGTTATTCTTATTAATTTTAGTGCATTTAAAGGCTATTATAACGACACTCACATATTTATTTATAAAAAAAAAAACCAAAATCCATTGGAGACAGAATTTATAAAATAGAGCATTTTTTATATTTGAAACCTACATATACTTGCAACAATTTCACTGTACACTAATTAAGGTTAGTTTGATTCAATGGAGGAGGTGAAAGGGAGATATTTTTATAAAGGGGAAAAAAGGGAGATAAAGTAAGATAAGTGTGTAAAGAGATATCTATCTCAACACAATCAATCGCTCAATAGGTTTTACTACATTGAATTTTTTTCCTTTTTTTTATTTTTTTTTATAAAAATAGTAGAAATTATACAATTTCATATGAATATTTTTTTAAAATAGTTGTTTTACTGGTAACGAAGATTAAAATTAAAATTAAGTGAATTATAAAATTGAATTAAAAAAATTACATTAAAACTTGGTATTTTGTTGGTCTAGTACACAAAAATGGTCTACATTACTTAAAAAGTAATTTATAAGCACATAAATTATTGTTATGAGTGAAACGAGTTGATTTGATATAATATAATTATAGGAAGAGAAAGAAATCTAAACCAACAAAAAAAATGATCTATTTAATTTAATGTTTATAATTTGGTTCCATAAAATTCAAATAAAATCAAATTGATTGTTGGTTTATATGTTTTAAAAATTTACAAAAATTAACTCTTTTTAAATACTGCAGATTTTTTTATTACATAATACTAGTTTTTTATACTATTGAAATAAGTATATAAATCATAATAGAATAAAATAATACTATAATAATTAAATAGATAAATACAACATACTTTTCAAAATAACACCGCTAATATAATATAAAATAAAATACTAGATAAATAGATGCGGAGTTTCATTGGTTTTACTCAAATACCCATATTCCCAGCTCAATTTTCTTTTGTCATATTCCACACCTTGTATCGTCTCTTTCCCTTTCAATGAAATGCAACAATTTTAGTTTTGTCTTTTCAAAAAATCATTCAATAAAAAAAAAAAAATTGTACAATATTTCAAAACATTCCATTCTTTGATTTTCCCCATATTCTGCGCACTTGCACTTATGGAAGAAAAAAAATTATTTTTCTTCTCATTCTTTATTTACATAATAATATTCGTCGTCGGTGGGTACAGAATTTGAAACCCTCAGCTTCCGCTTCCACTATGTTCGTTTAATCAGGAACATAAATCTGGCTTTACCACTGTCTTATTATAAGTATATATACTAGTGTTGTTAAATCTTAAGTTATAACGACATAGATTATCACGTTGACAAATATATTGATCTGTTATCAGTAATAAACTCTCAATTAGGTATTTAAAAATAAAGATTTAAGAACTAAAAATGTTGATAATTTTTGTATGAAAACATAAAAATAAATTTTTGAAATCTTATAGAATTAAAATATTTTATTCAACTAACAATCATACAAATACATCATAAAAAATAATAGAGACAAAAAAAAATAACAAGAATTAATTAATAAAAAAATCAAAAATGTTTTGGACAACATAAGAGATAAAAATGCATTTAAATAAAAAATAATAATTAATAATTTATGCACCCGTAACCCCGAATGTATTTGTCAGATTGCGTTAATAGAATACATATTCTAACATATTACAACGTTTTGATTAAAACAAAAATACATTACCACGTGACACGTGGTGCCTACTAATTGCACGATGGGTTGGTTTAATTCATTGAACATGGAATCGGTTTGGCATGAGACTATGATTTTGATTAGCACAAATTGGTTTCCGACTTTGCAAGAAAACCACTTGTACTATTTGCACCTTTCTGATACCTGTCTATTATTGCGCATGATTTCCAAAAAAAATATAACGATGAAGTTTAGATTTAATGTTGTTATTCTAGTAATTGTAAAAATCATTCAAGTCAAAAGCGATAGAATTAAGAACATATTCATTCTGATGAGTCATTTTAAAAAACAATAGAATTCTTAATTCTCCAAACATTCTGGTAAACAACTACAAAAAACTTTTTATGATCATCGGCGAAGAGTTTGAACAAAAAAATGAAATAGTTAAAAAATTAATGAAGTTGTCATACTCTAAAACTAATTAAAAACGAGGAAATCGGTGTGGATTCAGCATGCTTAGGAAAATAATTAATAAAGGTTTCTTTATTTTTGGTCTGTAAGGTTTATATATTTATTTATTCAGCGAACGAATATTGTTTTATGGTAAAGTTATGTTATTTGTTGTTTCTTTTCAGCAACGTGGGATCCAATTTTGAGTTGTTTGCTTCTTTCAATATTCGAATGAAGTAAAAAATAAAATATTCAAAATGCACTCTTGTTCCACAAATTTTGAAATTGTACAATTTTGTATTCTATTTTGAAAATTTTAATTCTATCTCTTTTTGTAAATATTTGGTTTCTTTATTTTGAAAATACTATATAATATTTTTTTAAGAATACGTAGAATATATTGCTCGTTATTTTATTTTATTTTTTAAATTTTCAGGTTATTTAAATTTAAAAAAAATTACCAACTCATCTTTATAAAAAACTTGTCAACTGTTTTATTTTGTTGGTAGTATAAAAAAACTTTAAAAACTTAAATATAATTTTATTTATTTATCTTTTATTTAATATTTGATTTAATTTTTTATATATTTTTTAATTTATTTTGATTTTTTATTATTTATTTTAATCTTTTATCTTTTACTTAATAAT
>JBBPBS010000276.1:10238021-10267336 GCA_037974835.1 Cicer judaicum
ATATATATATATATATATATAATTAATGTGATGAGTTATGCGGTGAATTATTTTTATAAACTGTTTATTGTGGATCAATATTTAAAAATAATTGAAAATTTTAACAAAAATCAACATATTATTTCAAAGTAATAGTTTGTGATTATCTTTATTTTTATAAATAAAACGGTAAACTGATTAATATCAATAATAAAAATAAATATATATATTATTTTTATCACACAATATTATTTAAGTCATTATATCAATAATAAAAATAAATATAGTTATAAACATTTACTTTTAATAACAATTTATATATGAATCCATACGAGGTAATTGGGAAGATAACAATAATAACTATCATAACTAACTCTCAACCAATATAACAAACTATACCTCTAATGGTAATAATTAGACGCAAAATAGACACAATTATTTCTGAATATATATGCGAAAAAACTGAATAGATGTGTATATAAAAGAGAGGAATGGAATATATTAGTTGTGTGAAAACGTTTGATGTAAAGTTACTTTAGAAAAAAAAAAAAACTTTTAAAACTAACACAAAATCTCATTAGTATTAATTATTTTTGTGTATCTTTTTATAAATAGAACATGTAATTATGATTTACTATCTTTTTTTCTTGTTGATAAAATGACAAGATGATTTACTACCTACTTACTTTGTCTCCGATTATATCAACTCTTTAAAGTAAGAAACGGTCCATAAAGAACCTAAGAATTTAAAAAGTTAGGTGAGTGGGGAACTTTGAAAGTTTAGTTTGTTATGGTTATGCATGCAAGCGTGATTAATAATAAACAAATACCAATAATTAAAATGAAAAAGACTAATAAGTGTATTAAATGTGTATGGGAATGGGACAATAGAAGAAAAAGTGAAAATGATAAGTGATCCTTGAAATTGGCCTTATTTTGGATTGGTTAGGCGAAGATATATAGTGACAACTGAATTTTGTAACTGTTTCTTAATCACGTGATTAGTATACCTTATGTCAACATCAAAGGGACATTTCCCCTCTGTTTTTGATAATAACTAGACCCTGAAATTACTTACCTCTTTTCTTTGTCATTCTCCTAACTACCAACTATTAAAATTAAAACACATAGTTTTCATATAACTACTACTAAATCACCACTCTCCTAACCATCAAGTTTTAAAATTAATACTGGAAGGTAAATTTACAAAAATAAAAAGTTATTATAGAATAAGGTGGCAGTGGTGTACAGCAGGTATTCCATTTCCATACATTCTTTGTCTGAGTGGTTTTAGAGTATGTTTTAAATTAAATCTCTCTTTCCGTTTTCTTCTGCACCATACACACCATTTTTATTATATTATATTATATACTATGTGAACTTGTAATATGATTTTATAAAAGTGATTTCTTATTCATATGGTTATCTTTGTTTGCTCCTTAATTTATGGGAAAAGAAATATGGTGTGCCCACTTTTCAAGATTTGACAGAGATATGAAAGTCATGTGATTTGGAGTTCATATTTATCCAAAAGAGAGTGAATGTTTTTATTTTATTTTTTTGTTTCTAAAAACCTTTGATTCTGGACAGACAGACAGACACAGGATCAGTATTGAGTGGCTGTAATTGTTGTTGAGATTCCTTCACTTTACTGTGTGTCATTTGAGTGTGTTGGAGCTGAATTCAGATCTGTGAATAAACTGAAGAAGAACTTTGAGGAGAAATAAGGGTAATGGATCTTGAACCTGGAAAGTGTTGGGACAACTCCAAGGTTAGCAGTCATTGTTAATAAAGATTTGAGCTTTTTATTGTGGGTTGTTTCATTGTTATTGAGTGAGTTGTTGTTTGAATTTGCATTTTAGAAGGGTTCTTGGAAGACTATTATGCTTTTGGCTTATCAAAGCCTTGGTGTTGTCTATGGAGACTTGAGCATTTCTCCATTGTATGTTTTCACTAGCACTTTTGCTGAAGATATTGAACATTCTGAGACCAATGAAGAGATTTTTGGCACACTTTCTTTTGTTTTCTGGACACTGACATTGATTCCACTCTTCAAATATGTTTTTGTTGTTCTTAGAGCTGATGATAATGGAGAGGGTAAGCATTTTGAATTTCAACAAATGATGAGGGAACCAATATATGGTGATTATCTCCTCTTTCTTTTTGTTGATGATGATTTTTCATGTATGGTTTTGCAGGTGGTACTTTTGCTCTCTATTCATTGATTTGTAGGCATGCAAAAGTTAGTCTTATACCAAATAGACAGCATGCTGATGAAGCACTTTCTACTTATAAGATGGAGGAAGCTCCAGAAAAAGATACTAATAAAATGAAGAAGCTGCTTGAGAAGTACAAGGCCTTGCATACTGCTCTTCTGATTGTGGTTCTTCTTGGTACTTGTATGGTTATTGGGGATGGAGTACTTACTCCAGCCATTTCTGGTAAGAATCGTGTTAAAAGATAAAGAAACATTAACACAAACAAAGAACACATGATGTTTGATCACTGAGTTCGGCCAATTGTGCCTCCGTCTCTGATTTGTTGAGCAGCTGCAACTCCTTTATATTAATTTCAAGCTTAGGGTTTATCGTATTCAACTTGCATCTAATTACTATGGTTCAAATTACAAAATTACCTTTGAACCGTATTGCGATTTCCCCCTGCACCCCCATTCAAACAACCTACCTACTTATCACTAACTATGAGTCATACCCAACAAATCCTATCCTCCTTATTTCACAATGTTTTACAAGTAATTCCTTATCAATTTGTTGACTAGCCATTTCATTCATGCAGTTTTCTCAGCAGTATCTGGTCTTGAAGTATCCATGTCCAAGAAACATCACCAATGTAAGTTTCACTTATTGCATTCTCTATATTCCAGTATATTATGCTATCAATATTAAGCTGAGTAAATATCCTCTAGTTAAATGGAAAAGAAATTTGAAGATAACTTGAACAAAATTTCTAAGTTGTGTATGCTTAAAATACAATGATGGAAGAGTTTATTTATAGCTTTTCATATAAGTAGAAATGGTAAATTTGCAGGATTTCTTCCTAGTTTTTGTATTTGAATTTTGAATCAACTAATTTGCGATTGCAGATGCTGTGATTCCGATCACTTGCTTCATATTGGTGTGTTTGTTTGCACTTCAACACTATGGTACACATAAGGTGGGATTCTTTTTTGCACCAATTGTGCTGACATGGCTACTATGCATTAGCACACTTGGCATATATAATATACTCAAATGGAATCCACATATATATAAAGCTCTTTCGCCGTATTATATGTTCAAGTTCTTGAAAAAGACAAGGATAAGTGGATGGCTGTCTTTGGGTGGAATATTACTTTGCATAACAGGTAAGAGAAGAAAATCCATAATATTAAGTAGAATAATGTCTTGTGCTGTTCTAAGGCATCTTTTGAGCAACCTCAGAGTCAAACCTATTATTTGATTAAGACATAGAATAAGTTATCTGTGAATATCTACTTTTGAACCAATTTTGGACTGCCCCTTTTTCATTATTTCCCTTAAAAGATCAAACTTTTTTATTCTTTCATTGTGTCAAAGCAAGAGAATATGTCCTCCAAAGATTTTAGTTTCACCCGGAGAATTGTAAAACTACTATAGTTAATGTGGTTTACTAGATGACATACTTCTTTATGTGTTGACCTTGTGAGCAGGCTCAGAAGCTATGTTTGCTGATCTTGGCCATTTTACATATATGGCTATTCAGGTTGGTTAAAATATTTTGCTCTTTTTATGTACTAATTTTTTTTTCCTGCTACATTGGCACACTTTTATAGACCTGATGTAAAAGGTCATTTAACTAAGATACTCAAGATTATAAACCAATCGTAGGAAACAACTTAAGATATTGTAATATAATATTAATGATATAATAAGATATTATCTTATACTCTAATTTGTCGTGTGCAGATTGCTTTCACCTTTCTGGTATATCCTGCACTTATATTGGCGTATATGGGCCAAGCTGCTTATTTGTCACATCATCATAATTCTGATCTACAAATCAGTTACTATGTCTCAGTTCCAGGTATTCATTGTACCAGCTCACTTTTTATAGTCAATTACTAACTAGTAGTTTATAAGCGATAAAATTAGAAAGATCATAGATAACTAGATGGGAAGTTTTACTGGAAACTTAGAACTAAACATGAACTTATCTGCAATGTCTTTGCTAGTTTTCTGAAAATTTATGGTTATCAGTATATTACATGGGAGAATAGCTTATTATAGAAAACATTATGCAATGTTTTGGCTGCAGAAAGTGTGAGGTGGCCGGTGCTTATCTTAGCTATTCTAGCTTCTGTTGTGGGGAGCCAAGCGATCATCAGTGGAACATTTTCTATCATAAACCAGAGCCAATCTTTAGGCTGCTTCCCAAGAGTTAAGGTTGTTCATACGTCAGACAAGATACATGGTCAAGTCTACATCCCAGAAATTAATTGGATACTCATGATCCTATGTATCGCTGTTACCATTGGGTTTAGAGACACAAAACACATGGGAAATGCATCAGGTAAGTTACAATATATGCACGATTAACTTGATAATGGTTTTTTCCTTCTTGAGTTATTGTAATGACATTTAAAATCAACATTTTTTTTTATGCAGGGCTAGCAGTGATGACTGTGATGTTAGTAACAACATGCCTAACTTCTTTGGTGATTGTAGTGTGTTGGCATAAACCTACAATTTTAGCCCTTTGTTTCCTATTGTTTTTTGGTTCTGTCGAACTGCTATATTTCTCGGCTTCAGTGACAAAGTTTCGCGAGGGTGCGTGGCTCCCAATCCTCCTTGCCCTCTTTTTAATGATTATAATGTTCCTTTGGCACTATGCAACGATCAAGAAATATGAATATGACCTCCACAACAAGGTATCTCTAGAATGGCTTCTAGCTTTAGGTCCAAGCTTAGGAATTGCTAGAGTCCCCGGAATAGGCCTTGTTTTCACAGATCTCACCACTGGCATTCCGGCAAACTTCTCCCGCTTTGTCACCAACCTCCCTGCTTATCACCGCATCCTTGTTTTTGTATGTGTAAAATCAGTACCTGTGCCTCATGTCACTGCTGCAGAGAGGTACCTTGTTGGCCGAGTAGGACCTGCTGCTCATCGATCGTATAGGTGTATAGTAAGATATGGATATCGTGATGTTCATCAGGATGTTGATTCATTTGAAACTGAATTAGTACAGAAGCTGGTTGATTTCATCCAATACGATTGGTATCGAACACGTGGGAGTAACATGAGCATTGAGGATGATGGTTCGCACTCGAACGAATCATCAAGTCACAGATTAACTGTGATTGGAACAACTAGTTTCTGCAGCCAACAAGGATATGAGAGTCAGCAGAGTGTGCAGCCTGCAGGAAGTGTATCAGTTGGCTTCCCAACAGTACAAAGCATGACAGATGTTATTGAAATGGAACAGATGGATGTAACCGAACGACGAGTGAGGTTTGCTATTGACGATGATCATGAAAGTGATACAAGGTCTGAGGTTGGTGTTCAAATGCAGGAAGAGCTGGAAGATCTTTATGCTGCTCAAGAAGCTGGCATTGCGTTCATTCTTGGACATTCTTATGTGAGAGCAAAGCAAGGTTCATCACTGTTGAGGAAATTGGCACTTAACTATGGATACAATTTCTTGAGAAGGAATTGTAGAGGAACTGACGTGGCGCTTAAGGTTCCACCGGTTTCTCTACTGGAAGTTGGCATGGTTTATATTGTGTAGAAAAAGACTAACATGTATATTAGCTTTTTTGCTTTTTGTTGTGTTTTTCATGTAGAGTTATTATAACTACATACAGGCTTTAATGGCAAGAGCAATGTGCAGTTTACCAAGACTTTTGTTAATGGGACTGTGGAAGTGAGAGTGATTTATTCTCCTCATGAAATATGACATAATTTTATGTAGTATGGGTGAAGAAGGCTTATATAAATGTTACAATTTGCTGTACTGGATTATGTTGCATTTGTTAATCTGTGGTCCTGTAACTGTAAGCAGAATTCTAATTATCTATATGAGGATTGTTAGTATAAGACATTTTTTTCATCTTTTTTACTAGCAGATAGTATATAGTAAACTTAATTTAATTTATAAAAACTTATTTTAATAATAATAATAATAATATAAAAAAATATTAATTTTTTATAATTATAAATAGCTTATTAGATGCAATATTTAATTGAAGAATGTATCAAATAAAAATTAGAGAAAAGTAAAATTAAAGAGAAGAGAGAACATGCACTATTCTGCATAAACTAATTTTAAACTGTCATCAATTATTCAATAGAAATCCAACAGTTTGTGGTTATTTTTAATTTCTAGTTACAAAGTGAGATCATTAAATTCTAAACGTCACAACTAATATACAACATATACACGTGTTCTTTGTATACCTTAAAGGATTACTTAAACCATTAAAGTTGGTGATAAATACTTAAAACATTATTTTGGTACTTAGATTGAAATCAGATTCGAGAATCATTCTTTAGAACCCTAAAAAGAAATTAATGATCCACATAAATTACTACAACATTACACGGCATCAAGCTAAAGATAAAAGAGATCCAATCATTTTTCATCATTTTAAGAGCCCCCTAGGGTGCCACATAGTCCACTCTTCACCACCAAGTTTTGTTAGTGGCAGCAGTTCTGTGGACAAAATTGACAGTAACGTGTGGCTGCAATTTCATGCCTCAAATACAAAAAATAATGAAACACTCTCATATCATACACACATATATAACTTAACATACAATACAAGTAGCACAGTTCAAAAATTCATTTAAGAATCTGAAATGGGTCTTGGGACTTTGCCTTTGACCCCTCCTTATTATTACACCAGTTTCTCTTCAAAATCAGGACTTGTAAATAATACCAAAAATTGGAGGGGGTTCAATAGAAGCAAAAAATTAATTGTTTCAGCCAAACAAGAGAAGAAGGAAGAAGAAGATAAGAATAAGCAATCTTTCTTTACCAGTGTAACTGATGCTCTTGATTTTTCTCAAGCTAGATCCGCAGAAGATGCTATGCTTATAGAAGAAGCTAGAGAAGCCACAAAGTCTGGAGAAAAAATGAGCAGGGAACAGGTATAATATTCTGACAAATCATTTTTGTTTTGTTTACATAACATAGTAAAATTTGCTCTCATGTTCAACTGAAAAATGTTGTTAGTCTTGAATATTATGTCTTGATTTCAAATTCGATATCTTGCAGCTGTATCTTTTATTGGTCAGTTTGATAATTGAATGTCTTTTATTGATTGGATTGATCTTCAAATGTTTCTTCTATTAGTTAGTTTGAACTATAAAATTACTAGTAAAAAGACACAGCTAATTTAGGACTAATTTTTACTCTCTTTTAAACCTTATGATTAATTCTCCTTAATTGTTTTGTAAATAATTTAGTATGGAGCTCTTAGAAGGAAAATTGGTGGAACATACAAGGACTTTTTCAAATCTTATGTTGAAGGTATAAGTAATGCTTTATTGTAGTAGTATTTTATCTTTTATTCAGAGCAATAACAAATTAGTATTTTCCTTGAATAGCCAACATTTTTCATTTTCTTATTTTAGTAATGGATATTTTTTGTACTGAGCAGTGGATGGGGCATATGTTGAAGAGGGTTGGGTAGACAAAACGTGCAAGGTTTGCAAAAAGGACACGAAGGGTGAAGCAAGGCAAGTGGACAAGATTGGAAGATACGTTCACGTAGCATGTTTAGAGAAAGCCAAAACTGGCAACTTCTTTACTAGACTGTTCTCTTAATGAAACATCATTTGACATGGTATTGTAGTGGATGGAGAAGAGACGTTTACTCATTATCATTTCAATACAAAAATGAAAAAATTTAGTATAGTTTCCTCTTCGGCCAAATGAATTATTGCAATCTTAACCATACAAATTAATTATTTGTCCTAAATTTCAAAATTGGATTAAAAGAAAGAAGCCTACAATCGCTTCTACCAAATAAATTAAAATTTTATGGAAAAGCTCACGGATAATCCGAGATTCCCACATGCTTTGCTTACTTTATGATATGTTACAAATAAAAGGGTCGTAATAGTAAATTTGTCTTTTGACACACTTTTTAAATTTATTTGATTCTTTAAACATTCTTGTAGATATGATCAATAAGAATGTTACATTAATGACAAACATCATTAGTACAAGTAATTCATTTCACTTTCAGGTCCAAGAAGAGATGATAAAAGAAAAATGTCAACAGAAAATTATAGTTAGATTAAAGAAAGTTATAACATACTAGCAGAAAAACAAATATTTGTGTCTTCGTATGTCCACTTTTTTAATGCGATACGTTTTATTATTATTAAACGTATTTCATTGAATATGAGTGAAATGTTCTGTCCGTATTATTAACAACAAATTATATAGAAATTGAGGCTAATGTGAGCTAAAAAGCTCTGCAGAGCATAACAACTAAATACCCTAAATCCAGAACATTGTATTCCATTAATGCTATGCTATGCAATGAGAAGTGTTAAACAAATATCAAGTACATAACAAAAGTACAAAGCATGATTATTAATTAATCATCTAACTATTATCCTAAATTTTACATAATAGGATTAGGAAAGTTGGGGTTTGGTGGCATAGCCATAAGTTATATACACGAGGGAGTCAAAAATTTAATTTTAAAAAAATAATTACTTTTTATAAACAAAATAAAATAAAAGATCAGAACTATCATTAAATCATATATGAAGATGTAGAAATATAAGTAGCACCTATGTAGTTATGTTTGAATTTCCTAAAAGAATTACAAGGTTTTGAATATAATAATAATAATATATAATATAAATTTCAGTAAAGAACAAATAAATAAATAAAAAATTATAGAAGAAGGTTAAGAAGTGGCGGGAAGGATCGGTCCAAGAAGATTTGGCGGGAAAAAGAGAACCTACAAAGCTGTAGCAGAAGCGTACGCCTAGTCGACAACCGTTGCAAATTCCGATTTTCATTTCCATTTTTCACGTACCCTCTAATCTATAATCACTGAGTCACCGAGTCACGATGGTGGGTCCACAGTATGATTTTCTGGCTAACCCACTCGGTGCGGTTAGATCCACCTTCGACACTGCCATAGCCTCCGGGTCCGATCCCTCCTCTTTAAACGGCCGCGACTGGGGAGCCATCGATCTCTTCCGCCATTTTCTTTTCGACCAGTCACAACTCTCTCAGGTCAGCTTCATTCTCAATTTTCACCCTCTTCTCTAACCACATGAAACCCTAATTAATTAAATATTTATGTATTCTCCAATAGGTTCCACTTCTTACTCCCGCCACAGTCAGATACGTGAAGCCGAATACTCTCGTTCGGTTTCGTGGTATGATTCAGGACATGCTTGGAAATGAATTTTATGTTGGCGCTTATAAGGTAGGTTTTTGTTTTTTTGTATCTCTTGTTCACATTTCCTTCTCAATTAAAGATTAATTTTGGGTATATGAATGAAAATTGAAGGATGGTTCGGTGTGGAGGACTAATAAGTTTATGGATGTTTGTCAATATCCCATTCCCATCGGTTCCTCTGCTGATACTCTGATCTGGGAACGCCGGTTGCTTTACTGTGTTCCGGTGAGTTTTCCATTTCTAATGTTTTCTTGCGCTACGTTATGTTTCTGTTGATTTGAAGGTAATTTAAATAGTACAGTTTTCAAGGGTTAATATTTATTTATGAATAGGTTCCGGGACTGAATTCTTGGGCAGAAATTTCACCAGAAGCAGTTGGTAATCTATCTATGGATTGGACTTCTGAACAACGAGATAAGCGGAGGAGAGAGGATGAAGAGTCTTCTAACATGGCGGTAAGTTCATTCCTTGTTTCCTTGTGCCTCCATAGAAATGTGATAGATTGAAAAACTTACATTATAGTCTGTTGAATTTCATTATTATTTTGATAACACTATTCTATGGGAAGTATGAATCATGTGTGTTTATTCAGCTTTCTTACGAATATTTTTTTTATTCATAGGTCGAGGGTGACGAGGTCGGGTGTTCTCCTAATACTAAAAGAATGGTACGAATGGCTTTCATTCAACTTTTTGAATTATGAATTTGATTGACTGGAATGAATCATCCAAGAATGATCTATTTTTATATTTTGTTCGAAGTTATTGTAGATATTATGGCTGATTTTTGTAGTTCTTGTGTGGTTGATTTTCTTTGAGGTTTATTTCTCCATATCAATCAAATTCAAACTAAGATATTTTTGATCCAAACTTTTGATGCCTATTGACCCCCTAAGTCTTCATATCTTCTTTCGTTTACAAGTTAATAACAGCTTCTTTAGTTTACAAGTTATGATTGTGAAGTCTTGAGCAGATTACAAGTCTTACTAGATTAGGTGGTATTTTTCAGTGTATGAGCTAAATGTACTTACTAGATGATTTTTTTTTCTTCTCATTCCATGTATCAGAATACATAAAACTATGAGTTTGATCATTGGTGCAAACTGCTATTTTTGTTTGACGAATTGGTCTATCTCTTTCTTTTACAGAGAGAAGGTGAACACCCTCCCCTTGCCTCTCAGTCCCAGGGAGCTGTACCCGAGATTGCTGGCTCTATTATGAGTTTAGTGCCCGGTCTCGATGACGACTCATCTTGTTGTCTTGTGAAGGTAAGATTTAGTCTCTTCAGCTTTTTGGATCTTAAGAAATATATTTTATTGACATGGGATAAGCTTGTTTTTAATATCATGGAGTTATATCAAATCAATTTACTCGTTTTCCTCTACCATGTCAGATATATGATTTGCCAGAGTCTGAACTGAAGCTGAATGATGTTTTTGAGTTTGTGGGTATCCTTACATCCGATTCAGAGCTTCAGGAGGACACTGAAGATAGTGATTTATCAAATGGATTTGGTGAAGACCCCTTGCACCATTTCCCGCCTAACAAGGTATGTATCATCCCTTGAAGGGCACTTGATCAATGAGAAATAGGAAGAGGCTTGCCTGTGGCCGTTCTAATTGAAATTACCATAAAGGAAACATAAATATGCATTTGTATATTGTTTCATTGTCCTCGCAGCCTCTGGTTTATAGGTTTTAATGTGTCTATTTGCATTTTTTTACCTTGCAGGTACCACACCTTCATTGTTTTATTCACAGGAAGCTTTCGGTTCTGGACTTCCTTCAGAATAAGCCTATTATAGAGGTACACACCAAATGGATGAATTCATCTGGCTATATTGCTTGTTTAGAAATTAGCATTTTGACTTGGGAGACTTCTTAAATTGAAAACACCTTGATACAAAAAGTATGTGCTTGTTCTCACAGCCAAAACCCGACTTGGTCAAAGGAATCAGGGAGGCTCTGCTAAGACATCTCTCTGCTGTTCTTGGCAATGATGATATAGCTGCTCATTTCATGTTGTTGCATCTCATATCCAAGGTATGCATTTCTCAAATGATCATTCCCATATCTCTGTTGTTTGTCTCACATGTATCACTTACCTACACAAGTGATTCAATGTAAGATTCCCAATTCCCTCGCCCTTTATTTGTGAGAGTGTTTGTATGAAAGATTGGATGGCTTTTGACCAGGTGCATGCCAGAGTAGATAATCTTGCTGTGGGAAAGTTTTCTGTAAATTTTACTTGTTTTAGCAAAGAAACTGCGTCTATATTTGGAAAGCAACTAAACCTTGCTATCAAGAACCTTGTGCCTTTCACACATTGCATACCCCTTACAGTGGAATACTTGAACACTGCTACTCTTGCGCCAAAAAAGAATTATGACACAAATAGGTGATCATATTTGATAATCTTTCTGAACATTGACTTCTTACTAGTATACCAATATATTGACAAGTTTTAGTGTCAATGCTCCAGATTAGAAACTGGAGTCTTGCAACTTGCTGAAGGTTCACATTTGATTGTTGACGAGACACAATTAGAAGCTGGAACTCTCAATTCTGTGGGTGTAGAGAATGCAAGGTTGCTGCAAAATTTAACGGAGTTGCAAAAGGTAACTGCCTGTTGTCTAGCTATCCTATCTTTTGGCATGGTCGTGTATTTTATTATGCTATGGTTCTTCATATGTGCGATAATTTTCTCTGCACTCAGCACAATTGTTACTTTTTAAAAAACATTATTTTCCATTTTCAATTGATTGCTTGCAATTATTTTCAAAGATGATGACATACACTTGGTATGTGTTTCAGGTGGAATATGATTTCAAATACTATAAAATGGAAATGGTAACTGATGTCCAACTGCTAGTTTTGTCTGAGGGGAAATCAAATATCTTGCCAGCTGATGTAATTGTACCTATCCGTCCTTCTCAAACAATTTGCTTTGAAGCCGCGGCAGCAGAAGCTTTGGAAGCTTGGAGGTGGTATTTAGCTACTATTAGGCAACTGCCACACTGTATTGAATCAGAAATGCAGAAGGTATGAATGATGTTATAGTTTTCATAAACAATTGTTTTTTATGATTAAATTAAACCAGCTGAATATTTTTCGGTTAGACATTAGCCTATTCTTAATATACAATCTCAGGAACTGACAAATTTCAAAGTTGAGCAGAAGTAGCAGTTTAGATTTGATTTTACACTATCCACTGCAATTCATAAGTATCTTAGCTGAAAACATACACATGATTAACAGTACTATTTACAATAGATTCCAGGGCGCTTAGAGTTTGCATTATTATTGCAAAATTCCTTTTAGCTGATTTCTCTTGTTCATTCATTATTATTTGGAAACATCAATTTACTTAACAAAGACATCTTAAGCATACTTAATTTTTATGATGCAATTGCACAATAAAAGCCTTTACACTGTTATGGATGTTTCCAGATGGTAGAAAGTGATTTAGTCGCCGCAAGACAAGCAGACAGGAGCTTGAATCCCCAAGATTTGAGCAGGTTAGTGAGTGACTGTATGACATGTATTGCAGCATTTTGTTCGAAGCATATATTTATTGATCATTTGTCCCCCAACCTTGTCTGAGCAGATGGTTAACAATGGGCCGCCTCATATCCATAAGCTTTGGTGAGACCAGCCTGTCACTAGAACATTGGCAAATGGCCAAGGAATTGGAGAGACTCCGTAGAGAGAGATTAAAGTGAAACACCGAACGGAAGTACACAGCGTTTTAAAAACGTGTCAAACGTTGGTGTTGACTTCTTTATTTCTGTTGTAGATTAAGGGAAATGAATGCAGTTACTTACATAGGTTCAAGTGATTCGGCCATTGGATCTGATTACTCGAACTGTCTTATTGTTGCCTATTATGCAAAACATATTTTGAACTTATAAATGTGAATTAGAAAGAATCATACAGTCGGTTCCATAAGCTCTGCATTTGGTAATAGCAATATGACAGTCATTTTCATATAATTGCTGTTTAACACGAATTTCTTGATCTCTTGCTATTAAGGCCAAGTAACAGCCGTTTTCTACATCTCATCACCAGGCAAATAAGCAATATTCTATGGCCACATGCAACTATCCATCTATGATCTTGAAAAGCCATGTTTGTAAATGATCAGCCACAGTTCCATATTTTTTTTTCTGAATGTCAAAATCAGTGCAAATTTTTAAAATGCTGAGCAAACATACAAGGCAAGTCTAAATAATAGTTTCGTTTGTGCTGTCTGATGAATAAATATCCAAGTTTTCTTGTAAAAAATTATAGCAGGGCTTCATTGCAAACCATCCCCAATCATTAAAACGTATCAAAATTTGAGCATTTAATTTAATTGTAATTAAAATTTATACGACGTCCAGATTTGAATATTAGCAATACGAAATTCATATTTTCTTTGACATCCTAGGATGCAATGACAAAAGGGAATAACCGGTCACGGTTCAATCGAAGTAAGCAAGATTGTTCCACGCTAGATTTTTATCTGTCCAATTATCAGAGAATGAGGTAAATAAGAATATTCACTAGCACTTCCCATAGTTCATGAAGCTTCGTTTAGATTGATGAAATATCATGGAATGGAGTGAATAGAAATGGTAAAAATAAGTGGAACATGGTAAAAATAAGTTAATGAAGTTCTATTGTTTGGATATTTTAAAAATAAGTGGAACATGATGAAATTTTATTTTTCGTCATCAAATAACCAAACAATAGAAAATATACTTTATTGCTAATTTTAAAATATCCAAACATAGTCTAAATGTGAGGCACTTAAGAGGAAAAAGTAGTGTCAGAGAAGTAAAGAATTGAGTCTGAAATTGCACAATCACTAAAGCCAAAAATAGTAAAAATAAAAAAATTGAAACTAACTTATTGACCACCTTAACTAGACTCGTGACAATTTTGTGAATGTTAATGTGTTTGCTCACAAGAAATGTAAAAAAACATTTAACTCAAAATTTTCACTTTGGGAAGGGAAGTTCTGGTGGATTCCCATGTTTTATGGAGCGATGAGCATCTTCCCTAAATGTTTGAGTATTTTACAACCATTTTTACTGGGAAACGTTGCACTTCTTTTCTTGGTAGTTGCTATTGATGGTCCAAGTCAAACTAGTGTAATAGAAAGAAATCTCTAATTTCTTAGACTTAAGAATTACACACACTGCTTACTCCTCTATCCCCTGCTAGTATATTTTTAGATGCAATAACACAGTTCAATATTGACAAATATTACAAAGTAATTTGAAGGGAAAAAACATCATTAAATTGATATAATAAAGTATCCCAAATTGGTTTGCACCATTGCTGAGATCAAATATACAATAGGCTGTTGAGATTTGAGACCATCATCACCATAACCTATACTTCACTTCTTGAAACAAAAAGCAACTATATATCATATCATATACTATACTAGGCCTAGCGGGTGCCATATTGCCACCACAGCATTAGAGACCAATTTTGGCCTTAACTCCTCCTAATCTACCTTTCCTTTCCTCACACTTTCCAACTAAAACAACGGAACAATGCAATGTAACGCAATATATCACACACACTTTTTTTTAATGTATCTAAAATTGTCCCCCAGAAAATGTTTGTCCAAATTGCCAATTTGTAGGAACAATGTTGTTGCTAGTGATAGTCCTTCCATCACTTGTAGTGACTTGAAAAGAGAGGCTTTGTCCATTCATGTAGTTATTGTTCTGCCAATTTTGGCCCCAGTTCCTTGACATAGCTTGCCATCCAGTCCTTGACCCTTTGATGGACACTGAATGTACATCTCCAGCTCCACCAACATTTGTCACCAAAACTAAGTTAAAGTATGAGTGTCCATTGATTGTGAATCTTATTCCTCCTTTCTTCACACATGGGACTCTGTTTTAAGACCCAAAAAATAGTATAACATGTTAGTACATGGTGGTAGCTGAAAATTGAAACAATTACAATTAGTTAATTTGAAAAAATAAAAATGATTAAATATAATCAAATTTTCCAATGTCAAATTCAGATAGTAGACATATTTTTAATTTGAAGTGTCAGTGTTACATATGTGTAAAATTTTGCCACGTGTCATTTACACAATTACTAACAACAATCCCTCAAACTAACTGAAATACATTTAAATGATTGACTTTTTTCGAATATATTTTTTCCATACGCATCGACCAGAGGTCAAACCCGCGACCAAATGTCATTTTCTCATCTTAGGATAGGTATATAGATTTACAATTACAAAGAAGTAGTGTTGAGTCTGTTTAATGGGGTTTATATATGTTACCTTCTGAAGGAAATAGGAACAATTCCAGCTTTATATTGAGCAATTTGTAAGAAAGCAGGTTCAGCAAGATCAAAGTGTTGAAGAGGAGGGTTACACCAACCACCATTGGTATTAGACTGTGCAAAGTTAGGTGGACAGAAGTTAGTGGCAGTGACCAATATGCTACCGGGGAGACACCACTTTGGGTCACTGTCACATCTCATCTCGTAGCAAGATCCACAACTCAAACCATTGTTGAAAAGTGCAGTGCTGAGTGCAGCAGTGTTGGTTCCATACCCTTGGCTGTACAAATTGCCATAACCACAAGCCCCTCCTGCAATATGAGGCAGACAAATAGGTGAGGAAAGTGCACAACTCTTACAAAAATATTTATTACACCTATATTTTTTAATAACAAAATAGTATTTTCTTTGTACTAAAATATCATTGTTTTAGTAAGTGTCAAGTGAAAGGACTATTTTAATATAGGTTAGTTAATATATGTATATATAACGGGTTATTTTTTTAGTGAAAAAAAAAACGTCTTTATAGTATACATTTTAAAGCAACAAATAAAATAATTTGAGTAAAACAAATGTTACATGTAGAAAAAGTAATAATATAGGGAGTATCTATTTAACATCTAAATGTCCCAATGAAAAGGCAAAATATTTAATTAAAACATACCCATTGTGCCAGATGCATCACCTCCACCATAAAATGTGGCATGACCACCTTGCCAACCTCCTCCATAGTCACCAAAAGTGGCTTTAAGGAAAAGGCTAAGAAGAAAGAAAGTAATAGAGATGAATGAGGTTGTTGCAATTGCCATTGTGCGTAGTAGTACTAGTGGTTAGAGAAATATGGGGTAGTAAAGGATTTAAGATAGGAAAGATAGCTTTAGTAGTTGGTGGTGCTTAATGCATAGCTAAGGTTAGTATGGTTTATTTATATAGGAAATTTAAGCATAGGTTGGGGACAGTAAAGAGTGAGATATGGGGTCTAGTGCCCGAAAGAGACAATTAAGTTAGGAATTTCATAGGGTCTAAAGAGAGAGAGATCCAAAACCACAAAATAACATAACATAACATTTTAGAACGTAGAGCACGAATCAAGGCGCACATGCAAATGTTTCGGTTACACTACCAACTGCTTAATCTACGGTCCCACTTGGCACATGCATTTCTCAACTGTTTATATCTTTTTTTATTTATTTTTTATAAGTGGTCGTTACGTATGAAAGTGTCGTATTTCTTCTTAAGCTTCCCTTAAATCACGGATTATAGCAGAAATATGGATATTAATTTTTGGGTTACCTAACCTCTACACATATACGTCCAACTTGGTGTGCTTTTGAGGTGTGCACCAAACGGAGAGTGGACTTAATGGTATTAATTAATTTTGTGCTATTTTAAAGATGTGAAGAAAAAATTAAATTATACAAAATATAGTATTGTGTGTTAGTGCCAATTTCAAAAAAAAAAATTCATCTAAAAAGGAACCTTTGTAGTATATGATTTGTTGGATCATGGATTCTCAGGTTGAGCTTTCTTCGCCTATCTTCTTAGACTACATATATCAAACCATATAATAAAAATAGAGTCATACTTAAAAAATAGAAAACAATTTGATTTCTTCTTGAATTTAGAATATGTGAAGCTTTATATCTTTTGACATTCTTGAAAAAATTAATATTAATTATATATTCTTTTATTGTATTTTAGTGTGACGAACGAGAAAAAATTAACATGTAAAATAGAAAATCTTGATAAAGAATATGAGAGTTTAAACAAATGTCTTTGAATTTTTATCCGTTTAATATGCACAAATATTCGATTAAACGAATGTCTTTGAATACAAAAGTTTCATTTCCAACAGAACGAAGGTAATTGAACAACAAAAATAAAAACCAAAATCTAAAATATAATGTATAAGTGATAATTGAGGGGTTAATTATAGATTCACAAATATAACCATTCAAAGATAAGCTCTAATATGATATTGAGTATAATGGGGTGTTTAGTGGACAAAATTTGAGAAAACTTGATAGTAATTAGTCATTTAGTGATTTTTAAGGTAAGACCAAATGAATGTCTTATCAAAATAAATGAAAATAAAGATTTTTGGATAAACTATTTCACATCCAAGAATGTATTCCAAATTCATTGATGAGGTAAAGCAAAAATTTTGGCGCCTATTTATCATATGCACAAGGGGGCAAATAAAAGGATTTGCACAAAACATTTAAACCTAATATTTTATATACGCGGGAGGTTCCTTTTAACTAGCTTGCTTATAAGTCCATACAACAAATTAGCATGTAAAAGCTATAAAGTTCACAAAAGTATCATATGTAACAATTGTAATTTTTTAAATATCTCAAAAACATTAAAACACAACCGGCTAATTGTAAGAAGAAGATTGGTTCTAACGTTTTCGATAAATAAGTTTCACATTTCTGGACTCTTAGGCTTACCTTTTTTCATATAAAATATTACGGTGCAAATACATCATGTGGCAGAGAAGACATCTCAACCATATTGGCACTTCAACTCCACCATGTATCATTTATTAATACTACTTATTGAAATGGTGATTTCATTAAGCAACCAAATTAGTTGCAATAAAAGAAACTATACAATGAATATAATCCTCAATCCAAATAGTGTTAGCTTAAGGATAAAGAAAATTTAGCTAAAAATGTGCACAGACATTTGCAAGAAGTAAATTAACACTAAAGCAATCAACATAAGAGTTATTCATTGCTCGAATCACATTAAGAGAATCTTTTTCAATTACAATCCTGCAAAAAATTCCATTTGAAGTAAAAACTAAAAGATTATGTAAAAATCACGCGTTTCACCACATTGAATTAGGTAAAGTTGGCATCTTCCTATTAGTAGCTGCCATGACAACCTCTTCAAGATCTCTAATATTGGTGTTAATTTCTCAAAATTTATTATTCATAATAGTAGCATCAACATGAATTTGGTACCAATTAAGATGAGGAGGAGACCATCTAGAGAGATATGCATAAGTTTAATTCTCATCTGCCACTACTTGGATATTCAACATTAATTTGTTATCATTAATGATTTTTCAAGTTTTATGGACTATCTTAGAATTGTATTTTCAAATATTGACGAAATAATTGATTGCCACTCTTCAAAGAGTTAACCCACAAACTCTATTGAGACACATTCATTCTCTAAATCTTCTCCTCAATATTCTTAGATTTGAACAATTCCAATATAAGAAAGAATAACCGCCCTAATAAAATAAAATAAAATAAACTGCGAGTGACCTACCCCATTTTCACTTTTCATCTTATGCATACTTTACATTCAATAAGCCGTTCTAAGTTTCTTTTTTACTTTTTGACAAATGAGTCATACTTTGCCCAAATGCTACAACTTCGTCCACTCCCTTTTGTTTTATACAAAACTACATCTGATATGTACAAATTAAATTCAAATCTGAAATAAAATGTTTAATTCAATAATTTTGATATTTAATAATTAATATATGATTTAAGAACGATTATTTTTATGAAAAGGACGAAATTGCTACAATTATTTTTTAAAATTTTATATGCAAGATTGATTTTAATATTGGAAAAGGGTCAGAGAAATAGCCGACATTAAGTGTAGCACACTAAATAAAACAATAGCTCAACTATTTTGATTACACGTGTGTGTCATTAGTTTGCTCAAGTTAAATACTGTATTAGAAATTTTAAAAACCAATTAATTAGACTCGTTTAAAGTCTATTATATATGATTACCAAAATTTAAAAAAGAGAGACACTACAAATTCTCTTTTGTCTTTTTTTCTTTTGCTTGCATAACTCTCTTAATCCCAACATATAAATTATTTATTAGGTACAACTAGTCATTCATATGATAAATACTTGGAAAGAATCCTATATTTTATTTGTCGGTTACATAAAAAAAATCACATTCTAATAAGCAAATTATATTACTAATAAGCAACGTCAACTCTATTGTGTGACTGTCTCTTTAATCAAAATATACCAATGCTCGTTTGTACGGTGAAACACGTAAATTTGGTTGTCCCATTCTTAATATAACACAAAAAAACAAAAAATTAATCATATCAATCTACTTCGTAAATATAATTTCTCACCAATTTAGAAACAAATATACTAAAAGTTTTGTGCCTAAATTGTTAGCATAACTGAATTACTTACTGTTATAGTACTTTATTGAGAGCATTGTTAGTTTATATGTAATTTTTATAAAAATATTATCAATTCATAATCTTTAAATTATTTGTTTAAATTAATTTAAGCATTATAGTGACACAATCAAATTCTCGAAAAATACAACTAGCCAAATATTATTTGGAGGAAACGTCTCTTCACCTCTCTTCAGTATATAGTCACAGTAAGAAGGAGACAATACAAAGGTGTGATTTTAGCCGTCCTATGGCAATAAAATAAAAACACAAATTGTTATGATAAAAAAATCATAAAAATTAAATATACATTTTAAATAATAAACCCAAATTAAAAAAAAAATTATATATATATAGATAGATAGATAGATTTAACGGGATATTTCTTGAATTAATCACATTCTACCAATGTGTTGTGACATAATTGATATATTCTTGGATTTCTAAACCAGTTTGTCATGAAGATATATGGTTGGTGTTTATAAAAAAATATACTCTATATAGTCTCAAAATATATGACTGAAATAAAGAGATAAACTTTCTTTGATTTTATATTGATTATATTTAAGATAAAAAAGAATATGCTAAAATAAATTAATTTTTTAAATAAATTTTAATTATTTATAATTAGTCTACGTAGTTGTACGTAGAAATGTTTAATTTAAGAAAAAATAAATTATGACTAACAAAAAAGATAAATTAATCACACCATGCCAAATGGACACGTGGTTGCGTTCAATCAAAGACTTGAAGTTTCATAAACAAAAAATTGTTAATTATTAGAAGAAGTTTAGTGAGACGTTTAAAGTATAAACAAAGAGAATGAGGGCGGTTGAATATTTGATTAATGAAACAAAGTTTTCAATGGTTCCAACCATCGTCATTTTATGATATTCCTTTATGCATGTTAATGATATGGTAATTTAATGCAGAAAAGCTTTTGACGGTATTGTAGAGAAAAGTGGAAGGACATATCTCATATTGGCCCTACCATGTTAGGAGCACATGCATGTCCCGTTCTTTACGCCCCATTTCATTCACATGTCATTTTCTCAATAAATTAAATAAATAATATTTATTAATAAATAACAGAATAATAGATTAATGCATAAATAAAAAAGTTAGAGACGTGTCTTAGTTTGGATAATTAGAAGAAAAAAAAAACTAGTCCGCAATTACATTATATTTGGATAATGACTTTCACAAAAATAAATAAGTCTTCTAGCATTTAGTAATATAAGTGATTGGTATGCATTTCAAGTAGATAGATAATTTTCATTCACCAAAAAAAGTAGATGGATTATTTCTATTATCTATATAATTATCTACTTAAATGGAAGCTACTTCAACTTATTACATATGCTGCAAAAAATATTTGTGATAAATGCTCAATATAATATATTTAATTATTTTATAACATGGCAAAAGAGGAAATTTCGTCCTGGTTAGTACTTTAAATTAATATATCCTATGAAAACAAAATGGTTAGGGTATCAAATATTTTAATTGCACTGTGACAATTGTTATTAGGACACGCGTATAAACGTCTCTTTTTAATCACCGTAAGAACATCTTTTCATGAAGCCTGCAAATTTGTCTTCTTTTGTGTTTGTATTCTTATTGACTTATATTGTTATAATATTCATAAAGGAGAGGAAATTTGATGAATTAATCACATCCGTGAGTGATTTTTTTCACCTTTTGTATTTGTCGTCTTTGTCAATTATTACATTTACATAGTTTCCAAACAAGAGAAATGTAAAAGCTATGGACATACAATGTGATTTGGATGCACTTATTTTCGGTGCTAATATGAGTCAAGATTTACTTCTTTTTTTTTTTCCTTTTTTTTCAAATAGTTAATGGTTACATTTACACACTCAATTTTGTAGATTGAATTGTACTTATGAGACAAATTTACTATCATGTCTTAAAAGAAAAACAATTAAGTTCCATGTACATGTATTTATGATCATGCATGCAACATTCCACATTTTTAAATGCAAGTCTATATGAAAAGGTGGAAAATAATGACAACAATAAATTAATGAAATAAAAATGTAGCTAGAGAAGAATTCTTTTTAATGTTTGAAAAATCAAACAAAGGATATTAATTGAAACAATCCCCTGGAGGGAATGGATGAACAACACTAGAAATGAGATCCACACAAATGGGTAAGTGGATTAAATCCATATGACTTTTGTCCAAGGGACCATATGTATGAAAGTGGCTTTCACAAGGCTTGTCCCCCTAGACCCACTTGGGCAACAAAGACAAACCCAGGCAGAATATGGATTGAACTTGAACTATTAACTAACATTGTGAGAGGTCACTCTCTAGTGGTAGTTAAATGCAATGGTCATATGTAGAACACAAATTAAGTCTTTCAAAGATGTAGTTTCTTGCGTAGCTGAAATTGCATGTATAATGAAACATGTTCTAAACCCTACCATGTGGATTTAAATGAGGTGTTTGGGAGGGGTGAAGCCTAGTAGGCCACATCTAACTGTTTGCAAGGGTGACCAATTGGTTACAACCTACAAGTTTGGTGCCCCATATGTCTCCTTTGAAATTATATGTTAGCATGGGTAGCAATAGCTAGTTTCATAGTTAATGTTGTCATCTTAACTTTCCTACTTATTTTTAATACTATAATAACTTCGATACACAAGGTATGAAGTTATCATATACTATAATAATTGTAGATCTCTTTTTGATTTAATTACTTTGGAGATTTTAAAACTATTCGAAGATTTTTTTTAATAAATGAAATAGTCAATAATTTATAATTATATCCATCAATTTAGATACTTGTATATAAATTATTTAAAAGTTTCGAGACCTAATTTCAGAAAATCACATGTTGATCACTATTAGTTGTTTGTTAAAATCAATGAATGTTCACATGATATGTCTGACATCACATCAAGATTGGTTTCACGTCAATATGAAGAAACGATCTTTCTCGTAAGACATAACAATTGATATACTAACATTTCTCTATAAAAAAATCATTGAAGATCGGGAGTCTAACTAGTTTGGTGAAGTTTTATGATGTTTGACTCTCTATTGAGGTGTCAGAAGGAGAATGTTGTGTAAAAGGATTATGGGTTTTAAGGTGGATGATTTGAACATCTAAGGTCGTTGTGCACAAGTGAAAAGGGGGGCAATGGTTGAGTGGATTGATACGGTGACACAAACGTTGTCTTAATTTTAAGGGTTTAGGTATTACGGAGCAAGAGAATACTCTGAGATATTTGGGGATGCAATATTGGCATCAATGTGTTAGGAGAGAAAGTGTTAACTTCAAAGGGGCTATTGGAAGTGCAGTTTAAAAAAGTGAAGCATACATCTAGCAAATGAAGTAGAGTATAATGGCTTTTGTGGTATTTTCTTTTGTTTATGACTTAGGTTTTGTGCGGCACATCTTGTACTACAGAATGTTTATGTTTTCTTCAATAAAATTTTGGACTTTTTCGAAAAAACAAAGGTTGAACGATTAAAGATGTTTTCGTCTTTAAAAATTAAATTGCGTATCGTAAAGATTTGCGTGTAATTGGATAATAGAAGTTGGTAAGGATTAGGTACAGGTAGTTATGATATGAAGTTGGAAATGGGTTTGGAGTGTAAGTGTGGAAACGATTTTCATCATCCGGGACGGAAGACAAGAAACTAAGGCTATTAACTTTTTGTAGATATATAGATATATATATATATATATATATATATATATATTTAAATCATTGTTATAGAAATTAGATAAATTTCTATTTAGTGGAGATGTATGTCTGAAAATAATAGAAAATATTTTTTGATATTTTTTATTATTTTTATAAGTGCCGCCAATTGTTCAATTCACATGTTTCTTATTTGTTTTTATGGAAAATAATTTGATAAAAAAACTAAAAATAGAAATTTCATATTAAAATTGTATTGGAATCTATGTTTTCAAACTTTTAAAGACTTAAAGTTTATTTTTTAATGCAAAATTTCTAATTTTGATTTTCTAAAAAAGTGCCCTTATAACACTTAACATAATCATTTATTTATTAATAAGTAAAATTAATACAAATTTTAATAAATAAAAACATTATATTTGTTCATAAAGTAAACCGTCCCTAAAAGTTATGTATTTTTCCAAGACAACGGTCATTAACTGAGTGAAAATGATAAAAACTCAAGTGATTACTGGACAAACTTTGCCTTGTTAATTCTTTGGAAATTTTATCACAGACCATGGAAATATTGCTTCTTATTTGGTGATAAATAATGTGTTAAAAAATAAAATGGAGTGCATTTTTTTGCTAATCGTGATCTACGGTTCTACAACAAACATCAATCACCCTTTCTTTTTCCTTTTGACTTACGAAGGTTGAACCATTACTTAAGAACTCTACTCTATCCATAATTAACTCTCAATCTTACCAATATATATCTACAAAAAGTGTTGTATCAGCTATCAGGCATATTTTTCACTATTTTTCTTTCAAAATACAGATAATAATACCACCTGTCTGAAATCGCAAGGTAAAACATATACTACTTTTTCACTATTTTTCATAGATGAGAGAAATATATCATGCTATTCTTTCCTTGTTCTGCTGATGTGCTTTTGGCTTTGAATTAATCTAATGCTATGCAATGCAACTCTTCCCTGCAATCTCATCTAGTAATGTAACACAGGAATTGCCAGACAAGATGCAAATTAAAATGAAAAGAGAAGAGAAGGAAAATGACAATAGAAAGGATAAAAGATGGGACAAACGAGGACAATGCATGCAGTGCTTGCCATAGTAATGGCTTCTTTTTCAAAATTGACAAGAGAGTTAAACAGCAAAGCGCGTCTACCTTTTGTATTAAAAAAAAACATAATGGTATGCCATATCCACGTGTATGAACTACAGCCTACAGCAACTGAAATTAATGACAAATGGGTCTTTTGTGCAACATGGAAGAAATCAGAACTGGCACGAAGACCAGCTAGTTTGTGCCAACTGCCAATCGTTAAAAATGAGTACGCAGATTGAGAAATGTTATTGTATTGAAGGTGCCATAAGGTACAGAAATATTGATGAAAAGCTCTTAAGAAAAAAAAAATCACATTGATAAAATATTGTGCAAAAATGACCAGAATGGATCATATACCTTGAAAATTTTCAATCTCCATAAAAGAAAATTAGAGAAAAAAAAACTCCTTGAAGATGTTTGTTTAAATTTACTTTTGGGGAAATTATTTTTTTTCAAAAACTGGTGAAATGAAGTACTTTTTTTAAGATAAGCTAATCCACATACACCCTCAATCAAATAAAGAATTGAATAGGAAAACAAAAAATCAATACCTTTGGGTCTCACTCATGTCAATCTATGAACAACCCAATAAACAGGGTGGTGACATGTTAGTCAAATTCGCATCAAAAGGCATTGTGGGTTTTGTTAACAGAAATGGAGGGACCATCAGGCATTAGAACATGAGAAACCCGGTGTCCAATGTCCAACCCCTGAAACTGGCCGATAGAATCACTTGACAACATTTCTGACAAATCATATGAAGTGGGCAGATCAAACTGAGGCTGGTGGGGAGTGGATATGTTAGATGAGTGTGAATGGAACTGCTGCATTTGCATAGCCCGAAGTTCGTTTGTCCCATGTTGCGGCTGGTGCTGGAAAGACGGAGCTTGAGAATATGAAAATTGATGCATTCCCAAACCATAGGTTTCAGCATGAGTTGTCATCTCTCCAGTAGCCATCTTGAGCCTATCAACTTCGTTCTTTAATGCTTCATTTAGAGCTGTACATTTTATCATAATTATTTTTAAAACAAGGCAGTTGAGTCATATAAAAGAGTTGTATATAACAATATATAAGCTGAAATTTTAATAAAACAGAAACACTAGTTGTAGGTTATTGATCATGTGCAATGATTTGAAAACAGGGCTGGCCATTAAAGTAGTGAAGGTTTTGATTCATGGTGCATTGGTTTAACTGTAGTTGAAGCAGAGATAAATGAATATGGTTTTTAATACGCTTAATTTCAATTTTGGTCCCTATATTTATATTGATTCACGGAATTGGTCCCCCTATTTTAAAAGTCGACAGTTTTGGTCCCTCTCAGATTTTTTAGCTAAAAAAATGACTAATATATTTTAAATAACGTGACATACAATTCTATGATATAAAACCATATAAATGCATTAGTTATTCAGATGTCATTAATTAAATTAAAAATATGAAGAAGAAAAAATCGAAGTTGAAATTTAAGTTTTCACAGCATTTTATTTCAATTTTATGGGTGTTAATCACTCTACATCATCGTATCATATGTCACGTTATTTAAAACATCTTACGTCATTATTTTTTAGTGTGTGCGGGGGGAAGGGTTAATTTAACAAAAAATGTAAGCTAATGTGAATGATATTTTGTGATGTGGCAAGAATTTGAGATGACATGGCATGACATGTTATCTATACCAGCTCATTTTGGTAGTAATTAGATAGAGCTTTTACACTTTGAATGGACTGCCATGTCATTGTCATCTGAGACAGTTGACACATCACAAAATGCCATCAACGACAGATCAAATATTAATGATTAGACAAAGCATTAATGTATGAACTACGTTTCATTGAATTGGAAAGTATAGGGATTACGAACTGATACTATGAGATGCCTAAGATACTCAAACATAAATATATTATAAGATATTTTATCAAATTCTAACAGAAACTATAGGAACTAAAATCACCCGCCTGCCAAATTAGAGACAAAAAATAAAACTAAGTCCAATTTAAATTACTGATGCTTTCAATAATTTAGGGGTTAAACGAAGTGACCAGGCTTTCATATTATACTGATGCAAAACAACAGCAAAAGCCAGCAGAAAAAATAGCATCAAAATAACAGATATCAAAGCTAAACATCCATAGCAATAAAACAAGATGAAACAGGGAAATAAAGTTGTGCATATTTGCATGGCTAAGGCGTACCATCACATAACTTAGCTTGTTGCTCCATAGCTTGTAACCGAAGCTTCAACTCAGTATTTTCAGTAGACAGACCACTTGTATCCCTCTGAAAAAGATGTTTGAAAATGAATAGACCTCACAAAGAATAATATGAAAACCTGCCACTAATATAAGGAATTTAATTTAACAAACTGGAAACCAAGTTCAATAAAAGGAAACAAAAGCATGTTCATTTTGAAGAATAAATGGCCACAAGAGTAAAAAGCAAACCCATAAAAAATCACAAAGGATAGTATAACTATTCATGACATTGACTACGCAACCTATTTGAACTTCACAGCAAGTATATGAAGCTTATTCTCTCGTATTGTTAATAATTGTTTGTATTAGTAATATGCTAAGGGTGAGAATTGAACTCTCGACCACCTTTATGACTCCAATCCTTACTCTTCCACCCACCTCAATCAACAAGCCAGCCTTATATTACTTAAACGTGTATGCGTATTAACAACACAACCATATTAAATAACAAAATACACAGTATTATTGTTAGTATCTATGAAGCACAGACACCTCTGATCTTAGGCGTATCCTAGTGTCCAACATACATCGATGTCTCACACTCACACGACAATATTGGACTACTCAAACAAGTGTCCCAATTTTTTTTTCTTTGCTTCGACACACCTCTGAAGACACTTGTATGGAGGTTAAAAATGTGTAGAAGTAGAGATGACGAGTAAAGGGTTGAAGACATCAAATTTAATTACATTATTTTTAGTTTTTCGGTATAATAGATGAACAAATGGTAGTATAAAACTATAATATTTTGTTTAAGAACTTTTTTGTAGTGAAATAAATGGCTCAATTTAGATCTTTAATAGATAATGTTCATATTTTATTAAATTATAATAAATAAATAGTTATATATGTATCCGTTTCCTATATTTTTTATGGTATCGTGTCATATCAGATGAGATGTCTATGTCACAGTTTGTGCTTCATACATTAGTATACACCTATAGCTATACACATTCACCTCACATCTGCAAAATCAATTTTTCACTGCTCCATTATACTATACCTAAAAATATTTGTTGAACATAGACAATGATGAGTAAAAACCTGAAAAAGATTTAATTGAGCAGAAAGAGTAGTTGCTTCAGTTTGAAGAGTATGAATTTTTCTTTCAAGCTCAACAACGTAACAAGCTTTCCTCTCTTTCGAACGCGCAGCAGATTGACGATTAGCCAGAATCCTGCATCAAATGCACACGATCTATGAAGCGACTTCGTTTTAGGAAAAAATAAAATAAAATGGAAATTGCATTGTTATAAAAAACGAATATGAATGTGAAGAGAGAGAGAGAGAGAGAGAGAGAGACCTCTTGGCTCGTTTGGGATCAACGGTCCACAATTGAGCGAGTTTATCAGGGGACATGGCTTTCTTAGATTCGATTCCTTCCGATAATAAAGAAGAAGAGGTATCGGCGGAATTGCTTCGGCGGTGACCAGTCCTGCCGGTGTTGGTAGTGTCATCTGCATTGCCAGATTTGGCGGAGGGAGAAAGGAGTTTGGATCCGGAATTGTCGGAATCAATGTAAGAAGAGAGAAGGTCATCGTGTGGAGGTGGATCTTGGAAATGGAGCGGAGAGGCGTCGAAGTCGAAGGGATCCATTTCGAGGTCGAAGTCGTCGGGGATTCGGAAATGAACCTCCGATTGAGATCGACGATGGAACGGGAAGGACATCGTGTTGGTGTTATTTCCGATCTGCGGTTTGGATTTGAATCTCCCTCTTCTTCTATCGTCACCTCTCCGCTGTCACACTCGCCTTCTTCTTCTTCTTGCGGTTGTCTCCTCCCAATAATGTTAAAAAAAAAAAGTTCAAAAGGGAAAAAATCTCTCCGGTGTGTTTGTTTTCACAAACAATTTACTAACTAATGAAACTCCGCCATCATAAAAATGTTATAACTACCCTCTTCCTTTGTTTATTTTTTGTAGTTTTTTCTCTTTCTCTTGCTTTAGTTATGGGGATATTTTTCTATTATATCCTCTTTTCAAATAATATATTTTTAATGCATCTTTATATTAAAATAATTTATTTTAATTTTTAAGAGGGTGTAAAATGAGAAATTTAGAAAAATTTGAAAATTGGTTGAGAAATAGAAGAAAATACAAGAGGAAGATGTTAATAAAATAAGATAAAATTATTAATTTATTTGCAAGAGCATCAACATAAAATAGAGATGTTAAAATATTATGGAATATTCTTTATTTTAACATATTTATTCAATCACAATAATTTTAATATTTTTTATATTTAAAATATTTTTTTATTAATATAACATAATTATTTATTTATTTAATATTTTATTAAAAAAATAAGACAATACATGATCGACCTCTTATAAATAAAATTACTTGAGGTAGTGCATCACACAATCTATTCAAGGTTGAAAAGATAAAATATTTTTAAATATAAATTTTAAGATAA
>JBBPBS010000276.1:10270039-10290262 GCA_037974835.1 Cicer judaicum
ATTTGAATTATTTAAATTAGCATAATGTAAAAAAAATGTAATCAATAAAATATCAAACACACATAAAGTTATAAAGTTATATTGTATTACACACAAATGCAAATAACAAATCAAATCTATTATAGAATTTTAATTTTTTTAGTCAATAATACACTTTTTAAGAAATGATTTAATCGTTTTTAACTCATATATCAACTGACAAATATTAATATTATCATGTTTATGTTATCTCAAGTTTAAACTTAGTACTTCTTAAAAATATTTCAATCATAATTTATTAATAAATATTTAATAGAAATAAGAATATTCGAAGGAAACGAATTATTTTTTTCAACTTTATATTTATGGTTGAGTTGAGTGGAGGATAGGGATAAAGATTTGGTAGTGTTACTTTATTTAAGCTTTTTTAAATATTTATTTTCAAACATCTAATATTAATAATTAGTAATATTAATATTATTAATTTTTATTAAAGATCCGGCCTCTTTATCACTTTAGTTATAACTCTTCGCCTCATCTATCAAATTAAGTTTATATCTCCTACTACTTTGTTTAAGCTAATTTTGATTAAGTAGGATCATGTGTCATAGATTTCTTTCCTTTGCCCTTTACTCCAAAATCAATCATCTTCGTGTCATATATCAAAATCTCATTGCAATTATTGATGCAAGGAGACAATTCTTGAACGAAATCTCTATTTTCTTTTTACGGCAAAAAATAAAATAATAAATTTTATTTTAAAATAGAGGGAGTCTTATATTTTCTTACAGGTTTTTTGAATTTATGAAAAATAAAAAAATTTATGTTTTTCGAAACAATTTTTATTTCGAAAAACCGAAAATCCTAACCATTCAATTATGATTGTTACATTTTGTATTGCCTATCAAACTTGTCTTTAAAATTTTACACTTTGATCTTTTTTACTTCAGTGATTCAACTAATGTAATTTAAGTATAAATAAGGTATAGAATATACAAAATTTTCATATTTAGTCACGAAAGAGAGAAAAATAGAGATAATTGTTGTATATAATTAAATATAGAAAGATGATTACAATAATGGGTTTAATAAAATTTATATATCCAATTTATAATAACTAATTTCTAACTAACTTGTGACTAACACCTAGCTAAAGTAATAAACTTATAATTAATTTTACATCTTTAATATTCTCGCAAGCGAGAGGGAGAACGTGTTCGCAACACTTTTAGTTTGAGATAAATAACATAATGTTTGTAAAAAATAAAAAATACTTGAAATACATTCATGTGATGATTTTGAAATGCCGAAATAAATAGATTAAAATATTTTTGAAAGATTTATTATTTGTTTGAAATAAGAACACGAAATATTTTAATGCAACTTTGCCTTTTCTCTTTTTTATTGTAGTAGATGATGAGTCGAGTTTACACTTTCATCTAAGATCTTCTTTCGCATTTTTTAATATAATCTCATTCGTAACGTTTTGGTTATTAAAACTTTTAAATGAGAATCTAATTATGGATTTTTTTTTATATAAATAAGAACACTATTGTTTTTTTTTTTGTTATTGGTAAGTATGGAATCTAGATCTCACACTTTCATGCAGGAATGTGTTTGCATTTAAAAAAAATAATATTAATTTGGCTTAAAAACAATAATTTTGCCTCTAAATATTGTTGGTTTTTTGAGAAATTTTCAACAAATGCACTTGACTACATCTTTTTTTATATTTAATGGAAGTTGTTGATATTGAAATAAGGTTGATATCAAAATATTGAAGAAGCCTTGGTTTTGGAATAGTTTTGATAATTCTAACCAAAAATTTGAAAGGTAAAGAGAAGAAATAAGGAGAAATAATTCATATTAAATGGAGAAACAAGAGAAAAATGAATAAATTATTCAATAATCAAATAGAAAAAAAAAAGATAAATATATTAAATTTATATCAAAATTTTCCCAAGATATTTTTGAGAAAAAAATAGTGGAATAATTATATCTCTAATACCATAATAGAATATGCAAAATCTTTATATTAAGTCATGAAAGAAAGAAAAATAATAAGTATAATAATAAGTATAATGAAACTTATATATTCAAATTAAAACAACTAATTTCTAACATAATTAATATCTAACTAAAGTAACTGACATATAATTAATTTTTAGATCTTAATAAGAAGTTAAGAATCTCATATTTAATAAAGTGAATTGTACTTATGGGATCACTTTGTTTCCTTTTCTTTTTGATGAGCTCTATTACTCTGACCAATTGCTCCTTTTAAAATATTAATGTATTTATTCGAAAAGAAAATAAATAGATTAAATTCATGTGCCCTTACAATTTAAAAGACTAAAATAAATGTTCACTTGTTAGTAATGTCAAATAGAAATGTATATGAGTTAAAAAATAGAAATAGAACTCAAGGAGATTGGATCTAACGGAAAGGGACGGAAAGGGATAGACTCTCATAATATAGTTAATTAAAATTTGAATTTTTAATGTAAGAGATACTCATATTTAGTGTCAAACGTGTATTAAATAGAATTACATATAGTTACAAAAACTATTAGAAATGATAATATAATAATAATAATAATAGATTGTTAGAAATGATGATGATAATAATGAAAGCTAGTTTGTGAATTGAAAAAAAAAAAAAATAAAGTCCAATTTTGTGAGGGGTGAGAATGCACACAAATAAACCATTACACATGCATGCATCGCTGCCATATGTTTGGTTCGAGTCTGGACTTGGGCTAAGTGGTGTTTTATTTTTTAGTATCTAAAAAAAATTAAAATATTATTTTTAATAAATCTGTGCATTTTTCTCTCATTGATACGTTGTACATGTGTCTGTCCTCTACTGAGTCAATATTCAACATATGATCCGATCAATTCCTTCATGAATTCGTGCATCAGTTTTTCCCAGTAAAAACCTAGCAATTCTCGCGTTTCAGTTTTCTATAGATTCACACATCTAGTTTTTGTCCGATTAAAACATAGAGAATTTTGGAGTGCAATTTTTTGTGGATCCAGTTTGATGGATCAAACAATTTTCTCTCCTTCAGTTGGATAATTTCTCTATAAATATAAGACTCAACTCAATTGAAAGAGCACACAAAAAATTCTCCAAAATTTGAGATTTTTTTTTGCTTCTCTCTTTTTTTCTTCTTTTATTTCTTTCGAGTAGTCACAATACTATCTAACGAGTGTCGATCATTGATTGCCATGTTCATGGTGTAATTTTAGAATGATTTTTTACAATACAATGAAACTCCGATACAATGTGTCTAAGTTGTTTTATCCTAAGGACTTGATGGTTGATAATATATCTTGCACAATTTAGACAATGACGTGAAATGTCTTAAAGAGAGCTATCATCTGCGACTCAATCCATTGATATATTTGGTGGCATAAATTGATTTTTAAACTAAAAAATAATGTAAAACCTATGAGAAAAAACAGATTCAATACAAATAACATAATTATATTAATAGTGTGAAGATAAATTAAGAGTGTGAACATTAAATGTAATTTCATAACCCATACTTAAAATTGAAATTGAACAGAAAATGTGAGAGAATGTCATTTGTATGATGAAAGTGGTAGTTATCATTAGATTGACCGAATGAGAAGTTGATCTTATCTTAGTTGAATTATAAAGCCGCGATTAATAAGACATAATTTTTAGTGATAAAGTCATAATTATTTACATATTCATCATAATCAAATTTTTAAAAAGTTTATAAATATTTATCTTTCAATTATAAATATTGTAGTGGTCTAATGATATTAATAGATGTTAAAATATAAAAGAAAATAATTAATTAAATTAAACATTAATATAATAAATAAATAATATATTTATATAAGTACGAGTGCGGGGCGGGGTGGGTATTATAGTATCCGTACTCAAACCCCTGCTTAATTTTGCGGGTAATTATCCGTCCCCGTGTCCATACCTATTATGCGAATTTTATCCTAGCCATTATGGTTTTTTTTTTTTGCGGGTATTCATTAGGTCTGATTCTAATTGTCATCCCTACTATTCACTAAAGGAGTGAAATTTTGATAATGTAAAGTTGGATTAAGAAGTAAGTAAAATTTAATTAATAATTATTTTAGTTAGAATTTGATTTTTTTTATACAATTATTTTTTAATTTAAAATTATTAAACTCTCAGTCCAGCTACTTGATTTGAGTTTGTTATAGATTTATAGTTATAAATTTGTTAGTATTAATTTTTGTTAAGACTGATTAACAATTCTATTCAAAAAAAGTTAAATATTAGAAGTTGGTTATAGATAAATATAAATTTGTTAGTATTAAATATTAATTGCAAAGTTAAGTTTTGCTAATTTAATGATCATAACTAAACTAACAAATCATATATAATTTACAGGTAATATTTATAAAATTATAACCCTGATAAAATCGAAATTATCACAAATGTGAAGTTCTTTTCTTTACAATCGAGTGGACCTTACCCTGCCTTTGAGGCTACTGGGTCAGGCAATGGCCCATTATGTGCCCACTCTTTTTCTCCCAGGCAGGCCACATCGATAAACCTCCCTCTAAATTTAGGGATAAAAATATATTAGATTTCTAAACTTTTTAAAATTTAAGTCTAATTTATATTATATTGAAAATATTAGGTTAAAAAATCAATGGTTAAAATCTGACCTAACGTTAATTTTTAAAGGTTGATAAAAATTGAAAGTCTATAACTTATTTTTTTTTTTGTTATTTTATAAAATTTTACACTGTTCACTGAATATATTTTTATAAATAGAAGAACATATTAACATGTCAATAATAAATTTAAATTTAATTTTAATATTTAATCAAACCTTAAAGAGTATTTAACACTTGATCACATCTTATTTCAATTATACTTTATAATAATATATTTAAATATGTTAAACATTGTACTAAACCAATATATTTAACTTATATAAAATGTTAGCAAATATGTAATTTAATACAAAAACAAATTAATGTAACACAAAAGATAATAATAAGAATAATAAATTATTTATATTTAATTAAGTAGACATGTTTAATAGACTTTAGATGCTTTTTCAATGACATGGAATCTAATATTTTTAGCTAAATATACTTTTAAAAAGAATTTAGTCTAACTTCTATAAAAAAAAGTAGTCCAAAGTGAATTAAACCATAACCCTATATCAATTGATTGGATCTATTTTCATCTTTACTTACGATCGATTTTGAAATAATATTATAATCGCATTTGTTGATTTTTTTGAGAAAAAATAATTATAAAATACGAAATAAAAGGATATGGTGTAGATTAATTATACCTCCATTTATGTCTTCATATTCAAATACATTTTTAATAAATAATTTATTTTTCATTTTTATTAGCCACTTGACCTAAAATATTACGAATAAAATATGTATTAAGTTATATTTATAATTTTGATAAATTCAGCTATTACTTTAATTTGTTGGTTTCTGTTGCTGATTTTACTCTTTTGAATTTTAACTATTTTTGTTTCTTACATTTTTTTTAAAAAAAAATTATGAAAATTTCAAAATTGAAGTTATTCATGATAATTTTTATTTTGAAAAAAGAAATTACAGAAAATTCAATTATCATATACTTTGTAGCGTAGGAGTTTCAATTGATAGGTATAGAGTAGATTTTTCCTTTTGTGATCTTCAATTCAAAAGAACGAGTTGTTATATTTTGGCTCTATTAAGTGAAATTCGATGATAATTGAAAATTGTTAAGTTAATTAAAATATTTGATCAAATTAATTATTTAATTAGTATAACAATGTAAAATGATATTCTTAATTAAAAATAATTCTCATCGTTTAACATTTACAAATATTTAAAAAATAATAATTTAAAGTTTATTTTCTTATTAATTTAAAATTCATCAATCTAACATGTTTTTATTTATTTATTTATCAATTTTGTTCATTTTAAATTAAAACAAATAAACAAATTATTTTAAAAAATATATTAATTATTTTAAAATTTAAATTATTTATAAATAAGTAAAAATTCTAATAATTAAATTATTATAATCTAATATATATATATATATATTTTAATTTATTTATATAACTAGTTTATTTTTTTTAACCAAATAGACCATTTGTATTGCCCATCAAACTTGTCTTTAAAGTACACACTCATAACAGGGATTAATTATGCAAGTTAAATAGCATAATGTCAGGAAATAAAAGAAAAAGAAACCGATGAAATATCAAACAATTCCATAAAGTTGCACTGCAGTACTCTTTTCACACAAATACAAATAACAAGCCATACTAACTAGTATATCCTGTTTCTAAATATAATAATATTCTTTAGAGATTTTTATTTGTTGCTCTTTTTAAAATTTTAATTGTATTAATTATATTTTATTAATTTATCTCTAATTATGCTTTTTTTGTTGTTGTAATCTTTAATAAAAATTACAATAAAAAGTTATATTAATTATTTATCTTTAAAAATAAACTAATAAATTAATTTAAATTATCAATAAATTTAATTTACAATAATTTTTTTATTCTAATGATTTAATCAACAATTTCTTATATATATAAACTGAGGTAATTTTGGTTAATAATAATGCAATGATGCATAAACTATTTAGCTATAAATAGAATTTTTTTGGTTGTAATGATATCTTAATCATAATCTTGTTTTAGTAATCTAAATCGTAATCTATAAATTTTAGTTGAACGAGAACAAAAATTAATAAATAGAAGAAATTACTTTTTTTCAACTTTACATTTATGTCTGAGTGGAGGAATGGGAGAAGGATTTAGCGCTTAGAAATAAGTGTTCTTTAATTACGCTGATTTTCATTAAGTGGGATGAGGTGCCATTAATTTTTTATCTAGATTTTTTTTTAAAAAAATAATTAATAATTTTTAATATATTTTTTTATTGATTAAAATACACGTCCATAGATCTTACTAAATTCATGTCAATATATTTGAAGATAAATTTTCATCAATTAAATAAAATGTTTGAATAATATGTTGCTAAAAAGTAGTTGCAAGTAGAAAATATGTTAATGCAAGGAAAAAAAGTTGCTAAAAAGGAGAAAATATGTTAATGCAATAATATGTTGCTAAAAAGTGTGTTAAATAATATGTTAATGCAAGGAGAAAAAAAGTAGTTGCCCTGCTTGCATTTATTAACACTTAATATACCTAATCCTCCTACCTCGCATAATTTTATTTTATTTTTTTAAAAAAATCCTATGTTACTCTTTTGTGTTTTATTTATATATGAAAAACTCAAAATTTGAGGATTTTAAAATAGTTTATATTTCGGAAAACGGAATTATAGAAAATTCAATTATCATATACTTTGTGGGGTAGGAGGTCGAACTATAATAGGTATATAGTACATTTTTCCTTTCGCAAATTGTCCAATTCAAAAACAATGAATTGTTATATTTTGTATTGCCTACCAAACTTGTCGTTGAGGTAAAAATTCAAAACTTGGATTGATTATGTAAGTTAAATAATATATTGCAAAAGAAAAAAATAAAAACTTAGATTATTTATGCAAGTTTTATTGTAGTAACGTGTGTCTTAGGAACCTCACATTGAATATATAAAAATCTTAAATATGGTATTTAAGCTATAAAATGTTCTCCCTTAATGAATTGATTTTTTAGTTCGACTCTGGCTTTATGTTAAGTCCTATCAATTGAAACTTTATTGATAGTAATTCACAAAAGAGATATCTAAAATTTAATTAAGGTACTCTATTAAACTATGATGGGTAGGTGAAGTCGCAAAAATTGGTGGATGACAATCACTAAAATTGAAAAGAGTTACCACTAAATCAAATATACTATCAATAAAGTGAAAGTTGTCGAGTTGAAACACCAGTGACCAAGAAATTAGTCTTTAAGATTTAAGTATCCTTTTGATCAACTTTAACTTTCAGTCCTAAAATACTCACACAAATAACAAGCCAAACTATATTTATCATTTCAAATTTTTTTTGGGTTAATAGTGCACCGGTTGAAAAAGGTTTTAACTATAAATAGAATTGTTTTAATTTATCCTACAGGAATATCTTAACCATAATCCAACAATGAAATATGAATAAGAATAAAAATAAATAAAGGGAATAAATTAAGTTTTTCAACTTTATATTTATGGTTGAGTGGATAAGTGGGGAAGAATTGGGTGCTTATAATAAATATTTGTTTTAATTAAGTTAATTTTCATCAAAGTGGGATCATGTACAATTAATTTATTTCCCTACCCTTATGGTAAAATCAACCATCTTCATGTCTTATATCATATCTCATTGCAATGCGATAATTAATAGATGCAAGGAGACAATATATTTCATTTCATAACATAAATATCTCTATTCCGAGACCTTAATTGCCTATGAAACTTCTTAAAAACACAAAGAACACACAATATTATCTTCTTTTGTGTCACAAAATTTGAGCCTCTCATTTTACTATTTGAAAGAAAAAAAATTGTGAATTAAGCATAGTTGACAAGGAGAATCCATAATGACTCTTCATCAACGTCTCCGTCGCCTTTTGCGTAACACAAATTCAAACTCAACATGTGCACATGATTCAAAGCCAAGTGATTCTTTCATAGATCACTCATATTTTGTCACCAACATGGTATTTATCTTTGTAGCTTTACTTTGTGCAATACTTTTTTCATTTGGAATACACTCAATTGTAAAGTTTGCTCTAAAATGTATCAAGAGAAGATTTGCTTTTGAGACACAAGATGAAGCAATAGCTCATTTAGCATCAATGGGTGTAAAGAAGAGTGCATTGAGTAAGATCTCTGTTGTTGTATATGGTTCAGGTACTACTACTAGTTTTGAAGCCATAGATTGTCCAATTTGTCTTGGGGAGTTTATGGATGGTGAGAAAGTTAGATTGCTATTAAAATGTAACCATGGATTTCATGTAGAGTGTGTTGATAAATGGCTTCTCTCACACTCCTCTTGTCCTATTTGTAGACAATCTTTAGTTATGTATCCAACTAGTTCAGAAGCTGGTTCTTAGTTCATAGAAGTAATATTACTGACTAATAGAATTAAGTTTTGTATATACTGAGTTTAACTCTGTCTTTATAAAATTAGTTTATAAAGTGAATGGTGTTTTATGAGTTGTAAGATTTACAATTGTTCTCAATAAAACGTCCTATGTCCAGAAATTCAATTTCAAGAATCAAATTGAGAGCCATTTTGTCGTGATTAGACCAACAATACAGCTGAAACTTTGGAACTCTTTGCTTTATTCATTCATAATACTATTGTTTCTTGTCAATCAAGCAAAGCTTAATTTATACGCTTTCTCATTTATATCCACCATTACATGATCAATAAATAGAGCATTTATCCAAAATTCAAGCCACAAATACAAATATGAAACACGTGTTAACAATAATATGTCAACTTTATGTAATTTGAGAAAATTAAAGTATACAATCTTTAAATTTAAAATATCTAATACTCTAAAAATTATAGTTTGATGTTGTCTTCTATTGTTAATTTTAAATTTTATTACTTTAACAACTAATTATTATCTAATTTATGTTTTTACTAAATATTTTCAGGGTCATGTGATCCGACTATATCATTCGAGAAAAATAAATATCTTATGATAAAATTATTTAAATTTTAAACTTATAATATAAAATTTATTTCATTTGATTAAATTTTATTTTGATATTTATTACATTATCGATTTAATACTTTTGCACACCAAGTTTAGTAATTACTAATATAATTTTATTTACTTTGTCAAAAGGCAGCAGGAAGATTGCTGGAATCATTTACAAAAGAATTTAGTCAAACAGTTGCAAAGTATTGTATTTTAAGTCAAAAGAATTTTATTTTAAGTTTGGTATTTTGTGATTTGTTTTAGTTTAGTACCTTCTGTTTCAATAAACATGAATTAAAATTATGTCTAATAGATTGGAATTTTGAGGTTGTAACACACTTTATTGCTGAAATTTTAGTCAAGTCTTTGCGAATATTTGAATTTATAAGTTAATTCTAAATATGTTATCAAACTCTGCTTTTTTTTTTCAATTTTAAAATCAAATATAAAAACGTAGTAATATATTATTGAATAGACAAAAATATTATTGATATCTAATTTTGTCTGTCCTTTTAATTATTTGCAAAAATAAAATAAAATAAAGGATGTTTTAAATTTTTTATCCTTATTTTTTTATAAGAAATAATAATTCAATGTTAAAAGAAAAATAGATAAAACGAAGAGAAAGAAAAGAAAAAAGATTTTTGGATTGATTCTCTGTAATTGACTTACTTTTAAAATAAAATAAAATTTCAATCAATTAAACCAAGTTTTCATTTGACAAAATGAATTTTCTGATTGTCCCTAATTACTAACAATGAGCCGTCATATAAAACATCATTAACTTTCTTAATCCAATTAACATACGACATAGGAAGCAAAATTATGTGTTGAGAACATGAACGGGCGACACATAACCCATCCATGAACTCCAAAATAAAATTGATCAATAAATGCTAATAAACCATCACTAATCAAATCTCACCAATCACTTAACTCCATGTCGCTTGAAATCATATGAATGTAGTTTCCTTGGTTAACCCTCCAATTCTCTACAATTATTTGAATAAAACATGTGCATATATATATATACCTATAATTCATTGGGAACCCTTGAAATTATATGATTATTTTACACGTGTATAGCGAGTTTTCAGTATGATAACAAGTTTTACACGTGTTTAGCGAGTTTTCAGTATTATAACAAGTGATGTCACTTATGCTTCTAACACTCCATTCATTTATAAGATTTATTGCACCATCTTCAACGGTGAATTCAATATGAGTTTTTTTAAATAAGGTTCATTGTGCCACATCATTTTAAAGCAATTCATTCATTTTCTACTTCAACGGTGAACTCAACATGATTTAAGTTTTACTATGTCACATCACTCTAATCAATTTATTTATTTTTTACGGTTTAACTTTAAAAAAATCATATTATATTCCATTACTTTAATTTATACAATATTTAATTTTATTATAATTTAAAATATTAATTTAAATATTCTAATTAATATTATTATACATTATTTTAATTTAAAAATAAAATTAAAATAAAAAATTAAAATAAAATTGAACTTAAATAAACTTATGTAACAAAATTTGTGAAGAAAAAGTATGAGTAACAAATTGTTCCTATTAATGAACTAACAATCATAATTAAAGGAAAAAAAAAGGTTAACAGTAGTATATTCACTAAAAAAATGCTAATGGTTACAAAATTATTATTATTTAATAAATTAAAAAGAAGTTAACTACTATAAATTAATAAAAAAAGATAAATTTATTATTAATAATAAATTAATAAAAGATAGCAGTTATAATTTTATTATTATTAAATTGTGAAGCACCATTCCTTCTTGACAGTACTTAATGACACGCTGGAGGACGAAATCATTTTGACTGCCGTTGGAGATGCTCTTAGTAACCTCTACGTAAAATCAATTATTGCACATTGAGCTCACATATTTATATATCATTGCAACCACTTCTACGAATTTGGATACCTCTATAAATGAAGGGCCACTAACATAATTAAGAATGAAAACTTCGTAAATGTTCTAATAGTGTGTTTTCTATATATACACCCCTAACCCATATAAGAGGTAATTCCGAACATAGTTTTGAGTACACAAACCACATGACGATAATTTTAATACTTTTTTTTTTGTTTTAAATCTTGATCAGAAAAATCAGTGTTAGTGGTTATTGCTTATCAAGGCAATGATTTTTTTTGAATTGTTGAATTGAAAAAATAGAAGATGATGACGAGCTGAGTTTGGATGATGAGGAGACGAGAAGGGAAATGAAAAAAAAAACATAAATGATTTTTATGTTTTGAATTAGTCTTTTTAGTTTTTTTTATTTAAAGTTATTTTAATTAGAAGCCACATGAAATTATTTATTTTAGAAAATAATTAAAATTTGTAGGTCAACATACTAACCCAGCAGTTTTTGAATCAAACTTAAATGAATGACTAATAATAAAATATTTGAAATGTTAGAGGTAGAATCTAAATAAAGAAATTTATAAGATCAAACCCAAATTTATTATATATTGTAGAGATTAAAAGCAGTTTTAACCCACAAGTATGATGAGTAGAATACTTGTTAGAATCATTTCAAAATTTGAGGAAAAGATAAATTTAGTCAAGGAAAAATGTGTGTCGTAAGCAATTTGTTAAAGTGATGTTTACTCAATTAAATATATATTTTTGGTCAAGATCAATTAAATTTATTTATAAATCATTTAAAATAAATATTTGTAAAGTACGCATTATAATATAGATAATTTGATTTTGATTCAACTTGCTCTCAAAATTTTGACTATGGGATTGCTATATTTGAAAGATAAATTTATGGGACAAGAGGTTTATCATATATTTGAAAGATAAATTTAAGGGTTTGTATGAAAACGAGTTTTGGAAGGAAAAGAGGTTTATCATATATTAGTATCATCCTTGTATTTATTAGATTTTAAAATCCTCCAAATTTCAAAGAAAAAAAAAAACAATATTTTTGAAGTTCTTCCGATTTATGGGTCTTGGCCTCAATGCATGAAGAAAAAATAAAAGCAAAAAATTGTAAATCGTAAGTGGCCTCTATGGTGTTTGTTAAAAAGCTCCAATAGGATGTTTTAGACTTAAAATGTGGTTAGGGAATGTGTCAACACAATTTATTACAATCTTGTGTTGTAATAACCTTGTGTATCATTATTATAAAATGAAGTTTGGTTCATGTAAAACTATATTTATAGAGCACCCGATTGGTTTCTCACAAGACTAACATTATTATTCCGATAAGTTAAAAAGTAAAATTCCGCAAACATTTTTTTGGAGAAAGTTCTATTTAGTACAGAATGGCAACAAAGAACATAGATTCCAAAGATTACACAACACGAACTTGTCTTCACTTGGACAATTCCTCTGAGAGAATAGTAGCCAAAGATGCAATGGTTGAGGGAGACAGAGCCCTTGAGCCAGCAAGATACCATTTCTTAATGGTCTCTACCACATTTGCATTCTCTATTACATACTTTGAGTCTTCTTTCCCTTCCAAAGATACAACAATCTGTACAATAAACAACCATGGTCCATGTCACTAGCTAAACAGCCTAAATAAGTAAGCACTTACTGCATAAGGGTTTTATCATTCAAGAGTTTATATATAAACTAATGGTTTTATTTGTTTCTAAAGATCATAGCAGCGGAACTCACATTCACTAAGTGTGGAGAAGTAGAGTATTGCAAGCTCAAACCCACACTCCTACATATCAAATGTCCCCACAACCTTGTTCTTGCGGGACATGAATAAACTATTTCTATAATAAAATATAGCAAATTATTTTCCTATAAGCCATGTTATCCCGAAAAGCTTATGGAAATAGGCTAAAAATAGCTTATAGACATGTCATAATTTTTTTTCAATGAACAAGACTAGTAATTAATATTGTTTGTATTTTGCTGATAGTGGAGATCAGACTCGCAGCCTCCTTATCATTCCACTCCCTAACTCCCCATCCTAGGCACCAAGCCAAGTGCCAACGTTATATCCTCTATAGACATGTCATAAGCTGTTTTGATAAACTCTCACAATCAGCTTCACAGAAGCTTATGTCAGTAGATAAATTCAAATAAATTAATACAAAGAGACCTAAAGTTAAATGTAATCAGCAAATGAAGGATTAGGATAGGGTCAATTAAGGTAGCTAATGCTGCTAGCTACTTTACCTCAGCAGTTGGAGAATTTGCAAAGAAATGAAATGAGATGACTGAATTCTTCTTGAAGTACTTAGACTGGAAAAATTCCACAACTTTTTCCAAAGCTTCTTCCTCTTCCTCCTCATATTTGTCATCAGCTGCCAATCTGTCCCTAACAGCAGTCTCAATCTGAACACCATACTGAGAACCCTTAATCTCTTTAATCACCACAAGTCTAATTACTTTCTCCACAGGAGCTGCACATATTCACACTCACTTTTGTTACTAATTGGCATTTGCCAATATAACTAACATTGTTGTTCCATTAATAAATTACAACTTTTGTCCCTTTTTATAAGCTCCCTTTATAATTTTCACACATTTTAATATATTCATTTTGTGAATAAATATTCTTAAAATACCGTTTTTTAGAAGGATGTTCAACTCTAAATTCTCATCTTTCAAATACTTAGTTGTATTAATTGGAGGTACATTTGAAAAAATAATAATAAATACTATATCTACTTTTAAAATGAAATTTATATTTAGGAGTAATAATAAATAGATGAGGTCATGTTAGATCTTTAATTAACTTGTCAAAAATCATACATACTAATTTTTTTTAGTATACACAATAATTAAGATCACAATGACAGAACATTATTTAAAAAAAAAGATTTAACAATAATAACAACTTACCAGATATGAGAGCATCAAAGAAGTCATCATTATCTTGCAACTCCTTGGCAGGTTTACCTTTCCATTGTTGCAAGTGACCTACTACTTCAGGGTCCAAATAAACCCCAATTGAATAGAATTTTACTTGCAGAAAATGGATTTCCATGTCGGTAATCCCTGATCAAACAACCAAATCTACTTGTTAATTTCTACTTCTAGCAGTTCCATTGACCTGGAACTCAAATTTAGAATTTATGATCTACCATTTTCTAAAATCAAATAAAGAAAAATAATTTGTATATAAGGAACTTACCATGACCAAGGAGAGATAGAGGCTTGGTAGTAGTGATCTTGGAAGGGTAAGAGATTTCATCAACCAAAACAGTTTCACTAGCCACTGAAATCAAATTCATCAATTAATAAAGAGTTAAGCAAACATTTGATTGAGATTTGAGAGAGAAAAAGTTCTTACTAGTTGTTGTCTTTTTTGTTTGCTAGAGATAGATGCAGGGGAAGTAGGTGGTGAGAGAGATTCAGAGAGATGCTATTTAATGTTGTTGTTTGTTTTAGACACTATATTATTGACAAGTCCGAAATTAAGGTGGTAGGTAGATCCAGTTGACACACTTGTGACTTTCTCAAGTGCTATATTTTTGTGGTTAATAATACTTTTGTTCATAAACAATCTAAATTCCTACCTAATCATCTCTTCAATCTTCATTTTCTTTAATACCAATACCAACATGAATGAAATAGTGTAGTGTCTTTAATTTTCATTTTATATTATAATGGGATTTAATTTATATATACTAATGGTATAAAAATGTTTACTATTAGTTAATCACATTGTTAAACCAATAAAAATTATTGTTGTTAATTTTTTTTAAATGATATTAATTTTTTTTACAGTAAAAATTATAAAAATGACGATTTGTGATTAGAGTTGTTTAAAAAAAGGTAAAACATGAACTAAATTGTGTCGAAAGAAAAAATTAATTATGATGGATAACTCAGAGACTAAATTGAATCAGTTCAATTTAATGTGTGAACTACTTGTCATAATTTGGTTCTTTTTATTGTGGTTTGATTTAATTTTTGATTTTTTAAACTGTTTAGATTTGATTTTTGGTGTTTTTGTAAATATGGTTTCAGTTCAATGCACAAATAATACACTAGTGCAATGAATGTATACAACGATTCAAACTCAATTTGATTGAAGTGTTGGAACAACTCAATCCGATTTGGTTAGGTTTTCTTCCTAGACCAAACCACGAAGAATCTTACCTTTACCTTTGATTCAGCTGATAGTGTAAATAAAAATTTGCACAAAAATTTAACAAAATTAATCAATTATAAAAAAGAAAATATATGATATTCTATATTTTTTTTACATGTATATTTTCCTTCCTTATGCAAAATCTACTTAACTAATAATTAAATTCTAAAGTAACTAGTTCTACTATAAATCAGTGGGTAAAAGTCAGAAAGAAAAAAACACTAATGAAGATTGACAAACGTTTTTAGAAATATAAATTAATAATTTATATTAAATTTTAAAATATATTTTTTATTTTTATATCAATCGAGTTGGATATTTAATTATGAGTTGTTAGTCTCATATTGATTAAGAATGAAAAGAATTGTTAGTTATTATTTTAGTAATATATATATATATATAAATAAGAGGATCGTCTTGAGAAACACTTCAATTTGACGTAAATAAAATTGTTTAATTTACAACTTAAGTTTCAGTTGTAGAACAGTAGAAGAGTGAAAAAAGAAATCAATGGGGTTGAGTTTATGAATGTGAATGTTGACATGTAGTTTGAAATCAATTTAGTTGTCTTTGACTCGTTTGATGTTCCTTGGCCATCCATGCGGTTGGTGGCACGAGCGCCACCATTCATTCTATCACTCGTTCTACCTACCCATCCATTTCTAACTACTTTATATCCAGCTCAATTTAGTAGTCTTGTGCAATATTTGCATATACGACTATTATTTTTTTCAATATACTATTTCAACGCAAAAAATTGACATTATAAATCAAACACTTGTATAATATATTTTGTAAATTTAGTGTCTTTTACTTATAATCATCACAAAAATAAAATATCAATAAAAAATTAAAACCATATATTTATACGGTGTCTTATATCAAAATTGGTGTTCCAAAATCATTTATGAATCTTTATTTTTATGGATCCTATAATGAAAATTATTCCGGTCGACATAATAATTATCTCTCGTTAGTATTCAAAACAGTCATAGGAAAAACAAACAAAAATAAATAAATAAAATTAAACAAATGTGGAATATGATTAGAAAGGATGATGCATGTAAAAAAGACATAGCGCAAGATTATTGACCAACCGCTGCTGTATTGTCTTCAATTATACAATTATACCTCGAACACGTAATTATTCCAAAAATCCAAATTTATCCCTAGTTTAAAAAAAAAAGAAAAACTCCAATCTCACTCGTTTTCAACTGTGTTTAAGAAAACTTAATTTAAATTTGTTGAAACAGTACTTTTAAAAAAAATATTCAAAAATTACATAAAACAATTTGAATTTAAATTTCCGGTATAATTTTTAATTGTAAATCACATGGTTTGAGTAAAATGTGATGTGTGAGTCTAATTATGGAGGTTAAGAGTAAAATGTTCGCTCAATATACTTTCGAATCATGCACTTTTCTTTAAATCACTAGTAAAAGTAAACGACATGTGTTTTTCGCACTGGTTGCATGAGATTGTATTAAGTTGATAGCTTGACAGATTGATAATATAGCTTAATTATGATTTTTTTTTTAAATTTACTTTTAAATATGAATATCGGACCAAGTACAAGCCATTAAAACATCCTCTCCTTATGCTCTTTATAAAATAATTTTTTTACTCGAGGAAGAGGCTTCAATTTTTTTTACTTCATAAAAATGTTTTATATTCTAAAATTTTGAAAATAATTGATAAAATTTTATATAAATTTAATATTATCTCAATAAATATTAAAAATATAAATATCATTTTGAAAGTATAAATCAAATTATTTAAAATTAAAATAAAATAAAAAAGTTGAAAATTTTATTGAATCGTAAAAGAAATGTAGATAAACTTAAAGCAAATCAAACAAATAAAATTGGAAATATAAATGGGTAATTGTCGTACATATATTTATTGGTAAATAAATGTCTTGTTAAACTTATTGATTTTTAAAAAAATAAATTTTCAAGACACTTTTTTTGTTGTTGTTGTTTATTAACTTTATATTAAAAAATTACCCAATAGATAAATTAGAATTACATAATAGAGTTGGTTTATTCTTAAGAATTGGATAGAGCAAATTATTTAATGATCTTTCCGATACAAGTAAATAGGTTAATAAAGATAATAGAGATAGTATAAATACAATTTATAAATTAAAAAGTTACAAGAGAAATAGTAACAACATTGTTAACTGTATAAATATTAACTATAAATCGATAAATCATGAGACCAATATTCATAACACGAGTTCTTAAAATGGTAATTTTGATGTTGTTATAGAACACTTAAAAATATTTTATTTCCATTTTAAAAAAATAAATTTAAAAATAATACAATTTTTATTAAATAAATTTTCTATAATTATCAAATAAAATATTAATAATTTATATACCCTTTATTACATTATTTTAAACACTGAGAAGCTTTTATTCACAAATATTACATGTGTCATTTTATTGCTTAACGTGTTGCCAAATCTCACCTATAAATTACAACGATCTAATAATAATTGTCAAAAATAGCAGTTGCAAATAACAGCTCATGTTAAAACTTTTGTCCAATATTTTAAATATAAATTCAAATAGATTAAATGCAAATAACAATAACATATATATGGTAAACACTCCTTCCTCGTGTAATTATTGATCTACTTGTAAAAGAGTGAAATGACCTTTCAATGATAATAATTCCTCCATCTATTCCAAATTATATTACTTTATAAATAAAAAAATTCATATTCTTTTACTTTACAGTATCAACTAACCATTCATATATTTTTTTATCCTGTCATATCTTTTATTATTTATTAATCTTTCAGATAGTTAATTCTAATAATTTTTCTTTTTCATACTATAAACAAAAGATAATTTCAAAAAATAATTTATAACTTATTTTTTTATATCTATAAAATTAACTATTTTTTTAATTTATATAAAATGATTGAATGAATCACTCAATATATAGTAGAATAAATAATAAATTTGCATTAAGATACCAAAAATATTTACTTTTTTTATTTAATAGATATAATAAATTTTATTATAATTAATTCACAAATTTATGAAATTTTAAATTTAAATCAGTCTTTATTAATTGAACTATAACCTCAATATATTGGAAATATAGAAATATTTGTTTAATAAAATATAAATTAAGTGTATCAATATAGGAATGTTTGTGACGTGCTGTTCGACGTTCTCTCTTTTTATACGCTTTTAGATCCTCTTACTTCCAATTAATTGAGGATGATGTCAAGTTTATCTCTCTATTTTTCTGCTAACCAATCTCATCTTTCTGTTTTTATTTTATATGTCTAATTGATTATTGCATATGATAGATACATTACGAGTCAATCTAATATGGATCTCAGAAAAACAATCCAAAGATAGTCACGTCTTTTTTCAATTATTTTATTTCAAATGATTGAAGTTTTTTTATTTGGAATTGTGAATTGTGTTAGGTCTAATTCCTATTACTTTGGCTGGATTATTTGTAACGGCATATTTACAATATTAGCTTTTGTTTGACAAACTGCTGTAAGTTTTCGATGAGATATTTAATTTGACTAATGTCATAAAAATGTTCTGAATTTATTCGAAAACAAAAATTCTAATATTTAATAAGAGTCCATCTTTTTCCCCTTTTTTTTAGAAGTTTATATTAGATAAACTCATACATTACACACATTTTTGTTCATTGCACATATATTTAATTATGTCAAATTGATTGTTGCAATAATAGATACATTACTAAAAAATAAATTAAAATTTAAAAATATATTGTTAATTTTCTTTTTCCTTTTTTAAGTATAATAAATTTAAGTTTCAAATGTTAATTTTGAAGACTTGATATCCTGTATACACAGGTTTTTTTTAAAAATGTTTTACCAATTTATTATATATAAATATAAATTATATACATATTTTTACATTTATTTATATTATTATATATATATTTTTAATTATTAATATCATATTATAGGTTTTTAAATTAGTGAATCTTCTGTATATGCTATGAAAAAACTAAAATATTTATATTGCCCCTTTTTCTGGGAAGTCTATATTAGATAAACTCATACATTACACACATTTTTTGTTCATTACACATATTTTTAATGTCCAAATGATTATTGCAATAATAGATAGGTTATCAAAAATTAAATTCAAGAATAGAAAATAAATTAAATTTAAAAATATATTGTTCATTTTTTTTATATAATAAATTTAAGTTTCAAATCGAGGACTATGATATCCTATGTACACAATTTATTTTTCAAATGTTTTGCCAATTCATCATATATAAATGTAAACAATATAAATTTCTACATTTATTTATATTATTTTTTGAAAATTTTATTAATATAAAATTAATATGTGTATGATAGTTCAATTTCATTAATGATAATTTATTTCATGTGATATTTCAATCTCATCGATAATTATGTTAAAAAATTTATTAGTGATAACTTTTCTCCTATGTGTTAGTTACTTTGAAATTTTTATCCA
>JBBPBS010000276.1:10290874-10314646 GCA_037974835.1 Cicer judaicum
TATGATAAGAAAAATTATATATAAATAATTTAAAAAAATATTTAAATACAACACACTTTTTTAAAATAACATTATTAATATAGTAAAAATAAATAAAATATAATAATTATTTTAGACATCAGTGGTCATTTTATATCATAATTATAATTTATGTAAAAATATGTAGTGTATTTTTTTCATTAGATTTTGTTTTGAACTTTTTTTTATAAAATATTTTTTGAAAAAAAGTTTGGACTTTGAGTTGTCATGGCCATCCTATGTTTAACCTAATTTTAAATTAAACACATAACACTTTCAATTAAATATTTTCTATTTTAAATTATTATTTAGTAATTAAAATATTACATACGACATTTTTTTTTTCTTTTATCTCTCTCATAAGTACAACTTTAAATGCTCCGAGATCCAAACTTATTAGACATTATCCTTCATAGTCGCATGCTTTTTGAGCATTAATGTCCACCCTAACTTATGTAAACTTTTATTAATAAATTAATTAATTTTGAATATAAGGTGTGTTTGTTTCTGTTTAAATAAAAATGATTTTTTATTTAAAAAATTTAAAAGATTATTTTATAAAAATTTGTTAAAAATAATTTTATTATTTATTTTAAAATATTATTTTTTTATTTAAAAATAATTTATTAAAAATAATTTTTAATTTATTTATATATAATTCTATAAAAATATTTTTTTTAAACTATAAAATTACCATAAAAATATATGACTTTTCTAATTATTATTTCACATTTCACAATTTATTCTACCGTGGAAATAAACTGTCGATTAACGGTCACGCGAATCATAACTGATCTAGTAAAGTAATAATCAATTATAAAACACGGCCACGTCCAATAATTGTGGCCGTATACATACCTTCCGCATTTTAAATACCACGAAAAAGCTGACGTGGTTGTCATTCTTCCAACGTGTCATTCAGTTTGCACTCTATTGGCCTATCTTTAAACAAAGCAAGCGTCCCGCGTGTGCCCGTCTTCGCAATCCATGCACTTTTCGCGTGTAACCTCGTGGATTTCTCGTATTCGTTTCTTTACTTCACACACCGACCACGTCCCCAATCACCTACACCTATCCCTTTTACACACCCTTACCTCTATCTCATCTATACCGTCTATTATTGATCAACTTCTTATCCTTTCAACCCTCGTCGCGTGTGAACCTCGTGGAGAAACAGAAAGCCACGTTCTCACGCAACTAAATCCCGTGCCATTTGACTGCGCATTCTACTGTTACCCAAACCAACATTACCGCATACAACCTCATCATCATGTAGCGTCCAACACATATATATCCAACAAGATCCGCAACGTACCCTCTATGCGAATAAATCTCAACCGCACCGAATTAAATCCGCTTATTGAAGTTGCGTAGAAATTTCAGTTCCATTCTCCCCAAAGCAAAGGGAACAAGTTGAAGGCATTGGCCACTAGGAATCCTAGTCAGAGTCCACGTCAGCATTGAATCGTTACCCTTGGTTTGATAAATACACGCATGACTCTATTTATTATGCGCCAATAATTTTGAACGCGTCATTTAAAACAACAATCATCGTCATAGCTTCTCTTATGTGTGTTCTGTGTCTTCTAAAATTCACATTCTTCTTTTTTTAATTATCATTTTAAAAAAAACCCAAAAAAAAAGCACGAACCCACTTGCCTGTTTCCGTTTTTTCATTCTCTAGTTTCTTCTGAGTGTTGTTCGACGTTTCTTCTCCTGTAATCCTCCCGGAAGAAGATGGCGTCGTCATTAGGCAATGCCTGCGGCGGAAACAACCATTTCGCCGCTGGAATTTGTGGTCAGAAGAGGTGCGATGTCAATCCAGTGGTATCGTGTTCCATCGCGATTGGTGATTGGACTCGATCGACGGTGAGGAAAGGGAGAATCTCAGCGGCGGCGACTGTGACAGCGAGAGGACAAGAGAATTTTAGGACGATTATGGAACGGCAGGGGAAGCGCGGGGGAGAGAGGAGCGACGCCGTTGAGGCTCAGGAGAAGCTTGATAGGTGGATGAGGGAATCAGTGGTGGAGATTGTGAAGAATTTGAAGGACGCGCCGTTGCTGGTGCAAGTTTATACAAAGAGGAACGGTGAAACGGTGACGCTGGCGACGGAGAAGGAATTGGTGATGGGTGATTGGGAAACGGTGAAGGAGAGATGGGAGACGGGGGAGACGCCGTTGCCGGAGGGTGTTATATTTGTGGAGGAGTTGGGCGGTGATGAGGTGGAGGACGGTAGCGAAAGTGGGAGAAAAGAAAGAACTACGAAGGTGTGGGGGATACTTGTTCAAGGGAAAGGTGTCGGGTGTGACCCGGTTTGTTATTTGTTGAAAACGAGTCGGGTTGGATCCGGACCCGGTACAGGAATGGGTGTTTTCTCGACCCACTTTAGCTTGGTGAGAGTGAAGAGTTTCAGAGAAACCGCACAGTCTCAACTTAAGAATAGTTGGCTATTGCAAAGTCACTGGCTACAACAGTGATCCATTTAATTGATATATACTCATATTGTATAGTTTTTAGAAGCAATTTTTTTAAGTTGCTACCATTTTAGTATAAATTAAAGGTGTGGATCTGTACATGACTAAAGCCAATATTATTTGCATTAATTTGATCGATCGATCAAAACACCACTTGTTTCTAGGGATTTTTATTTGTTTGTTTAATTGATCATTAAGGGATTCAATTCAAGATTTGAATACATGTTTTCCGCAGTGATGCAATTGTAGTAAGTATCCTTGTGGATCTATACACACTAGAAAGGAATATGAATGGATCATGTGCACAATGTGAAATAGTTCTTTATAAATATTACTCGTTTTTTCTAGTAGATCTCTTCTTTCATTAAATGTATGTTTGTGGATTTTAAACAAGAATTTGCATTGTTGGTTGACATCCTATCAAAATTCATGATTTTGATATCTATCCAATACATAGGAAAGCCTTACACTTAACTCATCGCTATCCATATCTGCCGTGAGTTTTATTTCAGTTTTTATTTTTTAACTAATCTGTCACTTTTAAAATATAGTAAAACTAAAATTACTAATAATAGTAAAACTAAAACTGCAATTATTTGAGTTGTTTTTTAAAACAATTGAAGGTCACTTAACCCAAGTCCAGTCTAGTAACCCAAAAATATAAAAGCTCAACCTTCAGCGTTGAAAAACCTTTTGAATTTTGTTCTTCCCCTTTCTCTATTACATATTATTTTCAGTATTTTTACTAACTTTGAACTTTTGTATATTTTTGTGGTATAAATTTTTGGATATTAATTTTATTTCGACCATTACATTTGTACCATTATCTCAGTGATCACCATGTAATCTATATTTTTGATAAATAAATTATTTTTAGAAATGCAATCTTGTAATTGATATCTATGTATATTCTAAAAGGTTTAATGTCATACGTTAAATTTATGTTATTTGATATAGCATTAGATTCAATAGTATCTATGTTATGTGTATCTAATAAATTGTTCAAAAGTAGATTTATTATTATTATTATTATTATTATTATTATTATTATTATTATTATAAAATGCGTTTTTTTACTATTAGTAAGAATTCACTTTCATACATTTTTATTTGAAGGTTAAATGGTAATATTAAAAGCATTGATATATTTAGGAGACATTTAACATAATGAGTCACGTATTTGAATTTGGAATAACTCTCTTTCTCAACATATAGTGTATTCATTTCAGCGCCAGACTCTCAAAAAAAGAATGATATCAATATCTAATGTATACAATAAGTCATTATATTAAGCTTTGAATGGAATGATTAAAATTTAAACTCAGCGAAAATCTGTCGATATAGATAAAAAAAAGTGGAGAGAAAATAGAGACAGTTAGAACAAACATCTTGGCTACGCTAATATTTAAGAAATTTAAATTAAAAATTATATTAACTACTAGGATATTAGCCTATAAAATACATACATATATATATATATACACACTAGGATATTACTCCAGCGCATAATATATTAAATTTATTAATTTCTTTGTCTCTTTTTATAAACACTTTTTTTAATATTTTACATATATTCATTAAGTGGATAATGTAATTAATGTGAATATTTTGCATGTAACTTCTATTAAATTGTCCATTGTAAATAAATATATAATTTTGATTTTTTTGCATTTTAAGATACTTTGTACGGTCACATTTGTAGACAAAGTTAATTACTTTTACGACTATTAAAAAAATTACCCGTTTTCTAAATTTCATGTAAACATAATCCAAAATTATTAAATTGTCTATTCGAATGTTAAACACTTTACAAATGATATTAAATATATTTTTCTTAAAAATAGTTATATTATAAATACTAGTATTAAATGATAAAAGGTAATTAATTTTTATTTATAATAGTGATTAAGCTCACTTATTTATTTATAATAGTCATGCTCACTTTTTTATTTACAATCGTAATCAGAGGGAGGGAGTGCATTAGTAGTATTAATAGGGTAGATTTAAAAGGAAAAAAAAAATTAATACATTTTATATTTTGTATTGAACCTTATATCTTATATTTGGAAATAAAATAATTTCTCAATTGGTGCTTATAATTAAGGAAGAGAGTATTAATGGTAATCTTCCATCGATTTGCATTAACTTACTAACTTATGAGGTGGTGATACTGGATTTGCTTCTGTACAATGAATATTTGTATTTAAGCACAACCTATTCTTGAGAAAGGGAACAAGCTGGATGTTTGCTTCTGTGCAGTGAATTTTTGTATTTAACTAACCGCTGAATTTCTTATTGAGAAGGGGAACTAGATGTAAAGTCTCGTGAAAAAGTTGGTCCCCTACTCTTGATTCTCAACATGGAACAAACGATTTTTCCGACTAAATTGGGCCCTTTACCAAATCAAAGAAGCTGACTAGAAAATAGTCATCCTCCTTATAAACAAGCTCTTGGTTTTACATTGGGTGCGCGTGCGCTATAGCATCGACAAATTAAAAATCCGCCCATTTTCCATGCAGCTTCACTTTTATAATGCATTGTAGCCTTCCTGCTATTGTGGAAGATACGAACACTAAAAGTAATACTAAAGTATCAAATCAATTACTAATTTACTACTATTGAGTAACAATAATATTTTGGTTACACTATTTTCCATTTGAATATAAACCTGTTATTGTTGTAGTCTGCATCCATAACAATATGGTTGCTAAGATACTATACTCAACAAACACAAAGCATTACAAGGCTTATGTATTTACAAACTCAGATAGCACAGTTTTCTTGCAATAATACAACAGTAGAATTACCCCAAGAAATTATGTTTAGGGTGTTACCAATAAAATCTTCAAAATCTAGTTGCAACTTTAGCAGAAGTATTGTCAACCCTGTTTTATGATGGCGTACGGCAGATCTGAAGCCAATTAGGTCCCATGTTGTTGTTGGAGACAGGTTTTGAAAGATCATCAGAAACCTTAGCAAGGGAGCGATACTGCAATTTTACACTCTCTGCATTGTCCAATGTCTTCACCACATACCTGTACATAAAAGAAGTCTTTTTATTAACTGCAAAAGCAATCGAATTATCCTTTCTTTGCTTCCCTACTTTTTATCAACCAGTAAATGTGCCGTTGCTTCAAAAGAGGTAAACAAACTTAACAAACTTAATTATCAAAACCCTCATTGGAACATACACCAGTCGTTATAACTTTAATATTTCACAAAATATTTGTATTACTAATAACAACGAAGTTCACTTCCACTAGATTCTATCAGGCCAGTTTTATCAGAATAAATATATTGGCATGTTACTATATTAATAAAAATAAACATAGCAATTATCACTGACCATCCATTCAGGCATTGTGTTGTTACAATAGCTTCACGGCCAACAAAGCGTTGTGGTGTCCTTTTATTTCCCTGATCCATTTTCTCTCCAATTACTTTATGTAAATTTTAAACAAAACTGAAAATGCAACATTCACAAGTATTCTCAAGCCTTTTTAATACTACCTTTATGATAACCCGGTCTGTCACAGCAAATGGAAATTGAACACCTCTATTCCTTGGTGGTTCATTACCAGCCAACTCTCCGACACCACCCTGTCCTATGTGAAATATATCTCGTATTACAAAATAAGAGATGGCAAGGTAAAATATTACATGTAACTTAAGCAGCATAGGTGTTTCCTGATTTTTTTCTCCATTTCTCTCTGTGAAGGTTTAAACATGTTTGGGCAATGGAGATACACACCTGATCAAATCTTTCTTTTCTTCTTTTGGATGACCGGTAAAATTGTGATTCCTCTTCCCGTCGGTATGCCTGCACAGCGGCTTGAAGTGCTGTCAAAGAGCCAGCAGCAGAGGAGAAAAATGACAGAAAGAAAATCAGATCATTGCAGAAAATATTACTCAGTATTCTACTTTATAGTATAATTTAGAACCAGTTTATCAGAAATTCAAATTAATTCAATTAAAAAATATATACATAATACATTACAATCTGCACTTTGCACCATACTGGATACATGTAGTGCTCTTCAAAGGGAGAAAGAGGGGGGAGACATCTCCTCAAAGATTGCTAACCAATCCCTTCCCCTCACAACCTTTCATAGGGGATAAGTATAAATACAAAAACAACCCATACACAAAATAGCACCTAACATAAAAGCGTAAGTAATGAAGAGAAGGAAAAAAAGATCTTATCTATGTTTGAGACCATAACATATGAGAAGAATTAATTGAATTTCAACGTAATTTACTTACACAAATTTGGAGATATCGATTCCTCGGATGTGGGTTGAGAACAAGTACAACAAGCTTTCTGAAAAAACAGAAAAAAAATGGACCACAGTGAATATTAGCTAGTTAACCACATGCAACAAGTAAATGTAAGATTTTAACAGGCAAAATGAATGTTCACAGACCGGTAAATCTGAATTTCTTCAGCATACTATGGGCAGACCCATAACCCAAAGATATACAGGCAGATTAAATTACCATAATAACAGTCATTCAAATTTCTAGTACATTATCAACATAGATGAAAGCAGGGCATTTACAAGTCAACTTTAAATTATCTACTAATCCTCATGAACGATGAGTAGAATTTAATTCTTACAAGTAAACAGGAAAAGTATGAAATAAGGCTACATAAAATCCATGTTGTAAATCTTGGACAGCTGTGTGGTGCAACCGACCTCAATATTTTTCTATTTATTTAATAACTTAAACTACATATATGTATATACTATTAATGAATAATAAGTAAAATAAAAATGATATTCGTTTTTATAATTGTTGTTATTATTATTATTATTATATATTTTATTCAGTTAAAACTTAAGCGTAAAGACCTGTCACTTTACTGGAGGCCAATATTCACGTCAGCTTATTATTGGCCTAAACAAAACAAACTTGTTAGATCATTTTGTTAATATTCAATACAACCCTAGAATACATCTGTGAACCCAACAGCCATAGGTCGCAACACCCTAAAACATATCTAACTAGTGTCAACAATGTATTCTCTTCTTTTTAGTTATTATTATTACTTATTCTTGCTTTGTATTATTATTCTCCTTCTACTGCTGTTTGTGATTCTACCCTAGCTCTTCCTCCTCCTTACTTCTGCTAAGGAGGTCAGAAGGTAGCCTACGAAGCTCTGCCATTCTGGAGCAATTAAGCAAGGGAAGAAATGCTGTTAGAAACAGTGAGAAAGTCCAAGTTCCCCACATCTTTTTGGGATTTTCCTTCCCCTATACTATCACGCCATCTATTCCACATTTTGGCCACGAATCATCACAGCAACATATTTGTAAGGGTATATTTAGTTTTGTTGAAACACCTCCCTGGTGAAGTGCTGTAGTGCAGTCCATGCGCAGAAGCTGCTGCCTCACAACCCCATATGTGACACACCAGGGAGTACATTGGGCAACATCCTATTCTGTGGCAGTAGCAGCACTATTTGCTGCTATTAACAACCTAGCATACTATATCCATCCCCCTTCAATAAATTTCTACCAACTTGCATATATTCTTCGACTACGTTGATTAAAATTTGGTTCCCATATTTTCTAAAAGATATTTGAATTTGTTGCAAACAAATACTTTCATAATGTCACTAGTAGTTTTGAGAAAAAGAGGTTGAAAATTACCATATCCATAGTTATTAACATTTTTCAGATGACTAGTCACAGAAAAGGTCAGTCTGAAAATTATGGCATTTTGATGGCTTAGAACCCACCATTCTAATAACATGCTGTATTCCGCCTCCACCAAATGAATGCCCACAAGGTAATATCATTGCGTCATCCATAAGAGTTCCACTGTATTTTCAAAAGATGAAAAAAATCAAATATTAGAAGTGTAGGTATGAAGAAGCAGCACAACAAGCATACAAGATATCAGCTGGTCAAACTAATGTGATCCCTATACTTGCAAATAAGGAGAGGGAAGTAATAACACCAAATTAGATTTTGCTGTTCTGCATGAGTGATCAACTAATGCCAAATAGACTATCTCAACAAGTTGGAATATATGGTTTTGTAAATATCTGACCCCAAATTTAAACACAACACCTTCTGTGATATCTATGATTTCTAGGAATAAGCTAGTGAGAATGGAAATAAATATAGGTGCACAAAGCTTTGAAGTTGTTAACGTGAATTTTACAGGACAGTGCAGGGCAAATTCGATTCAATTAAAAACAAAAGAATAGATGAAAACCATTAGCAATAAAACAAAATAATGAAAATCTTATTTCTCAACAATCATAACATAAAAAATAGAGCCTATAACCCACTAAAACCCTTTTCATGAACAGAAAGAGACTTACGTAACAGGATCTGAAAGAATTGCCCTCAATGACTCCCCTGACTCGCTCAAATACATAGCATCTTTTCTTCCACTAAACCCACAACCATTATCATCCACCATAACTTTCTGCACAGAAGGGGACCCTTCCGTGCCTTGAAGATAGTGCGAATAGTACTCCTCACAGTCAGTTTCAGCAACGGCTGCAGAGTTCTGAGTTTTACCCAATCTTTCTCGCTGATGATCTTCATCAGTAGTACCACTGGTATTGTTATGCCCCAACTGTACAATATTACCGTCCTTTCCCAATATCTCTCTACCAGAAACTACCATTCAAAAAAAGACCAAAACAAGTAAAAATTAAAATGTTAAGGTTAAATTCTAAACTCAAAATTAAGTGGTGACAATTTATCAAAGCTAAAGATACAAAATAAAATTAAAAAAATTAAAAAGAATTTTTTTTGTTCATTCATACCATAAGGGGAATGATGCTGAGCTTTTCCATTTGCAACACCACCGCCATTATTATTGTTAACGTCAATGATTGAATTTGAATTGCGCTTGCTCACGTCACCAATACTGACGAGTCTGTCTACTACGGTGTCTCCATCGTCGTCTTCATCGTCATCATCATCTCCGTCGGAATCGTCGCTGCTGGGAGTGTCAGCTCTATAGTTCAGTACATCTGACTGGTCCCGGCGGTCGGAGCGATTGTCGAAAACGTTCCGTCGAAACTCCGTGCCATGAGTGGGGAAAAAATGACCGCGATTGACTGTGAACATCTTTTCATCGATGAATCCGCCGACTTCTCGAGTTTTAGGACCAGGATCACCGACATGTCGCTGTGGAGCACCACCGCAGTTGAAGCGCATATGGTCGTCTCGAAAGACGTTGGGAGAGGTTAGGCCGTTTTCGATTCTCTGATCTGGACCGAGACCGATGTCTTCAGATGACATGGTAGGAATCGCGAAGGTCGATATTTTGGAATTGAGAAGAGAATCAATTAGGGTTTGGAGAATGGAGACAGTGTTGGACGTAATACGGTGTCGTGTTAGCTAACTTGTGTGACACTGGCAGCGTCTTTGCTTGCTTTCCACATGTGACATTCCCGATCGAGGGGTTTACCAGGAGATGCCAGTTCAGAACGACGTCGTTACGCACACTTTCGGGACATGTCTGATATTTGGGCTTTTCCAAGTTCTTGTTGCTGTAGAATCCAATCCAATTCCAACGCATTTTGGGCTCGTTTAGTTTTGCATATGAATAAGAAGAATGGTCTCGAAAATTATTATATGCAACCCCTCAATTTTACCTATACCCTACAATATTATAAAAATGCTAAATTTATCTTTAATTTTTTTTTTACTGTCTTATAAATTCAAATTGACTTTTTTCTTTATCATTTTAAGAATTTCAGACTAAACAATTCAACTTTTAATACAGAAGATTGAGAAGATGTTTACCAAAAACCATTTTTAAGTTTTATCATACAAATTTTCGATATACATTTTTAGTATTTTATATTAGAAAACTATTATAGAAGTTTCCGATACACACCTTCTTAATTTTTTGTAATAAAAATTTTATTAATTTTCAAAAAACATTTACTTACTAAAAAAGTTGAAATATTTAGTTCAAAATTTTTTTTAAAAAATTTGAATATGTAAAATAATAAAAATAAATTTAACATATTTAAAATATTATAGGTTATAGATAAAATTGAGGATTACAATAAAAAAAATTAGAAGAAATAGTCTTTTTTTTTATTTTTCTTACAAAAAACATCTTTTCTTTTTCCACCGTTAGATTAATGAAATACCCTAAATATAATGTTGAACCGTTCACATCAAATCTTTCCCTCACCACCCAAATCATCGCAAAAACCACCATTACCTTGTCGCGTATCCCCCACAACCTAACCTCATATGTCAACATCCATGGCAAAGATCCCTCATTCACATGTTTTTTATGTCGTACAAATACATGCTAAAACAAGCTCGCGGTGCAAGAAAGCAAATAAACATATTGAGCTAATGTTTGTGTTTGAAGAATATGAGATTAGTGAAACAAGATGAAGCATAGTGACTTGATTTGCAATTCTCTCTGATATGTGGTACGATTTTGGATACACAGTATGTAATTGTTAAAGTATTTTGTATGTGTGAAATACATAGTTGGTACGTTGTTTCGGTTCGTGATATATTTGAATATACAAATTGTTAAAGTATTTTGTATGTGGTACCTTGTTTCGGTTCGTGATATGTTTTAATATACAAATTGGTACGTCAAAATTAAAAAAATTAATTAATTTAATTAAAAAACAACAAATTAAATAATAAAAAATTATTATCGTCAATAAAAATTAACTTTGACAATATTTTTGTATCAAACACTTTGACAAACACAATTTGCTAAAATAAAATCTCAATTCTTATTTTTTTTTTTTCTCTTTTGATAGTAGTTCCCCTAATTACATTTCTATAGAGCCATCCTTAATAATGACAAACACAAATTTCCATAAAGATAAAAATAAATACAAATCTTCTAAAAAAATGAAAGAATTGAAAGTACTAGTCCCAAATTGGTTGTTTCTAAAATACTAGAAATTGAATTATCTATATAAGTACAACAATAATAAATACAAGAATACTTGTGTTTGTGTTTATACCACATTAATGCAGGAGTACATGGCCATATTAATGCACTTAAAAAATTTATATAAAGTAAATTAAAGGTGATGTTATAATGTTGGCCGTCCAAAATTACGAATTATTTGTGAATTTTAATGAACTAGTTCACAAAAGTACTACAAATCGATACTCACGAACCAATTCGTGATTCGTAAGATATATTAACGAATTATGTAACTCTGAGAAGAATGAAACTTTAGATGTTGAGAAGTGTGAAATTAATTCATGATAAAAAAAAAAATCAAATTCATATCTTCTATATTTTGAATTAATTGAAATTCACGTCATCACAAAATACTCCCCTTTTGTTACTGTTACTGGGTTAAATGAGGAGACGGAACACCATTATTGTCGTGTGCAGTGGTGGGCGTCTAGGTGGTATTACATTTGCTTCCTTGGGGTTGAATGAGGACATAATCCTATGTATAGATCTATGGTAGATATAGCGAGCTTATATCATCCAAAAGTGAAAAAGTTGTTGTACAGTGTGCACCATTTTTATTGGTTTGTGCATGGTAGAAATAGCCTGTTTTCAATATTATGTTTTAGTGAATGTCTGTTTTTTACTTCTATATTCTGATAACTTTTATTGTTAAATTAAATAATTGGTGATTTTTAAGGTTGTTTTTCACTTACATGTGTTTGTCCTATAAATTTGAATTTATCTTGTTTTGAAAAGACACATTAGAGAATAAAATAATATTAAAATTTTAATTTTTTTATTCTTATCTTAATCTCTTTTATTTTATTTTTAACATATTCAAAAAAAAAAAATGGATCTTCATAATTATTTATTAAGCGTGTAAAGTAATTGCAATACAACTTCTCATGAGATATAACCTTTCAATTTTTACTTGAGGAAAAATGATTTTATATATTGCAACATTGATTTGCATCAAGCGAACTAGTTATCATAATTCCTCCATTTTACAATTGGTTTTTGTTAATAACCTAATATTTCTCTTTTAAGAATTTTTGAATGTGTGCTTTATGTTCAAATTGTTTCACCATACCGCACTCAAATGGACACTCAAAGAAGGTTGGGTATATATGTTGGATATGAATCTTCATCTATTATAATATATCTTGAATGTCATTTTGATGAATCAAATTTTCCAATGGGAGAGAATGAGCATATAGAAAAAAAGATCACTTGGAATGAATTGTCATTATCTCATCTTGATCATCGAACCAAACAATGTGAACTAAAAGTTCAAAAGATATTTCATCTGTAAAGTTTATAGCAAACCAACTCTCAAATGCATTAAGTGGTTCAAAAAGTGTGACTGAATCATATGTATCAGTTGATAATGCTCTAGTAAAAAATGAATGTCCATATTGGACAATCTAATGTTGCAAATGATTCTCAACCACACATAAAACGTGGTAGACTAGTTAGTTTCAAAGATAGAACTCCACAAACAAGAAAATAAGCTACAAAGAAAGATGGCTAAAGGGAGGATATAAAGACTTTAAAAGAGTATTATGACATAATTAATATTATAGTCCCATAAGAGACTTATCACATACATGAAAATAAATAGATATAAAAAAACTATGTCAGTAATGGAATTCGATCTAAAAAAACTCTATGAAGGTTCTAATTTACTTGATGCACATAGTTCTAGCTATTGAGATGACTACTCGATCAAATTGAACAGATCTCTCTACAGACTAAAATAAATTGGACGCATGTGGTACTATCGTCGCAGTAAATATTTGATATATGATAGTCATAAAAATGACTCATTTTATCTATGTTTTTTTTTTAAAAGATACGAAAATGAATTTACTACAACTAATGACATAAATATCATATGAACTCCTGAAGATCTTCCAAAAGCTATAGATTGCTTGAAAAAAGAGTTTGAGATTAATGACTTGAGAAAGTCAAAGTTTTGTTTAGGGTTACATGTTGACCATTTGAATAATAAAAATTTTATACATAAAAAACATATATAGCAAAAGTGCTTAAACATTTCTATATGAATAAATCTCATACGTTGCGCACTCTAATGATTCTAATGCCACTAAATGTCAATAAAAATGATTTCAAACCTTGAAAAGGGGGCGAAGAATTGTTTGGTCCTGTAGTACCATATCTTAGTGTGATTGGAGTACTTATGTATCTTGTTAATTACATACATCCTGATATATCATTATATGTCAATCTATTAGCAAGATATAATTATTCACCTACACAGAGACATTAGAATGGAGTCAATTGTATACTTAATTAACTTAGAGGTATAATGGATATGAGTTTGTTTTATTCCAAAGTACCCAAACTTAAATTAATTTGCCATGTTGATGAATGTTAATTGTCAAAGTTTCATAATGGTAGATCACAAACATGTTACTTGTTTATATGTGGTGGTACAACCATTTCATGGAAATATGTGAAACAAGACATAACAACAACATCATCAAACCATAAAGGACTTTTAACGCTACACTAGGCAAGTTGAGAATGTGTTTGATTGAGGTCTCTAATTTAACACTTACAACAAACATGTGGTTTGTCTTTCAGAATAATGAATGCAACAACTATTTATGAAGTTAGTACTACAAGCATTGCTCAGTTGGAATACGAGTATATTTAAGGTGATCGAACAAAATATATTTCTCCAAAATTATTTTTTACTCACAATCTTCAGAAGAGTGATGATATAAACATTCAATAAACTCATTTGTGTGATGATAAAAAATAAAAAATAAAAAAAAACCATTTCACAAAGGCATTTATAAGTATAATATTTGAGAAAATGGTACAACAAATTGATCTTTTGAGTTTCAAATATGATTGGCTGGTTGAGGGGGAGAAATAAAAATATTTTTTTAATTCTCCTAAAATGATATTGTACTATTTTTCTATCACTGTTACTTTTTCCCGCTGGTTTTTTTCAAGTAAGGTTTTGATGAGACATATCACCATGGACATTCAAAAGGTAGTATTATGAGTATTATGTGTTAGTGGATGTCTATTTCTTGGTCTTCCATGTTTCCATATCTCTTATTCTCATAACTCTCATTGGTGAATTAAATAATTGATAATCTTTAATGTTGTTCTTTCACATACTTATGTTTGTCTTAGAAATATGACTTATCTTGTTTTGTAAAGACACACTTGAGAAAAAATTAATATTACAGCTCCAATTTCCTTTATTTTTATCTTGCTTTTTTTAATTTTATTATGAACAAAAGTGATTTTCATATAAACTAAATCTCAAGTAATAAATGAGTTTCAACTAAAGATAAATCAATAAAAGCATATCAGTCTGAACCCTAGTTAAAACATCTTTTTTATGAGACGCTTAACACTTTATCGAATTATCAATAATTAGAGCCTTTTATTTAGGAGTGGAAGAGGTACAAAAATATATCATAAATTAAATATTATGTTAAATAAGAATTATATGATATTTTTGGACTCTTAGTAATTTTTTATTTAATAAAATAATATCTATTTACGCCCCAACACTTCATATACCACTTCGCTTAAGTTTTGTCAAATCAAATATATTATAATGTGACATTTTCGAAATACACATTATTTACCACTATTTTCTATTACTAGCTCACATCCACTCCATTTTAATTTCCATTTTATTATTTATTTGTTGTTCTTGCACAAATTTTATAATCGAAATCAACTACCTCATATAATTATTACATAATTATATCATATAATAAATTTGGTGATTCTTACTTCTCCAGTCAAATTATTCGATTTATACTCAAAAATCATTGCCTTCCTTCTCTTTTCACTTCCTCAATAGCACATATTGAATTCTAATTGTGGCACTCAATATTGCACTTGAAATAGATTGCAAGGGTTCATTCAATTATCAAGTTGAAATAGTTTCCTTAATAGCACATATTGAATTCTAATTGTGGCACTCAATATTACACTTGAAATAAATTGCAAGGTTCATTCAATTATCAAGTTGAAATAGTTTAATATGGGAGTCCTAAAGCTTCATTGTTATGTCTAAATTTGTTGGAGTTCATAATATATTAGTTTGCTAACTTGCATATTATTATTATTAGTCTAACTTATTATAATATGATTGTTCTTATTATTTCTAAATGGTTTTCTTCAAATACACTATTTAAATGCAAGTGCATAATAGTGATTAATTTTTACTAAATGATCTATCATATATATCTTGTTGGAAACTTTCAAAATGTTATGTAATGAAAGACTAGTCATTTTTATCTTAAAGAAACATCATTGGTTGAATATCAAGTATGAACGCAAAAACAATACTAGACCATGGTATAGTTTGATTTATACAAACTCTCACATAAATATTGAAATGCATTGTTTATTTTGTTTAAGCATAGTTCAAAAGATGATAGACCATTTTAGGATATTGGTAATCTCTGAGAAATTTTAGTATATGGGTAGAAGGTAAATTAAATTTTGAGTATATAATACAAAATTAAACATTTAAGCAAAAAGTAATTAGTTCAAATAACTATTATAATTTCGATTTTTTAAATCATTTTTAATCATCTTGAACATATTCCGAAAAAAGATCATAGAAAATTACAATAAATATCATATTAAAGATGATTATTTTTTATGTTTTGTCTAATGTTTATAAGTACCACTATCATGCAACATACATAAATTTATTTTCCACCATTAAATCATTAAGCCTCACAATATCTCATTTGTTCCAATGATGAGACTTATTAATCTAATTGTTGATTAAAGTTTGTGTATGATATAAGACTTGTCTCACTTGCGCATATAAAATTTGTTTACTTACAATATATCATTCAACAACTATTATCTACTAATTATCTTTCGTTGTAAACTCAAATAGTAAAATTTATAAAATTGAAGTATAATTTATTTAGGTTGATTTTTACAATATTTCTTTTGAAATCCGAACCAAATTAAATTTGTGAATAATAAATTGGGTTTTATGTTTACAAAGAACAAGTTGATTTGGTTTGGTTTAGCTTAATTGGAATAATATTTTGAAGAAATTGACTTTTAATCAAACATTATAGATTTTTCATAATCTTAAAACAAGTAAGTAGACTAAAATGAAAGAAAATAAATTAAATTTAAATATGTTTTTTCTCTTTATAATTACAACATTTTTTATTTTGGTTTGCATAAATTTATCTGTTTGTTTAGTTTACATCCTTACAAACATAGTTTCATTTTAAAATATTCATTCATCTAAATTTTGTTACAAAAATGGTAACACTTTTAAACCTAAATATAATTAAAATATACCTTTTTTTAAACAAAAAAATGAATCACTAATGTAATTAAATGATGATAATTTTTAACATAAAATTAACTCTAAATATTTTAATATTCTTCCATAAAAAACTCTAAATCGCGAACCCTTCTTCTAATGTTACTTGGAATTTTATCATTTAGATAAAAAAAAAATGCCGTTATGGTTCAACCATTATAAACTAAAAACTAAGCACTATGAAGAGTCCATAGCATTGTCATAGCCAAAAAAACAATATAAATTTTATCTTCTATTAATCATCAAATAACTCATACTCTTTCTATTTAAACCGCAAATATTTAATAGAGAAGATACAAAATGGGTCAAAATATTTGAAAACTTAAGAGCTTCAAATTATTCAAAATACATGAAAATGGCTAGCTTTGATTTTCGAGATTCAAAAAAGTACATTTCAATAATCTAAATCTATACTTCAACTTAATCGTCGTGTTATCGATAATGTGTAGGCCATTACATTACGAATGATACACACTACACCAATAATGTACAAATCATAAGCAAACTCAAATAGAGCACTTATGCAGTAAGGGTGGTGGGAACCAATTCCATGTGGTTAGGGTTTTTAGGTTTTTTTTTTGTTAGGATTTTTAGGTTTTTTTTTTTTGAAATACTAAAGGTTAATTTTAGGTTAAAAAAATTATAATTTAATTATATTAAAATTTATTTTCAAATTAAAAAATTTTATTTAAATTTACTGGTATTACAGTTTTTCGACATAATTTAAATGAAGTAATTATTTTAAAATAAAATTATATTTACAAAATATAAACTAAACAAAATTTACAACTAAAATTAAAAAATATTATAATTACAAATATCAAAGACATATTTAAATAAAATAAAATTATATATAATATTAAAAAATATATTAACACAAACATTTTAATATAAATATATAGTGTAAAATAAAAATACCATAGTTATTTGATTCGGATAATCAATTCGATTTAGAATGATATGAATTAATTTTCAAATTAATAATAGTGAAATTTGAATTAAAACTAAATATATTAAATCACTTTTGTTTATGAATAAAACGAAGAAGTAAAAAGTGCTATGAGTATGAGAGTTAAAAATTTCAAAAAGAAAAAAAAGAAGCCACATGCCCACATGGAAAGAAAGAAGGCAATTGGGACATTGCGACGGAAAGAAAGCTTCTATTCCGACAGCATCATATCGGGAAATCCAATAATTGAGCATTTCTTATTTTCTAATAGACTCGCCACTTCCTTTGGTTACTCGAGAATCTAGGTTTCATAGGAACACTCAATTACTCAGTCTCTTTATCACTTTTGACTTTGAAATGTTTATTTTATTTTATTAGACCATGTTAAGCCCTTAAAGAAAAAGTTAAATTTTTTTTATTTTTTACTATTTTAAAATATAAATGCACTTTGATAAATTAACATTCAACAATGACCAATGTCAAGTTTATTTTTGGTCAACAACCAGGCCATTCTAGTTTAGATACCACAGAAACAAAGCACTCTTGCTCTGGGTTTCATGTTTTCAACAAAAACAAGGTTAATAGACCCGTTTTGAGAGAAATCAAACAAATATATATTTTTTTAATTATTTAAGAAGTGAATAAAATACACTCAACGTTACATTTTAAATTTGCACTCATTTAATAACAATATATTAAATAAATATTTTTAAAATAAATCATTGAATTTAAAACCACTATCATTTATAAATTTGAATATTAATTTATAATAATTTATTATATTATTAAGATTTATCAAAATTAATATTATATAATTATACCATTAATGTCGATTTTAATGTGGTATAATAATATATAAATTAATATCATAATGATATTAACCTTAAATCTATCAGGCAATTATGAAAAGTATTAAAAAATAAGTGTAATCGGTCTTTGGTATTTAAAATGAATTTAAATAGATCTCATTATTTTGTGAATGTTAGAAAACAAGGGATAATCTTTTTCCGATACTTCCAACTAGATTCTCCACCAAACAAAAAAGAGAAATAAAAAGACAGCACTAACTGATACTACTAATACTCCTTTGCATGCGCCTCACCGAAAAAGCGAAAAGCTGTCTAAAAAGCAATGAAGTGAGACACCAAAACAAACAAAGAAGAATACGAAATATCAAATTGGAACACTGGTGAAAAAGAATCCGGTATCCTACATGCAGCAATAGCACCACCACCACCAACAACAACAGAGAAATCTTAATCTTAATAGTAAAACAAACTAGACACTAACAACAAAATAAAATTACATAGAAAATAAAAACAATTTCTCTGTCTCTTTAATTAATAAAAAACCGGATTCCTCTTCCCCGGATTAACCCATTCATTGTCTCTCTAATCTCCTAATCAAGAAAATAACAAGTTAATTCAATTCAATTCAATTCAACAACTCTTCTTGTCCTTCTGAGGGGCATCTAATTAGCTCCAATATGGTAACTACCTCTCCCATGTCTGGCCTGTTAGATGGTACTTGTGAAGTACATACCAAACCAAGCTTAATCACAGGAATCACTTCTTCTACCGGGAATTTACCTTGAAGCCTCTCATCAATACATTCTTCTACCCTTCCTTCATCCAATGCTCCTCTAACCATGTCACAAAGTACCACAACATCATCTTCCATATACTCTACAGGCCTCTTCCCTGTCACTATCTCCAAAACCAAAACTCCAAACCCATACACGTCACATTTCTCGGTTATTTTCACTGTTTTGCAGGCAAACTCAGGTGCCATGTACCCGAGTGCGCTCTGAATTTTGCTGCTCAAGACGTAACGATCAAGCATTGGTAGCAGCCTTGCTAGGCCAAAATCCCCTACTTTAGGTTCGCCGTAGCTATCAATAAGGACGTTGGTTGACTTAATGTTGTAGTGAATAATGTTAGAGTGGTGCAAGTGAGCTAAGGCCTTTGCTGTCCCGAGAATGACATTGAACCTTTCGTTCCATGAAAGGAAGTTTTCGCCGGACCCTTCGTGGAGATGCTTATATAAACTGCCACGGGAGACAAACTCGTATATGAGGAGTTGGAGCGATGAAGTCCAATAATAGCCTTCGAGTTCGACGAGATTTTGGTGTCTGACTTTTCCTAATTTCTTCACTTCCCTCTCGAAATCTTCTTGAGACTTCACAAGGCTTGACACAGTGAGCTTCTTTATAGCAACTGAACGCCCGTCTCCAAGAACTGTTTGATACACTGCCCCAAATCCTCCACGCCCGAGCTCACAATCCTTGTTAAGCAAAGCATGAGCTCCAGAGCTGAAATCAGGCTCACCTGAAAACATGACAAGCTTGCCGGAATTGGCATCTGTCGTTGGCGAACGGCTGAACTCATCCCCTGCAGAAAAAGCAAGGGCGACTGGAGATCGAGATGTGGTGGACCGAACCCGGAGGTTGAGAACAGTGATACTAATGACCCCAATTACAATGACAGCAGCTGCACCAATAGCAATGAGTGCTGAAATGCTGAGGATATTTCTCTTGCGACCCATCGTTGGTGAAAGCGAACTCTGGTCAGGGTCAGTAGTAATGTTGGGATTCAGAACAATAGGTTTTGGGAGTTTAGTAGGGCATTTTTTGTTCACAGCAGAGCCACAAAGAAATGGATTGCCAGAAACGGAAGAAGGCGAAATGGTGTTGAAAAAACCACCAGCAGGCAGTTCACCTCGAAGGTTGTTGTGAGATAAATTGAAGGTCAGGAGATTGGGAAGGTTGGCTAGTTGCTTCGGAAGGATTCCAACAAGGTTATTGAATGATAAGTCCACAGTTTGCAGGTTGGATAGTTTTGCAACTGTTGCAGGTATCGACCCACTCAGTTTGTTCTTCGACAGAATCCTACACAACGAACCAAAAAAGAAAAGAAATAAATATCGAAGCAAAACCGGAAGTCGGAACCATAATAAAAATAAGAGCAGGTCAAATGTTACGGCATGAGAATTAATTTAACTGAAGACTATAACAGTGATAAGATAGTGCCCATTGAGGAATGGAGTAACAATCCATGAAACTGTAATGGCAAAAACAAAATTAAAGTCACACAGCAATAACAGATAATTGCTTATGTATTATGGATATGTTGTCTTCAACCTTTTTGCTTTTTTATATTGTAGAGTATAGGAAAAAGTAAGAAGTATCATTGAACAAACATGGTTACTGCCGGAGATGTAATAATACATAAGCAATGCACAACATGACTGTATGCAAAATAGCACAACTATATATCATACTGAATCAAAGTCATGACTTTTTCAGTTGTTTTTTACTTATCATTTATAGAACAACAGGAAAACGAGAGACCACGAGAAAAGTTTCCATCAAAGGGCATATCAACCAAGAACAAACATCTAGCTTCAGTTTAAATGTATCTATCCAAGTAAATAAGGAAAGTATTAAACACTTTCTAACCAAATATGTAGCATGCAGATTAGCTAGATCCTTTAAGATTAGAACATCCTTAAATAGCTCACAGTAAATATAAGCATATCTCCACATGTTTAAAATAAAATGCCAAAACAAAAATAAAGGCACAGGGAAAAGAAACTTACAAAGTTGTTAATGCAGAACAGTTCTCAATTGAGGTTGGAATTTCCCCAACAAGGAAGTTGTTGTCCAAAATAAGCTCTTTCAAGGACACAGCTCCACTAATTTCCCATGGTATGCTTCCGTTTAGCTTATTATAACTCAAATCAAGACTGGAGCACGTTTTCAAATCGCCAATTGTGGCCGGAATTTGACCACTCAAAGAGTTATATGATATATTCAAAACCCTCAAGCTGCTTAAACCCGAAATACCAGAAGCGATTTCACCAGAAAATGCATTGTGAGATAAATCCAAAACTTGAAGACTCTGAACCACAACTTGAGTAAAAGAATACAAAGGGCTTTTCAAGCTACCACTCATTCTGTTTTCTGCCACCAAAACCTTTTCCAAATCCGACCTGAAAATCCACGACGGAAGATCACCAGACATCAAATTCTGGCTAACATCCAAGGCCAATAGATTCGTGCAATTCGCCATAGACTCAGGAAGGTTACCGGTGAAACCATTTGCAGAAAGATTCAACCTTTTCAATGACCAAAGGTTTCCTAGAGAGTTTGGCACCAACCCAGAAAATCTATTCATAGAAAGATCCAATGTCTGAAGACCCTTCATCTCACCAATCCACTCAGGAACATCTCCTGAAAAAGCATTTCCACGCAAACTAAAGTAACCACACAACACCAATCCCTTCAAATCAATAGGTAAACCACCAGTGAAAGAATTGTCACCAAAATCAATAGACCTCAAAAGCAAACAACTTCCAAACTCATTAGGAATCTTCCCGGAAAAGCTATTCCTTGCCAAGTTAATACTCCTCAAATTCTTCAAAGCCATAACTGCTTGAGGAATCTCACCTTCCAACAAATTATCAGACAAATCAAGTGACCTTAGTCCACTCAAAGTCCAAACTTCCTTAGGAACAGAACCCGAAAACTGGTTAAAAGAAAGGTCAATAGTAGCAATAGCTGAACATGACCCTAAACTCGAAGGTATGTTCCCAGAAAACATGTTTCCTGCCAAAGAAACAACTCTCATAGACCCACATTGTCGAAAAAAATCATCAGGAACAACCCCTGAAAGATTATTTCTACTCAAATCAAGAACCCTAAGGTTGTCAATGATAGCAATAGTAGGGGCTATGTTCCCAGTGAGATTATTGTTCGCCAAATAAAGCCTACGAAGAAATTGCAAGCGTTGTAAACCACGACCTATTCTTCCAGATAAAGAAAACCCATTAAGGTTAATCTCTACAACCCTGTTGGATCTAGGGTTGCATTTCACACCAACCCAACTACCACCACACGCACTTTCATCGTCTTCGTTCCAAGATGTTAACTTTCCCTTTGGATCTTGTATATCTGCTTTGAACACAATCAAACCCAAAACGTCGTCGTTTAGAGATGGGTTCACGGAACTCACTTTCACCAGAAGCAGCGAAAACAAGCACACAAGAAAAACTTCCATTTTGGATAACAGTTCTCAACTAAGCACCCATCTGAAATTGAGCTTGGAAAAACGAAATAAGAATGTTAAAGAGTACAAGTTTGGAGAAGGAAAGTATAACTCAACTTCAGAGTAAGCTTTAACAATGGAGCGTAGAGCAAACCCTAGAAACGAGTTGGAAGAGAAACAATAAGGAAGTAGTAAAGTTGAAGAAAAGTAGAAGCAAGTGAGCAAGAGTGTTGTTTAAGAGAGGATTTAGAAACCGTTAAATTAAATAAATTTTAGAACATAAGAGTTGTTGTGGACGGAAAAGTAACCGTGAGGAGGAAAATAACCGGTGGGTAGTTACCGGGATTTGTGACAGGGGTGACCGGAAGTTTCACGGTGTTAAGTAACGTCTCTCTCACTCTAATGGAAGATGGAAAATGTCTCTCTCTGTCTGCTGTGGTGTGCTGTTAGCAGAAAGGAATTAATATTCGATTTTTATTAACGGGAAAAAGGGGTCCTGGTTGGTAGATGGGAAAATTAATATGAATTATCCATGTGGCGTTACGCATGCGGGGTTTCAATCCTACGTGTCAGACAAGTCATTATGGCTTGTTATCTTTTGACGTGGATAGTTTAGCTGGCAATTCAACTTCCAACACTACCCCTCTTTTACATTTTTTGTTCGTATAGTTTATACTTCTTAAATTAATTGAACTATTTAATGATATTAATGATCTAATTCATTTAAGAAATATAAATTATATAAATAAGATATGTTTTATTTATTTTTTCTCAAATTTAATTATGAGAATGTTACGACGTTAAATTTTTTAAGAAAATTTTTTATAATTTAATATAGTTGTATTTTAATTGAGAAATAATATTTGATTTAAATCAATAAATAAATTTTATATAAATTGATTGATGAAAAAATCTAAAATTAGTAATTTAAATTTTTTTTATTAAATTTAAAATTTATTAATTTATTTTTTTATTTTACTAGGCTATTTATTTTAAATTAT
>JBBPBS010000276.1:10315277-10331181 GCA_037974835.1 Cicer judaicum
TTACTTTTAGGAGGGAGTAAGGTAGGGATGATATTACCGGAAATATTTTTTTTTATAATGGAGTTAATGTGCAAATTTTATATATAAATATATTTTATATTTGTATATATTTGATTTTAATTTTATATAATCCAATTTACTTAACAGTATTAACTATAAATTTATTTAGAAAATAAGTAAATAAATGCATGTAATAATTTGAAAATAAATTTATATATATAAATAAATATTTGGTGAAATAATTTTTAAAATTTAGTTCGACAAATGTTGAATACACAGAGTAAAATAAATATTTATATTTAGAGAAGTTGGGAGTATAACGCAAGTGTGGTGGTACTACAGCGAGTTTTGTGGATAGCATGTGATCTTAATTTTTAATGGAAGGTAGGGTAGGGTTTCCTGAAGTAATTTATTAGGAAAAGAGAAACCATATTTATACTTTTTGCACTTTCGAGTGGAAGATGGTTGGCTGCTGAAAAGAGAAAAAGGAAAGCAATAAAGGCAAGTAAGTAGGTGGCCATGGTGGGTGGTGCAATTAAAGATAAAGAGATAGATGTGCAGTGGATTGTGAGAGTGAAGTGAATGGTGTGGACACATCGCTTCATGCTTTCTTACATTTCATCTCTTCACCACCATCAACCACTTTAGTTTTTCAAAACCCAATTTTTTTACCATCAAATGCCTACATTTTTACCCCAACATAGGAAAAAAATTTGATGTAAATAATTAAAAAAATTATTAGATATATTATTTTTTTATTTATGTTTCAGGATGGAGTACTTGACATTTGCAGGATTAGGGATCACCATATAGAGGGTTTGATTACTCAAATGATACCTTCAGAGGTAATAAAATAGAGAGTGACGTGATACATGTATTATATTAGGGATGTGATAAAATAGAAAAGACGTAGAAAAAATAAAATGTTGAATTAATATATAAAAATAATAAATATATATGCATCATTGTTGTTATGATATAATATAGTATTTGTATTTGTTATTCACGTTTAAATTTAAAGTAAATTGATAAATTATAAAATATAATATTAAATTTAACAAATTAAAAAAATATTCAATTTCTTTTAGTATTAAACCATGAAAATAATAAATTAAAGTATTTAAATTATTTAAAATTATATTCAATTGTATAAATATTTATTTATTTAAATGTAATTTTAATCATATATCTTTTATCTAGTATTCATCTTGGATTATTATTTTTTTTAATTTTTTTTATTATTTATTTTTTATAAATATTTTATTTTAGTCATTTTCATCGTAACTCTTTTAAAACAACGTTATAATTATTATAATAAACTATTGATATCAAAATTTTGGTCAATTGTAAAGACTAATCTTTTGAAGTGGAAGCATATTATTGAGATAAATACATGTTTATTTTAAATAATATTATATTAAATAAATATTGCTAATTGTTAAAAGAGATTTAAATGACTGAATGATATTATAATTTTTATTCTTATTATGACAAAGACTAAAATACACCATTTATAAAAGATAAAAAATTAAAACAAATATTAAATAAAAAATAAATAATCAAAATTATATTTAAATTATATATTTTTTTAATTTAGTAATATTAATAGAAACAACATAAATTAAAAAAAAAAATTGCTAGAATAAAAATGAATTAAGCAAAAATGTATCTGTCCAACTAAGTCCAACCTTAATCCGGAATCCATTGTGCACAACACAACATTAGTATGGGCACAACAAAATAGTGATTGTGGATATGAAGTGGCTATAGATGAGAAGAGGCCCGCGAGTAAAGTTCGATTTACAATTACATCTATGTAGCATTATATATTTTGTGGCATTATGTGTTTGACTCCTATGTCCTATCTTATCTCCTTCCCTTTGGGTTTTATTCTGCAATCAAACAGAATAAGACACTCAACTTAATTATATATTCTCATCAAGTTTTGTTAAGTTTCTCGCTCCTGCAGTGGAAGCAGGTATTCATCATCATGTGAATTTTTATTTCTAGTTTCTAGCAAATTTTTATATTAATTTTGTAATGCACCCTTCTAGCTAGCATTAATTAGTATTGTAAATTAAATATCATGTGCCCGAGTATGAAGTTAAGGATGAGTGGGACGACATCAATTTTGATTAACAAAAAATAATTAATCGACACGAATAAACATAGTAGTAAATGGGTAATGTAGTGAGAGAAAGGGATTAAAAATGTGTTGTAGGAGAGTTTAGCGGAAGAATTAAATGCGGACAAAAGAAAATAGGAAGAATGTCAATGGAAGAAAGATGGTGAGGAAATAGCCAAGCAGTAAAGGCCAAAAGTCTGGCAAAGTATGGTCCCCAGTATAGTAAAAAGCATTTGCGACTTTCAAAATAAAAAGTGGTAGAGAATCTCACACAGCTTTGGACTTCGTGTGTTGGTCAATCGTTGCATTTCGTACACGATGCAATTTCTCGTTAATCTTTGCTACCCATCAATCAATCTACCCTTTTTTTTACTCTATCCCTCCCTCATATAAACGCTTTTTGCCAAATCTATCCTTAAATAGTGCATGTGGCCTTCAATAGATCAAATTAAACTCTGTTTAAATCAAGGTTCGATCTAACATGTTATTGTTAATTGTTTGTATTTTATTAAAATTTTACAAACAAATTAATTTAATTTATATATAGTTAGTATATAACGTTTTTATATTATTGATTGATTATAATTATTAAATTATTAATAGTATCTAATTTTTATTATAACCATTTATATAATTAATCATGAGTTATTTATTGTGTAAAAATATTACATCGATAGTATATAAAAATTAAACTATAAATAATTTTAGATTGATAAAAATTAATATATTTAATTTATGATTAACCAAATACTTCAACATTTATTAATAAAAATTATTTATATTTAAGACTAAAGAAAAAATAAAATATAAGTTTCTTTGTAAATTTTTAAGTATATTTATTATTCTCTTTCTAAATATTAGTATATCTCTTATTAAAATAAAACTTTTAATATTTTTAAGTTATAACTTATTTGACAAATGAGAATATTATCAGGTTAGACATTTTATTATGAGTTAAAACTTAAACAATGTCAAGTTAAATATGATTGTATTTACCCTTTCTTATTAGAAGAAAAAGAAAATATCAAATAGTGTTCTTATAGTTGATCAAAAGTTATGTTAATTATTGAATTACTGTTTCTTTAGAAACATCTGGTGTTAACTTTTAATTAAATAGATCAACTTTCATTAGATTTAGAATGTTTAATTATACTTTTAATCATAATAATTTATCAATTCATGTAATTGGTCTCGTTGTTTTAAATTTTTATTGTTTTAGTCTCTTCCTCATTTTTTTAAACAAAAATATAAAGATGTAACATATTTTAAATAACATATAGTCTCATGATTAGAACTATCTATAAACATTAATTATTTATATGTAATTAATAAAATTATAAAATTTTATATTTCATAAACTGAGACATAATTTTTTAGAAAGATTTATTGCAAGTTTATGAGTGTTAATCGTTGTACATCAGTGTATGTCTCGTCATTTAAAACATATCACATCACTATTTTTTAGTTAAAAAATTAGAATGAGATAACAAAATTATTGAATTTTTAAATATGAAGTCGAGTTTCGTAAATTAATTAAAATAAATAGACTAAAATTGAATTAGTCCAATTTTAAAAGACATCAATTGCATGTTTCAAGACAATTTAAGAGTACTTTCAAATGCATCTTTTTTTTAAGGTTAGAGAAGGAGATGCTCTAAGAGCACCTCACTTATTTTATTTTATTTTGTAAAAATTTATAGTGAATCCTACAACTTTAGCTCACATATTAATATTTTATAAAATTGGATTTGAGAGCTGCTATCACTTTTTTTCCTCTTCATTTACTGGAGATGAGTGATCTAAGGTAGTTTTTTTGGTCTAAAGTTATTTATTTAATTTGTTTTTCTTTTCTTTTATTGAAATACATGGTTTTCACATATATTGAGTTTTTATTTGTTGTCTTGATGTATAATATTGTTTAATTTTCATTGCAATATTCGTGTGATTAATATTGACATGTATGTTTCCAACAATTGCTTTGTAAGGCGAACCAATCAATTTTTCATTAAATAGGTATGATAGTCTTCAACTCCAGAAAGTAGTGCATAGAACTAGTCAAATATTTAATAAATGATTTTAATGTGGTCAATGTTACAAACACAAATCAACGTGTGTTTTATACGGTTTAACTTTGTCTCATATTTTCGTCAAATTTTTTGCTGTCTCATTTGTAGATATTTTGCTAATTTATTTCATTAACTTGTGAGTTTATTCGTATTTTCAATTTTTTATGTTTTTAACAGTTTTTTAGTTTATATTATTTTAAATATTCTATCGATTTGAATCAATGAATATATTTTTTCAGTCAAAAAAAGTTAATATAAAATTATAAGTAAAATAAATTTGAACATATGCAATGAGCAAACAAACAAAATTGTAAGATACAAATTGAGTGTAAAATTGAAAGCAAATCCACATGTCATTAATGAAAAAAAAACTCTTCTCGGTGTATTTTCTCTATTAAAAAAAATAAAAAAAAACAATTTTTTCTCGGTGTATTTTCTCTATTAAAAAAAATAAAAAAAACAATTTTTTTTTAATTTGTTTTAGATTTTCAATTTAAAAAAAGTGAAATTGACATACATTGTCAAGGTAAAAGAGTTTTGCATGAACAATGAAGGAGTTATTTGTTTAATTATATTATATATTATTTTTTTGGTATATAATTATAATATTACATCATAGAAGTAAAGTTATTTAACCGAATACATAATTGTGATCGAATATTTGTAAATTTTTTTTATATTTTTTATTTTAAAAATCAATAAATAAAAAATAATTAAAAAAACACTGAAAACCAAATAATTTCTTTTATTTTTAAAAACTGAACAACAGTTTTCGAGAAGGAAATCAAAGAGCCCAAATTGAATGCAAAATTGAAAATTTGGGGGGTATGGCTGTCAGGTATTAGGGTGTCTAACTATCAAATAACTATTTGTTTGTTGAAAACAGTTCGACGCAGTACAAAAAAACATTTCAGCCCAAATACCTCTTAACTATACAAGAAAAGCCCGCTATTAAAATCCAGTGGAAGCTACGATACCATTTCTGAATTGAAACAAGTAACTGAGAACAAAACAGACCCCAAAGAAAGAGAAATCAGTCTGAACCCTAAACATAAAACCCTTCAAAGCCCGAAGCACATTCTTGGAACATTGCTGTGCTTACTGTGTAGAAAGAACACTGAGAGAATTTGAAGTTCAAAGAATTATTCACCACTATCAGAAATGGCTTCTGTTGACAATAGAAAGAAATCAGTGGTTTTGGCTCTGTCCAAGCATCTTTCATTGGAGCCTGTAAGTGCATGCTATTCTTCATTATTATCTTAATTTATTTCCAATTTGATACACACAATGCAAATTTGATTTCATGAAGTTAGTGCCACTCAACTGTGTTTTTGGTTGCATTTCATGTTAGATAGTGTGGCTTATTATTATTCTCTTTGAAGTTAGATTTTGCTACGTTAGTTATAAAATTGAGTCGTGATTTGATTTCAGAGAACATTAGAATAGTGTTTTCGTTATTGAAATGTGCATATAGAAATACTGATAGATAGTACAATATTAGCTTGGTTTTCTCAACTTGAATGTGATAAAAATACAAATCTGTTTCATGCAAATTCCCTGATTCAATGTTTGCTTACAGAGTGTTATTCCAGCTGATAGTTTAGACGGCGATATTAAGACTCTTTACTTAAATGTTACTGCGGCATCTGGACAAGAGGTCAATCATTCTGATGAGGTAACTACCTTTGGCTCCATTTCTTATGTATTGATTATGTCATTGATATCGCTTTGGATGCATTCTTCTGTTTCCTTGTTTATGTCCTCTTCATTGTTTTGCTTCTTGTTTTTTTATTGGATTCACTGTATGCTTCTGCTGTTCTGCATGAAGTTAAAACCTCTGTTCCATCAGAAGTTGATCATGGTTTTTGAGCATTGATGTCAAATGCTAAGCTAAATTTAGTATTTGTGCCGAAATTGTTATGCCCCATAGAACTTATTGTTTCGCACTTTATGTCTTATTAATTTTGAGCTGTACATTATTCATTTTTAGGTGTTGAAGTGGGTTGAGTTTGCAGAATCCTTGCCTGTGGCCCTTGATGCATGCTTTGAGAGTCTCAAGAGATTAAATGATGAACTTTCTGGAAAGTCTGTGCTCCTTGGGAATGGATTGAAACCCTCTGAAGCTGATGTTATAGTGTTTTCAGTGATTCATTCTTCCCTGGTATGCACATTGTCCTATTCATTCACCATACTGACTGTGCTTTTAGAAGAGAGATCTGCTTCCCCTTCCACTTGAACTAAAATAGTTGATCAGAAAGGTTTTTTGTTTTGTTTTTAATGACAATCTCTCATGTTTTGTCAATAAACGTGCATCTAACATGTATCAACGCTGATAAGAATTTTGATTTGTTTTGAGGTACTTAGAACAAGCCATTTTGTTAGATTTGTGTTATTAAAATATTCCTTTTCACTAAAGAGATGGCGCTGATGCAATTTTGAGAACATAACAAAATACATTTAAATGGTTTGTTAAACAAATATTAAACTTTTAAGCTTTAACAGGATGTCTTTGGTTGCTTATTGCCAGATCAGCCTTCCAGACACAAACAAGGAAAATTTGCCACATGTATTGAGATGGATCGACTACATCCAGGTATCTCTACTTTGCAGCCTATTTAGTGTGCTTATTCTAAAAAATGTTTCCACTTTAGAGATTACATTGCATCGTCACTAAGTCATACTGTACACAATATTTCTGGTGATTAGTGCTACGTTCACTTTATATGTTTGGACTCGTGATAATCTGTGAATTCTTGTAATGTAAATATGTTGCTGACTTGCTGTTGGTTTACGAGGCCAATTTTTATTTTCATGTTTTCATTCCTACAACAAATGGCTAAAATCAAAAGCTAACAGTCTTTTAAATTTAATAGTACAGAAAGCAGGCCACCTGTCCTAGATAGGAAAAGTTTGAAAAAAGATTATGTTTTCTACAGTTTAAATTCATACAAACAAATGGCTAAACTCAGAAGCTAAGTCTTTTAACTTTAATAGTACAGAAAGCAGGCCACTGGTCCTAGATAGGAAAAGTTGAAAGAAAGATTATGTTTTCTACAGTTTAAATTCCTACAAACAAATGGCTAAACTCAGATTATGTTTTCATTTCCTTATAATTCTATAACATGCATTCGTAATACACTTGTCTAACTATTGTTCAATTTGCCTTAATAAATACATATATTCAGTTTTTCTCTCACCTTTGTAGCAAAATATTTTGTTAATTGTTCTGAGTTCTGACTTTCTGACTGCTATTCTTCTTCAGCACAAACAAGAATTTGTAGGCTTATTTGAGGAAATAATGTTGCAGAAGCCAGAATTTGAGCCTCCTGTAAGAAATCATTCCCTCATTACTCATTACATCTGTAGTCATTTTAGGCATTGCTTTTTTAACATTTTTAGAGAATGCATTAAGAATTGAAATATTTTAAATTTTATTTGAATGCATGTACATTACTTTTTCATTTGTTTGTTGTTTTAGACTTCTACAGTTCTTTAAATTCATATCAAATTTTTAAAATGCAAACAAGTTAAATAACACTTCAGTTCCTTGAAGTTATTCCTTAAAAAAATTTAGACTAAAGACCCAAATTACTCCCCGACAATTTGGACGCGGACTATTTGAGTCCCTGAGAATAAATAATATCCAAATTAGTTCTTGACTGTTTTATAAAAGGGACTTAGTATTCCTTCCATAAAGTATGATTCAAATTTGGTTGTTACAAATTGTCAAGTTACGGCGATGAGGCGTCAGCTATCTATGCCACATTGTTACAAATTGTTTACGTGTAACTATTTAGTCTATGCAATACATGTAATATTTAATTTTGAAATTAAAAAACAATTTTGGGAGGGACAAATTTGGCCAAAAATATTTACATTTCAACAATTTTTAACATTGTGACAAAGATAACTAACACATAATCACTGTTACCTGACACTTGGAGCAAACTTATGGAGGGACTAATTTGTCAGGGATTAATTTGGTATTATTTTTTCTCAAGGACTAAAGTGGCCCGCGTCCAAAATGTTAGGGACCAATTTGGGTGTTTATTATAATTTTTATAAACAACTGGGTCAAGTTCATTAAGAATTTTCATGGGAGTCCACATGACCCAATGATTTGCTGACATGGCAGTTAATCTCCATGTACTGAGGTAAAATCTGAAACATGTAAATGCTTCTGTACTGAGGCAAAATTTGAAACATTGTTACTAGAGGACCTCAAATTTCCACTTCATCCTATGGCATTTGCTTTAGAGGAGATTCAAAGTATCCCGGGAGAATTGCAAAAGCCTATGATTCAATGCATGTTTTCATGTTCTTATTACCTTCATTCCAGATAACAAAATCTGTTGGTGTCGCGGAATCTGATTTAAAATCAAACAAGACCGAGCAAAGTATAAAGAATGCAAACAAGTCAGAAGCAGATGTAAGCAAGGATAAAAAGAAAGCTGAGGTTAGTCAATCTCATTATTTTTTATGACCAGTTTTCAATCAATTAATGTAGTGCTCTTATTTTTATGCACAAAATGTAAACATATATTATGACATCTGACAGTTGAGGTTATGCTAATTTGATCTATGACAATACTAGAGAGCCATGTTTGGAGAAAAAGTGTCGGTTAGTCAGTGTTGCACATGATGGGTAGTTAAATGTTGCATTTGCATATACATCCATCTTGACCGATATGTAATGATGCACGGTACTTTTATAGTTCGTAAATTTTAAAATTGATTTTTTACTAAAATTCTCACGACATGGTACGCTCAGATCCATTATAGGCCATTATTGGTATGCTTACTGTGTTTTTTCACAATATGCCGATTCTACAAACTAACCTTTGACATTTTGATCTCACAAACAACTCTGAATGTTGTTCCAATGGTGTTCTTCAAATTTGAAAATTGATCATCTTACTTAAAATCTGTTAGCAGTATTGTCATAGTAAGAAACTAAGAATAGTAAAATGATTTAAAATAGTACTTTAATTCCAGGCTGCAAGTTCTTGATGTAGAAGATTGAAAATGCTGGTGAATAGTAACATTTTCATTCATTATGAAATTCTTTCAAAGTTAATACTACCTCCGCCCCTAAATATAAGACCTGCTTCAGACATTTCTTTGTCCGTTTTTATAAAACCCTCTTTGAATTTTCAACTGCATTAATTATTTTTTACTAACATACCTCTAATTAATGTACATCTTTTTCTGCAATCAACAATAAATATTATGATGAAAATATTAACTAATTCTCTCTTTTGAAGGATAAAATTGTAAAAATATCAATTGTCAACTATAAGTATTATATTTTAAACATCAACTAATTATCTCTTTTGAAGGATAAAAGTGTAGAAACAATATCAATTGTCAACTAATTTAATACTACCATCAACTTTATTAATTTATGTGATTTGATTAATGGAGTTCTATATTTAAGGACGAAGGTAGTATTTATGTGGATACTTGAATTTGTGTTACTAGAAAAGATCCAGTGTTACTAGTTCCGATTTCTCTTGTTCTTTGTATTTTATCAATTGCATCTTAGTACGGTTACTTCACTATGCCTTACAATTTCATTTCGTTTATTTTTGTAACATTAAGGGAAAGTCGACAGGAGACAATGAACCTACTAAAGCCAAGGGAAAGTCGCCAGGAGACACTGAACCTACCAAAGCCAAGGCAAAACCTGCTGGCAAAGATGTGGCTGAGAAAGAGAATGAAGTTAGTGTCAGTTTGCTTAATATTCAAGTTGGAGTAATTCGCAAAGCGTGGAAGCATCCCTCCGCAGATAGGTCTTTTGGCAAACCTACCAAAAAATCCTCTTATAATTATACAGAATGTTAAATTTTCAGCTACATAGTCAATGCTTCAGTAATTTAATATGTCTGATATCTGTTTAGATAAATATTGATATCATTTAAATTAAATAATGCAGTTTGTTAGTTGAGGAGATAGATGTTGGTGAAGCCAAATTACGGCAGGTTGTCAGTGGTTTGGCAAAGTATTTCAGTCCTGATGAGTTGACGGTAATTTAATTACCTAACCAAGTATGTAGATAGGGTGTACCTGTTTAGAACTGTATTAACATTTTCTTGTTGTCCTGCTGTTTGATTTCATTGCACAGAACCGTCGAGTTGCCCTTATTACAAATGTCAAACCTGGAAAACTGCGGGATGTGATGTCTCAAGGACTGGTATTTATTTTATCTTATTCTGCTTGTATTTGTTATGTAAGTTTCATTGTTTTCTGTCTATATCTCGTGAATTAGTCTCAAGGGCTGTGTGTGCATTTGGCTTCTCTTTACAGGTTTTATGTGCTTCGAACGAAGGTCACACCATTGTGGAGCCCTTGCTTCCTCCAGAAGGAGCTAAAATTGGGGAAAAGGTTTCGTTTGCTGGGTATGCTATTCAAAATCTTTTAGATTCATTTGATCCTTTACATAAAGCATTCAAACTGAATATCACTATTTCATCTAACCTCGGGTTAGCTGGTAGCTTGGAAGTTCATTGTTTGCTATTGTCTTCTAGTGCTTCTTTTTGTTTTTTTGATCAAGTGAATTTCCATCTTCTAGTGCTTCTAAACATGGTTAATTTTTCTTGAAAGCGGGTAACGGGCCAAGCTGATTTAGGCCATCCCATCATGAAAAGGGTTGATATCTAAACAGACCAGGGTGGTAAGGTGGCTTGGGGGAGGAACATAGATGTTGGAGTGATAAAGATGTCATAGGTTCAACTTCCTTACAACTTCACTAACAAAATAACATTCAACATATGCCATTTTAAAATAAAGTAACATACTGGGGTGGGCTTGTTCCGTGCTAATCTTTAGGTTAGCAGGTTTGCAATACCTTTTTTTAGATTAATTTCTATCTGTTGATGGTTAAAACTTTTTTACATATGCACTCAATTAAATCACATCATACTGCCACAGTCTTTGGTGAGTTCCTAAATTATTCTACATGGAGTGTAAAAATTTACATGAGATTAATTTCTATCCAGTGACTCACCTTTTTCAATTCACTATTACATGTTGTTCCCACTACATAGGGACGGGACTTGCATGATTTTCATCCATTAATTGATTCGCAGGTCATTTAGTGGCCAACAATCTGAGTAATCTTTCAAGTTAAATAGTCCTGGTTCGCAAACTTGTGTTTAAATGGGCCTATTTGGGTTAAACAGGCCAGACCTTATTGAATAATATCAGTTTCTTTCGCTCTTGATTGACCATTGGCTTTAATTGAAACAATTTACATTGAATTTTGACACTATCCTCTTTAGAGTTTGCCAAATATAGCATCATGACTGTCATTGGGTCTGAAGACATCACTTGATTATCATAATAAGGTCAAGTTTCATACTAAGGACTAAACTATCGTAACATAAATAAAAATAGTATACATATTGGTTTCATTCTGATCTATATCACACCATTGACTACCCCTAAAAAATAGTATTACAATTCTGTAAGCCCTTACTAGACTTGGTTATTGTTAAAAAAAGTTGTCTTGTTACCGTGGACAAAATTTACCAGATATCTATAATTTTGGTCATGTTTTTTATTATTCTTCTAATTCAGAATTGATGGAAAGCCAGAAGAAGTACTTAACCCAAAAAAGAAACAGCTGGAGAAGATTACACAGGTATGTTAGTTGCACACTAAAAAGTTTATTATTACTGTTAGTTAAGATGTTCAGAAGCTCATGCATATTCTATTTTTGCCCATGCAGCATCTTTTCACTGATGACAATGGTGTGGCCACGTTCAAGGGGATACCATTTATGACTTCTGGTGGACCATGCACATCATCCATTTCCAGAGCAACTATTAAGTGATGAAGATATAGCCCATTTATTGTTGTTGACCACTCAGATTGTTTAGTACCGCAAAAACAATTTATGTTTTTAGCGACGTGAATAAAACGTACCAACATTTATGTTGCAGTTGTAACATGGTCTTAAATGCTCTACAAACATGATCTCGAATCCAATGACTTCGAGACTTCATACACTAAAACGAACTAGTATAAACTTTGGAAGTTATTTATTTCTCAACAAACGGCCAACAATTAGAATCTGAAATCTAACGATTTAGGAGTTAGGTGAACTTCTTTAGTGGGATAAAGTTTGGATTATTGTCTCTAATGATTTGGGAGTTAATATTTTAATTAATTTAAATGGAGAAATAATACTTTGACACAAATTTGACATAAATAATGTTTACTTATTATTATTCATTTATGGTTGTTGTATTTCACTTTCATTTTTTTTTTAACGTATATATCCCTGTACAAATATATTAACTGTACCAATTATGTTCTTTTATAAATGATTTTCAAGTGTTTACAAATATAATTGATATTTAATAATTATGATCAATTATATTTAAAGTTATAATTAATTGTATTTAGTAAATAGTTTAAGAACTGCAACATATTCTTACCTTCATTAACCATTTATTGAAAATTAACCACATATTTTGACCCTGTAAAACAACTCAAATTTAATTATTTGTGAATGACCAAAAAATATTTGTTTCGCGTCTCAAAGGTGTTTGGCGAATCTCTGTGATGTTGCTGTGCAACCGCAGACTTTGGTTATATGCAGTTGTTGGTCGACTATTTCTTCAATCTTGGGTCACACATAATGTCACACTTTACCCAACCCTACTTATTTTACCTAGTCACCATTTCTTATCTGCTGCCTATGTCATTCCATATTTAGAAATTATAAATAAAAGTAACCATACACCGCGAGTGTTAATTAGCTCAGGCGGTGACGATTGAAAGATTCCAACAAAATAATAGTTACAAATTTTTGAACCCTCATTATATTTTACTCGAGATTAATTTCTATCATCTCTATGCACGATAGCATAAATTTCTTTTATACACATTTAATTAAATCAATTTATAATTTCACTTTACTCTTATGTTAAGTTTAAAGCATGTATTCATATATCTCTATTATTGTGAAATATGATTAGATGTATATGTTAAATAAGTTGTATTGTAAAATATGATTAGATGCATATGTTAAATAAGTTTATAACGTGGATATATTAAAATTTTTGTTTTATCAAATTGCTCATTTTATATTCTTACTTTTTCTTTTTTCTTTTTTCTTTTTGTCTTCCACATATTATAGAAATTAGTGCAAAGACAAGATAAGGGATAAAATTGAATAGATATTTAAAGGAGAAAATAATATAGTTTTTTTTGTTCACTTATTTTATTTTTTCTGGATGATAAATAAAATTGATGCAATATTTTTTTCACTCCTTGTAATATATGAAAAATAAGGTCAATCTCATATTAAAATGAGATAAATAAATTAGTAAACAAATTAAAAATAATATTTTGTTCGAGTTTTTTTATACTTGATTGAGGGGTCATAAAATTGTCTAATGAATTGAAGAAGTTGAAGTGATAAAAAAATTCATTAATATATATATAGAGTAGGTAAGCGCTGAGAGTGCATAATCTGGCTTGAAAAAACTTTTATCCACATTTGCACTCCATCATAGATTCTGATAAGATGGGACCATGACCTAAAGCATTTTCCCCATGTCAAACCAAGTTTTGGATTACTGTTTTAACTTTTTAATGTTATTTATATACAGTAGACTATCCAATTAGCTGATCGGATCGTATCGTAGTGGTGTTGAAGCTCGAACGAAAAAATGTGCACGTGATTTTTTATTTTTTTATATTAAGTGCAATTCAAATAAGATATAACAGACCATTTTTTTAAAAAAAAAAGATATACTAGTTATTATCCAGGTATGTCTTGGTCAGATTCTTTAATTTGTTTCATTTTATTTTCTTTTTATAGTGCTTATTCCACCGACTGTTTTACCGTACGGTCGGAGTGCATGTTAATGTGATTTGCGAACGTGTGATTTTGTCATCATGAAAATATAAGCTGTTCAGAAATATTTTGAGCATAGGAATCTAAATCATATCCGTGTCAAAGTGGTCTTTCTTAGTCAATGTGATGGAATAATTCAAATTTGCTATAATATCTTGTTCATACAAATATAATTATTCATTTTTTTATAATTGATAATTTAAATGTTAATCGGTTAAAACCTATAATACTATTTTTTTTTCAAATTAAATATAAAAGTAAATCAAATTACATATCTTCTCCTACCTGTCATGAATATTAATTCTGAACAACTCTTGATTAATGAATCACAATAATAATGTCTGCAGAGAACTAGCTAATGGCCTCGTTATGCAAGGTTTGATGAAATGTATGTGAAATATGGAAAATCAATCTTAAATTCCTGTGTTTCCTCCAAAAATATTTTCATAAATTTAGCATTTTTTTATAACTTTATATGATTAATTATCCAATAACTCTATTAATAAATTTGAGATAAGTCATTTTATTAATAAATTAACATAAATAATAAATTTTATTAGTTTAATTTTTTATTATTAATATAATATATTCATTATTAAATATACAAAATTTTATATTTAATTATTAAATTAATTATTTATATAAAGTTATCAAATAAAATAATTTATCGTTAATTTATTACGGAAATCAGCATATCTCTCTGGATGTCTATATTCTCATTAAATGTCATTTCAAATCAAATACTCAAATGTTTCATGTTTATCTCATTTTTTCATAAATACAAGATTCTAATGTTGAATGTTCATAATATGATGATATATAAATGAAATATTAAACAATAGTATATAGGTAAAATTTGCATAAATGATTTTGGAGTTGACATTTAATAATTTTCCGGGTCTAATCTCAAAATAGATACTAGAGCAGGTGGAGATACGATATTCTGTGTTGGGCAGTGAAAATGTGAAAATAGATTAATATTAATGTACGTACGTACGACCCAAATTAAACAGTTTTAGGTGCGCGGCTGAGTGCAATCCAATCATATCAAAATAGCAGCCACTAGTCATTTCATTTCTACCTAAAAAAACAAAACTAGCACATGCAAATGCAATTTATCTTTTTATATACTAATCATTATCTCATCTTAATTATTTCATTTCCATCCTCTCACCTCATTCACCTTTTCTTTCTTTTTCTAACTTATAGATAGATTTGTTTGAGATTATCTAGAGTTGACTTTTCTTTTTCAAATTGAATTGACTTTTTTACTATTCAAAACGTAGATTCTGCTTTTAAATAAGCCTAGGAATAGGTGCAGGACTTTGGTTTATAAAGATATGGCCTCATAAATAAGATTTAATAACCGCATTGGTTTAAGGTTGCATGTTTAAAATATTTTAATACGGTTAGAGATATTTTTAAATAATTAAATTGTAATATTTTAAAGTAATTAATAAAATATGTTGAAAGAATGGTTAATAATTTATATTTTAGTAATTAATAATATAAATTTATATATTTGTCAAAACCAAAATACTTAAATAATAAATAATTAAAATAGAAAAACTTTGATTTTTATATTAAATTAATTTTTTCTTTTTATGTTCACTGTATAAATACAATGAACATTTTTTGTTTCGAAAAAAACGATACACTATATAAATACGATTAATTTTACATACGTGTCAAATGTTTTATCCATACAATTTGTTTAAATAATTTTATCTAATAACTATTAATTAAGTGCTTCATTTCATATAATTAAGAGGTTAAAATCTAGTATATCATTTTAAATATACACACAAGTACCAGAACAATTCCCTTTATAAAATGGCTTTCCAT